>JAIFKI010000021.1:17612025-17685180 GCA_025389145.1 Misgurnus mizolepis | reverse complement strand
GTTGAATTTGAAATGTTTTCCCTCTCCCACTCATTTGGGAGCTTGAGCCAGTTCTGATGCTTGTAGTTCACAACAGGATATTAATGTATTACAGCGATACTCCAGCCAAATATCAAAATTACCCCAAGATGTACTCACCCTCAAGCAATCTGAGATACATATGTCGATTATCTTTCAGACAAACACATTTGGAGTTAAGTAATGTAAGTATGTCCTTGCTTTTCCAAGCTTATAATGGGGGAAAACATGGATCAGGAACAACTTCTGACTTTGAAGCATAAAAGTGCATCCGTCCTTCAACAGAAGTACTTAACACGGCCAAGGGGTTAATAAAGGTCTTCTGCAGGTAATCAATGCGATATTGTAAGAATAATATCAACATTTTAAATTTTTAAACTATAATAACAAGCTTCCTGTAATGACACGCTATCTTGAACTCACTGCACAATGTACCCATGGCAATAAACGCTCACTACGCTAAAACTCTTGCGCAAGTCCATGATGGCGCCGTTACCGGAAACCTTTTATTACATTTAATAAAGTTCAAAATCTGGACATTTTTCTTACAAAGTCGCATTGATTACCCACTGGAGCCATGTGGATTACCTCTGTGAAGGATGAATGCACTTTTTGGGGTTTAAAGTTAGAAGTTGTTGCCTGATCCCTGTTTTCATAAAATCTTGGAAAAGTAAAGGCATTTACTAAAAGATGATGGACATATGTATTTTGGATTGCTCGAGGGTGAGTAAATTATGGGTAATGTGGATATTTGGCTGGAGTATCCCTTTAAGTAAGATCATTTATCACAGACAATAATTGTATTTGATGATGATGATGATGATGATAGATTCATTGCTTTATGAACCTATAGATCAGTTGAACAGTTATTTGGCAAAGCAAATGATCATGTAATATTTGTATCCAGGGCCACACATTCATCAAGCGGGCGAGGTTGAGGAGGTGGATTTTGCTGGATGGATGTGTAAAACCATGGGCCTTCATCAGCCCAGCACACCTACTCATAGCGTCGAATGAACGCTGGTTCACAGCATAGCCACTCATGTCATTCTCATCCTCCGCTCAACTTTGCTCCTCTCTTCTCTCACAGGCCTGTATGCTTGTAAGCCTCCGTCACAACGCTGTGCGCTCTTTTGCCGTTCTTTGCTTGCTCTTCCCTTCTGCTGCTGTGATTTCTGGGGCATCGTTTTATAATGGAGCCCCTAGTGTTGGAACATTTAGTCATTTAAATAAGGAGCTTTGAGTCACTGAAATGACGTGGCTGTATTTTTAAAGTCCAGATTTTTCAGGAATGTGTCCAAAATGGGTCATGATCAGCTGGGTTTTTGTTCATTTAATAGCTATTTCCTTAATTTTATGTTGATGTCTATTCAGGGTCGGTTTATAAATCCATAATATTATGCTTTGTTGCTGGAGTGCTATTTATTGGCAGGTATCATTACACTGTGTTTAACACATAGCCTGGTTCAGTGGCGAACATTGAAGAATTAACTGCCATTTGCATTGGAAAATATTAAAAACCAAAGAGGGCTACTGTGGATCATACAAGTTTGTTAAATTGAAAGGTGATCTAAATGTATGATGGCCAAATCAATAACATCCCAGGTACCATGTATGAGTGTTCATCTATTGCATTGCAGGTAGCAGTGCTAGTGCATGGCCATGTTATCTGTCATGCCAACCGATGACTACGTTGTAATTTTGCACATGCTAGCAAAGTAAAGAAACTTATAATTAGAGTTCCTTGTGTCAGATGCTCTTTATCGCACTGTTTTTGTTTTTTAAGGGTGAAAAATTGGATCCTGATCATGTGTTTGATTTAAATTATATATCTTCACATTTAATTCCCTTAACATTGTATCTCAAACATGAATTCAACGTCGTTCTAATTTTTGATATTCTTAGTTTTTTTATGTTGTTGGTCTCATCTTCATAACGAACGGTTTCTTGCTTTTTTAACTTTAAAATTATCATCAGAAAGGTATAGTTGGGAAGAATTATTTAAATTATGCATCAGTGTTTAGTTTTCTAAGATATGACTCCAGTACAACCAGGGTTGCACCTGACATTAGTGATTTCCCACATCTAAGCTACACCAACCAAGTCCAGAACTCTGAGACTGATCTTTAGTGGTATGTAAAGTGCAAAGTAACATCTCAGGCAGCCATTTACAGTGCTATGCAGATCAAATAAACCTCAGCAGATTACTGACGTATTAGTTGGTCTTATAAATACACGGGTGTTAAAGATGGGCATTGTGAAATGTGGCTAAGCCCACTTGTTCTGGATAGCTTGGTGTTTCTTATTTTTCTCTCTCTAGTACTTTTCAGTAAAGTTGAGACTGTATTACTCGCACACTGGCATTCAGCTTCGATGTGAATGCATCATCACATTTGTGTATAAAAATATATGTACAGTACACACGGTACTGTTTTTCAGTCTTAAGAATAGCATTTTATGTTTTTTTGACTAGTGTAGAGAAGAGGATAAAAGTCATTTTATTACCATATGGAATGTGTTGAATACAATTCTAATATAAAATAAAACTTATTTGTGAATGATTATTTGTTGTTACTTGTGATGAATGAATGAATGTTATTTTTAAATGTTTTTAAAAGTAATACATTAAAACAGTAATGCACAAGGCCGTGCCACATACTTAATATAATCAAAGCTAAATGGAGCTGTTAAGCATCATGCAAGGTGGCATTGAGTGCCTTTTTGCTTTTAAGGATCACATTTTTTAAACCATTAAGTGTTGTTCTGGTAAGCTTTTAGTAAACTAAGGTTAATAGTTGCAAACTGCAGCTAACCTTGTCAACTAGATCAGTTCAACTAATTTGCTGTGTGAATTTTTGTTTCATAGCTGTAACTATGTTGTGTTCCCCCAAGCTGACCTAACTGGTCCTAATGGTTTTTTAATAAAATATGAACATGTGACGACATTCATAGATTTTAAATTTAGACATTTATTAATAAATGTTTTATTTTAGATTACTAAACCTGACATGCATATAGCTTAACATTATGTAAAGTCCTTCCAGTTGTGGCGTTTAAAACTTAAAATATAAAAGAACCAGTGTCTTAAAACCAAGCTGGAGAGGCATATTTTATTAATGTTTTGCAATCACTGTTGAAAATATAGTTTGTAACTACTAAATGACTAATGTGCCCAAAAAATCTCAGATTTAATGCTGCTGTATTTAAGCGTAATTCAGTGACATACAAAATTACGCTCCTCTGCGTCCACTCCCTGTTTTATGGGAGAGTCCTCACTTGTATAGTCTCTCGCAGGGAGGTCATGTACGTCTCTTTTTTTGAGAAACACTCAGTCGGGTAACAGGTAAACCAGTGAACGTGTCTCTTAAGTGGTGGATGGTGATCGATGTCTGTCCTGCTGATCGACAGTACTCATCGCCCTACTCAACATGATTTTGGTGAGTATAAAATATCAGTACGTTTATTTATTACAAAGTATTAACTTGTGAAGTGTTTCATAATGTTAGGTGAGAGAAAAGGTGCAAAAAAAGTTAAAGTATACTGTCCTTTTCACGGAGACCCTGAGAGTAGGTGCACTCTCTAAGCTGTATTAATCGGAGACAGTAGAGGGTGTGTGTGTGTTGTATATATGTGTTGCGGGGGGGACTGCTGGCAGACCCTGAGTGTCCTGGAATGGTGCCATGGCTTGTCTGGGGTGGGACTCCATGACCTCAGGCAATGGGATGGGTGGGTGCGACTGCATTCACACACACAGGGGAGAGAGTAGGACGGTTTAACTTTCATAATTTGGGCACATGCACTCACCCACAATTACATTTGGGTGAAACTCTACAAATGAGGGCCAATTTTACCAGACACCCCTGTGAACGCTACCATTACATTTATGTGGTGAGTGATAGTGGCCACTACTGCACGATAACAGTCTTTTACTGTATTCCCCAGAGAGGAACAGAGGAGAGCAGAGCAGCATGGGGAATGCTGTTTCTTTAAGAGAGAGAGGGAGTGCGAGCGAGAGAGAGAAAGGGAGGGACCTCTTTGCCCTCCAGAAACCAGGAAGGGAATTGAGTTGATCTGCTGGTGCTTGGTTAGCGCATACGGAGCTTTGAACAGCAGGGACAGCTAAGAGAGAGAGAGAGAGCAAGCTCCATAGAGGAGGAGAGAAGAGGAGGGCAGAGCTAACCCATAACAAGTACCACCACGGCCATCGCAGGTGAGCTTGCTCGTCCCCTGTCTTGTATGCCCAGGGCCTGTCGACCGAAGGCAGCAGGGCAGAGAAGGAAGGAATAAGGGAGGGGGGCAGAGGAGGAGAGAGAGAGAGAGTGTGTGTGTGTGGTGTGTGCGTGTGTGTGTAGGGGGTGGGAGGGGGCTCCTGTGGCCAGGTGAGAAATGATTCCTCTTTTTAATTTCGTTCTTCAAAACAACTGCTTTTCATCATTCGATCACCAGCATTGCTTTAATAAACTTTATTTCTTTTAGTTGCTAACTTTTTGTTGTTGTTTTGGGGACAGCCTTTAAGGGGTGTGTGTCGGCGGGGGGGTTAGAAGAGTGAAGAAGGTAGTGCACTTGAAGGAAGGAACGAAAATAATTCCATAGGACAAGGTACAGTGTGCGCACTAGGGTGCAGTTTACTCGTTTGTCATTCGTTCACAGGCTTATTATCTGACTATTTTGAATTATGCTGGCAGTGTTTACTATTGTAAAGTAATACTTTGGGGGGGAAAGGCTCATTTGGGTCAAGTTTTTGCATAACGTGTGACACAACTGTAGTTTTGTTTGATGATGGTTTATGTGTTGTGTTAGGATCCCATAATCTCATATGTACAGAGCTTGTACTGCTTGTTTGACTGGTCTGCACTTTTAATAACTGGCATCCTGCTAGCAATACACGGTAGTGTATAATTCTGCTCTGAATGCTTACGTTGAAGCAGGCTCAGAGATGTGGGGGTGGCAAGAGTAGACAGTTTGGGACTTGTAGTTTATAGCTGTGGCTTGGAAGCATGTATAGTAACACTTAGGAACTTCACATCCCAGAGTGCTTTGCCCTTGCCCCATACAGGAAAGGGAACAGCCGGTAGCCTATCGTTGTGGGGAGGTGTGGTGATTGAGCAGCCGGCAGGCCAATCGCAGATGGGGAAGTGAAGCCAGAGCAGTGGGCTGAAAATAGAGTGGGGGAGTTAGTAAGTGTCTGCCTGTGTGGGATCAGGCAAGGGCTTGCATGTGTAACTAGGGCTGCTTGGAAGTTTCCTGTCTCCAGTTGCTCCAGAGAAGGGCCCTGCCCAGACACAGAGACAGGCAAGCAACCAGGGGGAGACTGAGCTGACCCAGAGGGAAGTAAAATATTGGCCGGCCGGTAAGAGCTCTAAATGCACTCTCACTCTCTCTGGTGTCTGAGAATGGAAGAGCAGGATAGAGAGAAAATAATGAAATCTTAAAGGGGAAAAGAATGAGGGACTTTGCTTGATTGAGTTCTGAACACTTGACCCACTTACAGATGGCACAGTAATGTAAAGCGGAGGCCTGTTGTGTTAAGGTTAAGGTATGGCTTGGAAAGGTTCTATACTGCGATGTTAATCTTATTTTACAAAACCCTGTTATTGTTTTATATTCTTGCCTGATACAACCTGTATAAATCTAAACTGTCATTTAAGAAGTTTATAAGTTTTAATCACAAGTGTTACAAACGCTGACACCTCTGGGTGGGCTATGAAACTATTTAAAATAACTTAAATTCACTTCAAAGACATCCTGCTCTATGAGATCTCCAAGAACATTGGACTTTGGAAAGTTTAGCCTCTTCTACTAGAAGATCAAGTGCAGGCTGCTATGTACCGTCTTTCTTTCTTATTGTTTATAGCAAGAATTCTTCCCTTGCAAAGGGTCTTTAGCAGGGTCTCACGACAAATCAATAGCTTCCGTGTGTCCTAGGGTTAAAGGCGTTGCAGGAAACTGCAGTGTCTCTCTTTTTTATTCAAAGATGTATGCAGATCGTTTCCAACCCATACTTGCTCGACTCGTTTTCACTAGTGCGGGTACAGGGAGGGCGTAAGGGGTATTTTTATTCACAGATGACGCCCAGTGTCCTGAATAATGCACAGACAAGGCTCCTTGTCTCGCTGGGGTGAGGCCGTACTTTATTGTCTGTTGCTTGTTTAAGTGGCAGAGAGATTCGTACCCACCATAAACCAGTTAACCCTGTGTGAGGTTAAATGACCTGACAGGGTCATTTCAGGTAAGCTTTTATGACAAGGTATGTGTGAACTTCATGTCACGTTGTGGGTTGTGTCATGTGGTTTCACTGAATTTTAGCCCTTCTGTTAGATATGTAGAAAGACTGAAATAGATGTTACTAAATGTTATTATGTGTTCTGTGTGTGTGTGTTGTTAGCTGCAGGTGTAGGGGCTGGAGGTAAAAGACATTACAGCCAATAATGTTTAAGTAAAGAATGAGATTCTGGCTACAGTAATCCCCAAGCTTTTTGAACTTTGAGTTCCCTCTCTTTTATAACATTTTGGGTAATAGTGCTTGGGTGGGCTGTTGTGAAGCATTTTGTAAGTGATCAAATGAAAGACTATGAAGATGAGAGATGTGCAGCCACAAGCTAGCGTCACTATCGGTAATCAGAGAGCTCATCTCATTATTCTCTCATTGCACTCTTTAAGGGGCTGTCTTCCACTTGTCCTTATCTGACATGAGTCTGTCGACACGAGGAGTAAGGCCTTCTTTTTCGTTTCCTTGACAGAAATGTGGAATCCAATTGCTCTATGTTTATGCTTTCACCCCATTCTCTATTGTGAAGCTCGACCTGGTGGAGGAGTCCTTGACATACTTACTTCGGTACGATCGTTCAGAGTTATGCTGTGAGGTAGAGCTAAAAAGAAATCATGAGTGGGTTGTCACGTCTTTTTGCCTCCTCAGCAGAGGCAGAAGAGGGAAGTGGAAGCTGTGGTGGACTGGTGATGGTGTGTGCAGTGCAGTGTCTGGGAGAGCTGGTCATCTGATAACAGAGCGGGTTCTGTTACACCATCACCAGAGTCACGCAGGAAGTCTCCTTCCGCCCAAACGACTGGGCTGCCGCAGCAGAGTTTGAAGCATGGGCTGTGGCCTCAGCACAAGGACAGTGGAAGCGGTGGGGTAGCGCTGCCGCCATTAGTCCATTTTGTTTTGCCATGTTAGTTCCCTCTCTCCTTGGTTTTTGACTTGGGCACAGATTGTGCAAGACTTATAGAAGCTTTGGGCCACTCATAGACAGATGCAGGGAGTTAGGCCTGGAAAAGTTTGGTCAAACTTTGAAGGGGCGTCATGGCATTTTCACATGTGTTCACAAAGCTGCTACAAGTCTGGAAGGACTGTAGGCGTGTTGTTACATCAAAAAATTAGGTGTCCTGCAACATCGGCATTAACTTTTGCCATGTATGCTGCCACTAGCTGATATACTTCTGAAACCAAGACCTTTGATTTTCAACCATAAAAGGAAACCCATTTCCTAGTACTGAACCATGTGTTGACCTCTATGACAAGGAGGATTACTTTTATTTGCTGGTCTTGAAAAAGACAGAGAGGTTATGCATGGATTATCATGGGCTACAAAATTTGAGTTGTGTCGACTCACAAGTTTGCATTTGCTTTCATGCAGCCTCACCCAATACCTTTGAGAGGACATTGTGAATACAAGTCTGGATTTTTGGCAGCCTACTGACATATCTCCAGTGAAACAGCCCAGCACCACAACTCCAGTTTTATCAGTTTTCGCCCACTTCCTGCTTGTTCTTTTTGTAACCAATCAAGCTTCCCTAACCAACGCTGGCAGTAGTGACTCATTTGCAGGGCCTTGTTTAAAATCCTGTCCTTCTTGGAACCAGACAGAGCCCCTCTCCATACTGTTTACAATTATCCTCTCAGCCTTGACCTTGAACCCTGTCAACCTGTGGTGACTCCCCATCCCTCTCTCTTAAGTCAGGAGGAGCTAATCACACATACTAAGTGGGTTAGTATGTTGAGGGATGTACATTTTAACTCTGTCCATAGAGCTCTTGTGTAGATGTTCCAAACTCTTGCTATGAACTTATCAGAAATGATGTAGTGTCAGACATACAGAAAAACAACAAAATTTAAAGAAAGATACTGAAGTGTTTGTTTTAGTTTGTGTCATAAGACAATTTCTGTACTAGAATGCGTGTGCGTATTTAAGGACAGGGATGCTTGCGTTAGATGTTTCATTTTGAGTCACACTTTTCTATGTGAGTATGTAGATTGTAGTTGCATTCTAAGAATTTAATCACCAAACACATAAAATACACTTGACACAATATGATTGACATTAGGTGCCTCATGATTCCCTCATAAACAAATTTACTTTGTTTGCCGTGTTAGGTCTAACTTGTTACACAGCACTAAACGTCCGATTAACAGTTGTATTGCAATATGAATCAAAATGTGACTACGATGTAACTTTCATACCTAGCTAAATATAACTGGCTCGTTTAATTTCTACGCTAGTTTTCCATATTAACTAAAATCGCTTAAGCAATAGAGATACTCTGTAAAGACGGTTTGACAGTCCCTGAAAGCTGCTCTTCACATTGCCTGGGAGGGGCTGTTAAGGGAGGGTGGGGGCCAGGGTGGGTATTCGCAGTAACTTGTGGTTTGACTTGCAAAGTAGCTGTGCGTGCGGCCAGCAGAAGAGGCCTGGAAATGAGACGTTGGGGCCGTTGCATGGCCCCTGTCACCCAGAGCCATGAATAAGTGATGTTGAATGTTGGGAGCTCTGCAAAGGTGTCAGGATCAGGTTTGTTTGCACTGTTTCCTCTTTCTTTCAGCTTTGGCCTGGGTTTATTTAAGGACAGGGATGCTGCTTTACTGGTGCCTTGATGTCACCAACAAGCCAAAGAGCAGAGATCCAACTTATTTATATTACCAAACATACCCTTGCCCTCTCAAATGAATTAACTTTAGATTTTCAATTTACTTATTCAAATAAATGAAACAATAGTAAGGATAACACCTATTCGTCAAGCAGATGGGGGTTCCAGACTTTGTGCTCATCATGTGGCTCAAAGTTAAAGAACAAGATGGGCTTAAGCCATTGGCTTACAGGCATTATGTTCTGACTTAAACAAGTCAAGACGTGGTCCAGTGGGGGACTATTATTTAAATGGCTTCACAGAGGTGTGCTGTATAGAAGTACAGTGTATATTTATAACAATTTCATCATATTCCAACACAAAACTGGTTTGCTATATGTGCTTAAGTCAGATAGCATATAGAAATGCACATAAAATATAATTCACAAATAATCTAAGCAAGACTGGTAGTGTGGGTTGGTTAGCTGTTGTTGTTTTGCTTTCTTACTTTCTCTCTTGTGCTACACCAAAAGTGACCTGACTTTATGCCAGGTCTCTAGGTGTGGAAGGTGGCAGTTTTGTTAGAGTGTGAAAGAGAGCAGCCAGGTTGAGCAGGTCCTGCATACATACCAAGGGGCTTGATCTCAAAGAATGTCATTTGAATGCATTGCAGTTATTGAGTATAATCCCCCAGGTCTCAACCCCTGCTGGGTCACTTTAGCAGATGGAGGGGCGGGAGGTAGTTAGGCTGTTTGGCTTTCGTGTTTGAACGTGTGTTTTCCAGTGGACAAATCAAGAAAGGTTGCTTTCCAAAGCCCCGCTCCCTGTACTCTTGCCTGTACTGCAGTTGATCATTTTAATCTCCCCCCACACGTGATCAAGGGGACAGGCCTTTCCTGAAACTTGGCACAGAGTGTAGGGTGGGGTAACCGGCTCAGACCGGATTGACAACCTCCCTATATAATACTGTTTCTTTGCAGCCCTGCATGTGTCCTCCTACTCTTCCACCTACTTCTCTAGTGGGGTTTTTTTCCACTCCAGCCTTTACTTGGCAACCCCCTGCCCCCACCCTCCTTCCCTAGAAGCCAACGAACACACCACCGAGTACACATGATGCCCAGCTTTACACTATGCACCATGCATTCTCCCCAGCAGAGCTGCACTGTACAGATTCTCCTTCCCCACCGCTGTCATGCTCTGCATGCTTACCACCCTCTGACGTGTTATTTCAATTAAATTCCAAACCCTGAAATCATTGCCATGAAGTAGAAGGCTCTTCTCTGTCACAATAAAGTTGCAATGTCAAATATATAAAAATAACAGCAGCTTTTTCACAGCATCACCAGAGGTGTTATACATAACTGTTGGACTGTGGGGTTTGTGTTTTTCTGTTTGACAGTCATAAAGAAACTCTCCCTACTAAGCTTATATTAATAAGTAAAGATAACAAAATTTCATATATTAGTTTTATACATTTACAACAGGTATGTGTTTGTAACAGCACGTACCGTAAAAGCATGTAGTTTACTAACAGCTTATATCTTCATTCTCATGTTACACCCTTATCCTTACCAACTTGCCTCTTGAAAATATGTACTGTAGTAATAATATCTGTGTTTACATGCATGACTAGCACACTGTGTATGTATTATCATTAATGTTTTCAGAATAACTGGTTTAGAGCAGTGGTCTTTCGACTCGGGTGTGTAGTTGCAACCGTTGGCCACTACCTGTTAGTCTCTGTGCCTCATTTGCATTCATGACCTGGTAATTCTACCTTGAATGGGAATAAAGAAAGAAAGAAAAACACCAAAAATAGCAAAAGCACTTTCTCACATAGTGTTGTGTAAATGAAGCATTAATATGACCTTAGTATTAATAACACCTGTTATTACTATATTCAGACAGGCAAACGGGCAGACGGCAGGACGGACGGACGAGCGGCGGCTGCGATTGGCGGCTCGGCGGCAGCCTGGTGGAAAATGTCGTCTGGAGCTGGTGGGCGGGGAAGATGGCATGGGAGGACATGCGGGGGTGCAGGCGAGGTGGAAGAAGGCCCAGTCGGTATCCCTTTTCCAGAGCACAGTGCTGACCTGCTGGGCAGTCTCAACCAACAACGGCTAAGTGGGCTTCTGTGTGATGTACTGCTTGTCGCACAAGAGAGAGAATTCCCTGCCCACCGCTCTGTGTTGGCTTCCTGTAGCACCTACTTCCACGAGCTTTTCACCTCAAGTCTGGCCGATCGACAGAAAGTCTATGAGCTAGATTTTGTGCGGCCTGAGACGCTGGCTGCCCTCTTGGACTTTGCCTACACGGCCACACTCACAGTCAGCCGCAACAGTGTGGTTGACATCCTAAGTGCTGCCCGTGTGCTGGAGATCTCACCCGTCCAAGAAGTCTGCACACACCTGCTGGACACCAAAGTGCTCTCCCCGCCGGTAACCTAAATTTTTGATTTTAAAATGTTTGGGAATTAATGATGTTGTTTGTAAATACCATTTCTTTTTGCAGGCGGGCAGTGAGCAAGAAGACGAGGAAGTGGAGGAGCGAGGGAAAAATGGAAAAGAGCAGGGCATCCGGCTGCGTGCCCGGGAGTACCTGGAGTTCTTCCAAAGGGGGGCACATTGGGGTAGCAGCTGCAGCACGCCAGAGCTCAGGGACCTGCCCGCACACCTGCACTTTAGCCAACGGAATGGCGCTGACAGCAATGGAACGCCCACCGGCCCTGCTGACTACTACTCCCCACTTGCCCATGCCCTAGCGCAGCCACATCGCGATGCTGAACATGAAATCGATGAGGAGCGCCAGAATGGAGCTTTGGCTCTTGCTAGAGGAAAAGGTGCTGAAGCTCTGATGTCCTTTTATGCCCCTACTCAGAATGGACATTTCTACCTCCATCAGGCGGAGCCCAAATCAGAAAGAGAGTTGGATGTAGCGGGTGAACGGGAGCAAGGCTCGGCCACTGCTTTGCTGCAACATATGATGGAGCAGAAAAGGGAACAGGCCATGGCAGGTGGGGGTGAGAAGAACAGGCCGGAGAGTGAAGAGCCGGATGTCGAGTTTTACTTGAAGTACTTTAGTACACAGCAAGAGGAGGTCAACAGTGCCCAAATGTCACCAAGTCTTCTACCACTGTGGCCAACGAGGAGCAGCGGAGGTGGGAACCAAGCAAGTGGAGCAGGTAACAGTGGTGAAAAGAAGATGCGCTCTAAGGCCTACCAGAAGTGCCCCATTTGCGCCAAGGTCATCCAGGGTGCAGGCAAGCTTCCACGCCACATCCGTACACACACAGGAGAAAAGCCCTATGAATGCGCTATCTGCAAAGTGCGATTCACCAGGTAAGCAATGGAGTTTGTTTTTATGTTATGGAAATTTGTAGATTAAGATAACTAAGTTTCTTAATGTTAGCAAAGGTGCTGCAGATTAAAAGAGAGCAAAAAGCAAAAATGCTAATACGGCATTTGTAAGGTATTCAGTATATAAAAAAAGACATTAAGCAATAAAGCAGCATTTTATGTCTGCATGACAAAGTCCTGGAATTTTAACAAGGGGGTCCAATAAAAATGGGTTGTGGTAGCACAGCCTGCTGACTGTTATCAGGGAAAAGACTGTTATACAACTCTACATGCCGATATTGAAAGGGATTACGGCATGGTGGCCTATCTACACACTAGCAAAATCAGTTGAACATGTGACCCTTTATGCTACGTTAATTATTGCCCCTGGCACATACAGCCCCTTGTTCAGAAAACTAGCTGATCGAAACTACCATGTTACAACACAGAATCTCTGTTAGCAAGCTACTAGCGTGTCTTACTCTGCCCTTAAGTGCATCACCTCTTCCATGAAACCATTGCCTTAATGAATTAATCAGGAGACACGCATCGGAAATAGACACTGGACTGAAAATATCCAGCACCCTATTTGCGTAGGTTATAGGGATGGATCTCAATTTGCCATCTAAATACGCCACCTATTGGGAAGGGGTACTGTAATCTTAATCCTCTGAGATCAAGGTTAAGAGTGTGCCTCACTCACAATGCAATAAATCAATCCAGTCTTTTAAATAATTCATTTGTGTGCACCCCACTCTGTTACATTGCATGTATGTGTGTCAACATGCGTTATGTCACTTGTGTATATGTATACATCACGCCTTTTCCGTGAATGCAGGCGTAAAATAAAGGGAAGGTGGGAAATGTATAAGTAAGAGAGTCTCCAGGTGCGTACATACAGTACAATTAAAACACAAGCAGGTATCGAATTTATACATGTCTGTGTTTACATACTCAGGTGTGTATCTGTGTGTGAACAAGTGTGCACTGTCTTGGACAGGTCAACCAATCTAGGATGTTTAGCTGTACTCTGCCCTAGTCACAAGCTTTGGGGGAGGGATGAGAGGGGTAAGCTGAGAGCAGATTCTTACAACAAGAAGGTCTTGCATTTGACACCAAGCTTATAGCTATGCCGTCTCTTGTTAAAGAAAGGCTCCTCTTTGACTATTCAGACTTATTTAGACTCATTTGCCTCAGGTGCTAAAGTCAGTAACTTGTAATAATGGACACCAAACAATTCAATGAGTTACTAGTTTTCGCTTAGATGTACTTGTTTGGAGAATATGGAGAATTCACAATTGTTGCTACTGTATAGTTTCAATGCGGCTTTGAAGAAGGACCATTAAGGAAAGGCATTAAAGGTTAAACCACATTCTTCTAAACCTGTTCCTCAACCCAGCACACCTTTTCGATCTCACACTGGTTCTTTTCCATAAACGCTCACCTTATTTAACCTCGGTTAACAATGAAAATTGGCATTGTGCTCTTACGAAACACTGGCCTGTTTAAATCAGTTCTTTTGGGAGACTCAGGGTCCGCAATGACTCTGAACTGAACATTGAGCCCTTCAGTGCCTCATTGGCCTAAAAAGAATATATGGCGATAAAGCTGTGAGCTTTATTGCTCTCTTCCCTCGTATGACCTTGGGTGCTTTCAGTAAAAACAAATGATAAATAAACTTGGCTTTACTCCTGAAAGTGAAGATAAGGGGTTCAGACAGAATACATGTTGTCTTTGCTGTGTAAGAACACAGAAATTGTATATTTACCGCCTTAGAATTTTTTTATACTTTATGTAATGTGTGTATGCCTGCCCTTGTTGTGTGACTGTGTCTTGTAATTCAACATCAGGCCATAGTTACTGACTCAACCCAAGATCAGAGGTTTTAACGCCTCTGTAGGACATCAAGTAATGTGGAGATTAAAAAAAATGATAGTTGTATTAAAAGAAATATCAGTTCAGTATGTCATTGTATTGTTTTGCTAATCTTTTAACCTTAAATTGCTGTTAAATCTTTTAGGGGCGGATTCCTGGACAGGGTTTAGGTTAAGCTAGGACTAGGATTTAGTTATATTATGACACATTCATTGTTTTTACACACATACCTTGCAAAAAAACTTACACTGAAATACAGCTAAACATAGATTTTACACTGCAAAAAATGACTTTTTTACTTAGTATTTTTTTCTTGTTTATGAAAATAAGTCTAGTTTTTAGACAAAAAATATACAATTAAATGAAATTGTGCTTAAAACAGGCAAAAATATCTGCCAATAGGGTGAAAAAAAAATTATTGAATTAAGTGTTTAAGAAAAAAGTTTCAAAAAGTTTGTCATTTTTTGCAGTGTAGTTTGGGACTAGACTAAAATGCCCATTAAAGGGATAGTTCGGCCAAAATGTATACTAAACTCATGATTTACTCACCCCCAAGCCTTCCAAAATAAAATTTTCAGTTATTTTAGGAAATGTTTTAGATCTTTCAGTTAATCAAATGTAAAGTTAGGGGGGCCACTCCTTCAAGTCCAAAAATGTGAATCCATCCTTCACAAAATTAATCCAAATGGCTCCACGAAGATGAACAAAGGCCTTCTGAGGAAAATCCATGCGGTGATGTTGTAGAAATATCCACATTTAAAAATGTATAATTGAAAAAAAATACTAGCTTCTGGTAACTCTGGTAACTTCTGGCCATCTTGGTCGCGTCCGCATTTAAGATGAGAGCATACCCAGGCCGTTTCTCAATGTCAAGTATACTTCCTTGGCAGGACTAGTCGGAGAACACGTTAAATGTAACAGGATAGCAAGTGCACGTCATTGCGTCAATGAAAGGTGTGCTTTCGGTGCTGCGCGCATATGATTGTGGGTGATTTCAGCGCCTGAAGAGCACAAAGGATACACATATGCATCCTTTCCTGTACATGGGATATTTCTCGAATGAAGGACTCAGTCCTTGGCTGAAATTTCGAGGATCCTCGACATTGGAACAGTCCTTCGACGGACGTCGATGACGTAGTATCCTTGAAATTCTAGCTTCCGAGGATCCTTCCTTGACGTTGAGAAACGGCTCCAGTTAATGGAGGATTCTGTGCTGCTGCTCTGTGCCCCCGCCCTCCGAATTTATCATACGTCACTAAGAAAAGTGCGTACACTACGCTGATACTCTCACCTGAATACAGAGGACTCTAAGATGGCGGCATTATGGGAAGCTAGTTATTTTAGTTTATAAAGTTTTAAATGTAGATATTTCTACAACAAAACGGTGCAGATTACCCACAGAAGGCCTTTGTTTATAATCGTGGAGCTGTTTGAATTTATTTTGTGAAAGATGAATGCACATTTTATGGACTTGAAGGAGTGGACCCTGTAACTTTACATTTGATTAACTGAAGATCTAAGGCTTTTTTTATAACTGAAAATGTGTTAGTCTGAAAATTGATGGACATATGCATCTTGGACGGCTTGGGGGTGAGTAAATCATGGGTTTGATATAATTTTTGGCCAAACAATCCCTTTAATGTGTATTTGCCCAGTTCTCACAAAACCATGGTTTAGTAGCTCATCTGTAGTGTTATGCTTTTCTGTATTCTGTAAGTTCTCTATGCTTTTTTCCAGGCAGGACAAGCTAAAGGTTCATATGCGCAAGCATACAGGAGAGAAGCCTTACCTCTGTACCCAGTGTGGTGCAGCCTTCGCCCATAACTACGACTTGAAGAATCACATGCGTGTGCACACAGGCTTACGTCCCTACCAGTGCTCCAGCTGTTTTAAAACCTTTGTGCGCTCAGACCACCTCCACCGTCATCTCAAGAAAGACGGCTGCAACGGCATCCCATCCCGACGTGGCCGAAAGCCACGCATACGAGATCCTGAGCTCTTGGAAGGTCCTCTGGAACTCCACGGACCCGACGCGGACATCGAGAGAGGGCAACAGCATCCAGACGGGGACAGCGGAACATCGGTCATGGAGGAAAATCACGGCAGTCGCATGCACAGTCCAGTTCCTGATGGGGAAGGTAGTGAAGATTTGAGCTTGGGACAAAGGGACTCCATAACGACGTAAATTTGACTTCATCGAAGAGGGCTTTACTCAAAAACCAGAGGAAGAATACAATGGGAAAAAAACTTTAAGCTACATGGTCCTCTAAAAAACCAAATCAGGGTGTGACACAAATCTAATTTCTAAGTTTTTCTTTATTCTGTTTTTATTTTATAGATTTCGCATTCCATATAAAGACTTAACTTCCAAGTTACTGGTCTTTTGAAAGAGCGAAGAGCACTTCAAATCACTCACCCATGCAGTCACCACCTTTCTGGGTCTTTTTGTTGGTAACATTGGCAAAATGGTTTAGCCATGTGTGTACGAGAAAAAGCTACTATGCAGTTTAAACAAGTTCCTCATCTCTGGGTCGCATCTACAAGGCCTTGACTTAAAAAGTAGGGTGTCAAACACCTGGCTGGCTGCTGCTTCAACAGGTTAGCTATGAATGGTCTAAGATGAGATCAAGGCAATGAAAAAATCTCTTTTTTTAATGCAGAGCGCAACATGTACATACACTATGAAAAAATTATATTGTCTCAGATTGCAAAATATGCAATTTTCTGATAGAGCACCTTTTTACTAAATGTTCCAGAAAGAATCAGACAGGGGTTTGATTTAAAGTGTTACTTTCTCTATAAGAGTTTTTTTTGTGAGAATTCTTCTTTATGTGGTTTAAAAAGTTAACTTAAGTCGAATCCACGTATAGGGGACCTCATAATGTTTTTTGGCAGAGAGAGGATAAGAGAAGGGATGAGGTCCTGTGTTTCTAAAGCACTACCTTTATCCGATCGCCACTGGGCACAATCATGTAAATCTTACCTCTCACAGGCCTGCGTTTCCTTCTTTGCAGTCTTACTTGCATTATATTCTGTCTTATTTTGGGATTGTCTTAATATTTTGTCATCGTTGACGTTGATTCTTTTGGGTACTTGACACTTTACATTTGTATACATGTGTATATATTAGGTTGTAATGTTATGAAACCCTTTATAAGATATATATTTCAGATAGATAGGGTTACAGCTTCCTTTAGCTTCACTCCAGGTTTTTCAGTGAGTTCGGTTTGCAGGTGCGATACGCTTTGTGATGTTTAAGAGCACTATAATTGAGAAACACGTTTTTCCTAAACTGCACTTAATGGAACCCAGAAGTTTCCACCCAAAGTATGAATTGTGATAAAAGTGCTTCGGTTTGAATGGTTGAGCAGAAGAGTGAAACAGTATGCAATGGGAGTGAGGGCGCAACTGTTACGCAAACAGTTGGGAAACAACCTAAGCAGGGAATCTTTTATTTGTTTGTTTGTTTTAACAGGAAAAGGAGAGACGAGCACCTTTTAATGCATTTGCACAGCTTTAACTAAAGATATCCGAGAGAGAAATATCTATTTAAGGCAGTTTTGGTTGAAAAGATATAAAGTGCTTATTCAATTTTTTTGTCCAGGGGACCACAAACTGAACTGATAAGATGAGCAATAAACTAATGTCCAAGATGTAAGCTTAAATATGCACACAGCTGTAGCTTAGTTAAAAGTGCGGGTCCAGTTTTTAGGGCTTGAAAAACTAACTTTAATGAAATGTATGGGATAAAATATAGAGATTTTTTTAGCTCACAAGATTGGCAGAGAATTTGGTAGAAAGTGACCAGAGGTCTTTACTTATAAAGTAAAATGTGCTTCCTTGTACGGGTAGTAAGATAACTTACTGTTGTTGGGCTGATCAAGACTGAGCTCTACCCAAAAGTCACGACATATATGAGGCCATGGCTTGACTAAAGTGTTGCTTATGAAGTTGCAAATCCTAAAAGCTGGCTATTCTTTATCATGCCAGGTTGTTCGAAAGGATATCACCATATACAGTGGAACTGGATGTACATTTTTATTGTAAACGTGGTGAATGAGAGAGGATGCAACTTTCGGTATTGTTCCTTTTGCGGTGCTATACCCTTGTCTTTTGCACCTTAATGAGAAAGAAGCAAGATTTGAATGCACTTTGTTACTGAGAAGGGCACTTTTTAGTCAAATGAAACGGGTACTTTGAAACAAAAAAGCAAATGTGCTAAAAAAAAGGCTCATCCAAGTGGTGATGCTTTTTCGTTTGTCCGTGTTGCTTTTAAGTCTTGACATCGAGCTGCCAAAACAGTGCACAGTCACTTGAGAAAAGCAGGGGCGTGGGTGAAGATATTTTGATGTTGGTTGGTTGAGATGTTAACATTAAAAAAAAGTAAAGAGTAAATACCTATCTATTTATGTATACACCTAATCAATAAATGCACTTAAAAATTAATAAGAAGGTTCTCTATTTTGTTGAAGAGTAGCAAAGACGTGGCAGTTTGTAAGCCAGGGTTACAGCTACGTACTCCAATTAAACTGTTACGTTTCGGTCAGTGCATTGCAGTCCCTGAAAAGTTATGTTTGTCAAACTGGTGTTCACCTTAAGCTGGAAGTATAGTCCTGTTTTTATGCATACGCGAGGATCTATACACAGTGTGTGTGACGTAGATTTTGCCATCAGAAGAGTACGTACACACAGTTTAATTTTTGTAACCTACTTTGTAGCGCATGTGCGTACAAGAGAATGTAGTATCTATCCCAGGCATTTTGTCGCAATGCACATGCGTCAAGCGTCTATACGTTCACGTCCACGTACGAGTCAAATTTGCAAGGCTCTGCGTTCGGCCATTCATGTACACGTAAAAACAGACTACTCCAGGCTTTAGAGTTGTTGTGAAAGGCCAACCTTTGAGCATCACACTGTTGTTACTTCCAAAATATGTGTTTGTGTGACTGGATGACGTAGCAGAAGTAATCTGAAAATTCCAGCGTGTGTTGTTTCCCCAAAACACACTTGATTAATAACACATCGCATGCCTGCTTGGGTTTGTGTAACACACTGACCTAGACCGTCTCCTGCACACTTATCAACCTTCTTTCACTCGCAGCCTGCGATCATCCAATACGAAGTAGCTTTTAAATTTGTTTTTGAGGATGTTTTGTACCTTTGTCGTAACCCAAACCCATCCTCCCTCATTACGGAAGCAGAAGTTGGAGTAAAATTAGTTTGGACGAAAACCTACTTGAGTTCCCTCTACGTTTTTATTGTAATTATTTTTTGTGATCTTTAGTGTGAGAAAGTTTAAAACTTGCTATGCTTTCTATTTGTTCTATTGTAAAAATGTGTTGCTGCAGATTGTTTTTCTAGCAAAGATAATGCTAGCCGTCTGGCTGGGGTTTAGCGGTAGGAGTCAAGGTTAAATGGTGGTAGATATTGGGTGGGAGGGTGTTGGGGGTACAAAGCCTGATAGCACTGGAAATGGTGCTTTAGCTGAGAAAGAGTTTTTTGCACTAAAAGTCGCTTATGTCCTTGGAGGGGGGAGAGCTTTGACAGACAAGACCTTTGAGTTTCTTTGAATGCACAGCCTATTTAATCTCCACCACCCACAATTTACATCTGCAGTTAGCCTTTTGAAAATCAAAGTAGGGTAATACTTTGTTTTTGTGAAGTTTTTGAGACTATTATTTGGCATAAAATGCCCTCTGAACCTTTATTTATTTTAATGTTAAACAATTCCTTAGATCAAAGTAGATGAAGAATCCACAGCAACCAAGCAACAATATTCATAGAATGGTTTATATCCAGGATCTTAAGCATCCAGGTCTACGTAGCATTTTGGTGGAGCTAAAGAGGTCTTTGTAAGTTCAGAGGGACTCATTGGCTTTCTCTGGGGGTGCGTACACTTCGTTCAACGGTCCCAAAAAGGAGTTCAAGGGCAGGGTCCTAAAGCTTGACAAGTGGAAAAGGGTTGTGGAGAGAATGTGCCTTAACATAACATGAGATTGGGAGGAAATCATGGCTTCCATTCCAGCTTTCCAAATTATTCTTGAATTTTTGTGTCGGATAAATGCGTTTTATTGTGGACATTATATGAACCAAAAGGGTGTTTGTCCAGAGCTTGTCTAATACACCTCAACTTGTAAATATAAACCAATAGTTCAAATTATGCATTGGGAAATGTTGTCTGCAGTGTAAGATTAAGGAGATTCATTCATCTTTACTTCCATTTTGCGCTGTTTATTGCTTCCGCCCCAATGATAATTCCACTGACAGACACTACACAGAGAAAGTGTAATCCAAACCCAATTAAAGTACTTCAGAAGCTCTGCATATGTAATATCCAAATCTTAATCTATTTTGTGTGTTTGTTTGTTTAACTTATTGGACAGGAGTCCAAACGCGTTAAGGATTACAATGACGACTGTAATAATCATAGAAGATAATTTGATCAAGAGATGGTTGCTTTCGTAGGTGTTCTGTCTGGGTTGAAGCACAACTAGCTGAGGACGACATGATGCATGGCTAGATTCGCACAGTTGTTCTCACCTGACCCACTGCTGTCTGATGCCCAGCAGGCACTTTGCACAAGGAGTGGCTTGTGGGCAGTGGGTACTAGTTTGCACAGTTTGGGATGGGTGGGTGACATTTTTTGTGCAGGTTGGGCAGGGGAACAGGTCTTAAATAGGGCTTGGGTGAGCCACGTCAGGTATTGCTGTGCCATTATGTGTGTACCTAAGGAATTATAGCCATCTAAGTCTCTGACTGCCTCAGCTGGTTATGTTTCACCGATCAAGGAGATCTTCCGGAGAACAAATGTCAGCGTGTGTGGTCGGAGGAGGCAGGGGGATTTGGGGGATTATGGGCCATCATCTATGCTTCTCAGGTTAAATATCAGTCCATGTCCATTTCTGTTCTTTGGTTTAGGCTCAAATTTTGCCTTTCTGTGTAATCAAAGCTTTATTGTACTTTTATAGTACACAAACTAAATATATGCGTTTTGAAGATCCTATATCAAAAGCCAACTACCCTTGTGACCACAGCACCCTCATTGTTTGCTTAATAACTGTATATTCATGTCTAGCATATTAAAGAATGGCAAAAGTTAAGTTCAGTTTATGGACGTTTAAACATTCGAGAAATGTGTGGGCTTCAGAATGAAGCCAAGACGCAGTGAATTGTGGGACAGAAACATTAAAGTCTGAGGTCTTCAACAAGTCAAGGATGCATTCCATAACTTTCTCATAACCGTAATAGCTGTTAGAACGAACAGATGCAGGTAGAGGGGAAAAGAGATGGGTTTCAAGTCTTAAAGGACTTTCTTAACGGTTGGTTTCTTTATTCCTCTATGCAGAATGTCCAGAGAAGGGAATGTGTTGGGCTTTGCAAAGCCATAAAGCTGATTGCAGTTCTGTGATTGTAACAAAAAAGCACTTTGCGAAAGGCCATCCAGAATATTTTCTGCTGTCTCCTTTGATTATTACCGTTGTTGTTTTTATTGTTGTTGTTTTTTCTCTTGTTGATGCGTTTTTGTTATCTCATTGTGGATGTATTGATTTATTTAAATGCAAATACTACATGAAAACAAAAGAAACTTGAATATGCGAAATATTTGGGTTGAAGTCCATATGATCTGCCGCCCTATACCACATACATCTCTGGATAGACAAAGCAAAACAAGGAATGACATTTTGTCATAAATGTTTTAATTTATCATGTTTCAACTGTAAACCCATGTAATGATAAAAAGAGTTAAGGTTTATTAAAGAAAAATCTTCCTGGATTTTTTTATGTTCTGCTAAATGCATCATAGACATAGAATTTATAAGAATGTAAAGCTAGGTTATTGGTATTGTTGGGGCTTACCTATCCCAAACGATATTAGCACACATTAAAGGCCTACAGATATTTAACTTCCTATTTAATCCAACCTTTCAAGGCAGTAAGGTTGGACAATATTAAAAATTTCTTGCATTTGGGAGAGATATAGTTTCCTTCTAAGTTGTTAAATGGTAATTCCACTGTCATAATGTATTTTCCACACTGCATGATGTTTTTTTTTTTAATTGTTTCATTTTTTTCCAGTTTCTAAACGTTTATAAGGGACTCATTACATGCTATATTCCAAGCTAACGTCTCTTGTACATTTCACGCATCAAATCTGTATGAATAATTCATCGAGTGAGTAATCAGCTGGACGGATGCAACAATAATTCATTTTTAGGCTTTGAGGGCACTTTTAACACTTGCGTAGACTTTGGGGCGGCAGAAAAATTCCCAGTGTCTCAGGCTTGGACAGCAGAAACCCTATTCTATTTTTTGGTTAAATCAAGTCCTGTTTCTTTCCATTGTCTTTCAGTGTGTGTTGAAGCTATACAGATGTTTTGGAGAATTTGGGAGAATTTGCACTTTTGGCGATGAAAAGAATTTGTATTGTATATGAGACCACTAAATCTACATCGTCTAAATCAAACAATTCCATCTTGTTTTTCTTTGTCATTTTATTCTATTTTTTTCTTTTCGTTTTGTTTTTATTTTTACAAGATATATCCAAAAATGTCTGACGTTTAAAAAAATAAGACATTTCTATTAAAAACAGAATGTTTACGACCACTTTGTCTTTGTATTTCTAACTTCTACCTTTCATTAATTTCACAAAAATCTAATACAGGGTTTACTAAGATAAAGGCAGACAGTAGTATACAACACATGGCAGCTATCATGGCACAATTACTGTTTTAGATTACATTTGAAATATTGGAATATTACTGAGTATCTGACCTGTAATAATTTTGGCAATTTCTAGCATGATTAGTCATAAAATATTTTAAAGAGCACCAATGGTCCGATTCACAATTGTACATTTCCTTGTGTGTGTATGTGTGTATTAGTACATGTTAACGTTATGCAAAAGGGACATCTTCAAAGAAAACAATGACGAGAGTTATCATCTCCAACGTAAATCTCTTTTCTTGGACTAAAACAAACACATAGATTGTAGGCAACAGTTTACTTCCTGAGATTGGTGATGTAGACAAGACTGACAATACATAATTTCTCACGCTTAAAACTCAGCCTGTAAATTAACTCTTGTTAGCATTGTATTGTGCGTGAATCTTTTAAACATGGTTGATGTCAAAGGTATTCAGACCAATCACAACGTACAGATTAGCTGGCCAATCAGGGATACAGAGCTTCTACAGAAATCTACAAAAATGTATGGTACGTTGAAAATAATGTATTTTTTGAACCATAAACCACGCAAACACATGGTATTATACCAAATATAGAAAAAATAAAGTTGTTTTTAACAATGAAATAGGTGCTCTTTAACTAATGCATTAGACTCACAATTACACAGAATGTTGCTCAAATGTAATCATGGGCTTTACCCTTATTTTATATTATTCATGCAACAAGTAGGCAGCCTATTATTAAATTAAAAAATATGCATTTCAAAAGATTTTGTCCAATAAAACATTTCTAACCTACTTAGTGAGGATTTAAGTTTAAAAACGTTAAATGGACTGCATTTATATAGCGCTTTCTTTCATATTATAGACCAATGGCCATCCAAAGCGCTTTACGATTTGCCTCACATTCACTCACACATTCGTACACCGACGGCGGTTACATTACGTGTAGCAGGTTAAACTAATCTTGTCAGTGCTTACCTTTTACAAGTTATGTAGATGAGCCTGCACGTTTGTATAAATTCGATGTTTATGATTACATTGATAATATATCGTATATGTACATTTCGATGCTAATTAACTGTCATTCGCGCCAATTATGAAAGTGGGCGGAGCCATTTGACCTCTGACGTGTGGCTACAGAATGGAGAGAGATTGGGCCTGGCTTCATCACAATTCACCTACTTTCCCTAAAGGTATATTCTGTTATTGTTATGGGAAATTATGTTCATTTGAGTACTTTAACTGAGATGGGAGATACTACATTTATTTTTGACTACTATTTAGTGACTTACTGATAGTATTCGAATTGGGACCCAGAGGAGGAACAGCATTAGGCCTATCTGATACGCGTCAGTTACTTTAAAGAGATATTTATCATTTAACTGTGAAATAATTCGCGTATGTGGGACATTCATCGGCCTATATCTAACAGAAGAGACTTTTTCATGCTTTACATGCAATTGAGCTCATCCGGTAAATCGCTTTAAAAAATGGATGCAGATTAATCCGTCGCCACAAGATGTCACTACATCTTAACTGTTTGTCGAGAATAAACTACAGAAGATTCAACGTAAGTATCGGTGATATTTGAAGTATTCGTGTGTTTAATGATATGTCTAATGATAAAACTACAATTATCAATTTCTACATGAAAATATGATTTATATAAAACTGAGATTCGCGGTTAAACTAACTGCCCTTACGAAAATTAACTATGGTTTTATTGTGGTAAAAGTGTAGTAACCGGGTTTTTTTTGTGTGTGTATTGATTACTATCATCAAAACCATGGTTTTAACTACGGTATTCGAAAAACCATAGTTGTCAAAACCATAGTTATTTTTTTGTTACTATGGTTTTACAATATTAACCATGTTTTTTTGTTGTTGTTTTTAACTGTAGTATAACAATAGTAAAATGTAGGATGGTTCATATACTCACTTCATTTGTTTGTGTATGAGGGCCCTGATATTTAATAAAGTTAATAATAATAATAAGTTTTAATAAAGGCTTTTAATGTTATTTTTTTCCCTAATAAACACCTTACCCACATGAAAAAATAATAGTATTTTCTATACTAAACTGTAGTAAATTTTAGCATACTGTAGTACGTTGGTTTTCAAACTGGGGCCGTGAGATGGTGCCAGGGGGCCCTATAGTTTTATGACATTTTATAAAATACATTAATTTATCAAAATTATGTCTAATTAAACCTCAGAAAACTAAGGCTACTAACCAACAGCAATACATTGTATAATTTAATACATTTAGTTTAATTCAAATTTTAAGTTTTATAATGTTTGATGTTATAATTTTTTATTGGGGGGGCATGACGGGATGCACTGTGCACTGTGGGCCGCACGCTGAAAAAGTTTGAGAACCACTGCTGTAGTATATTAGTAATTATTAAACTTTTTTAATGTTTAGACTATAGTATGTATGCTGTAGTAACTATACTGAATTGATGGTAATGTAAATTGTAGTATATTGTAATATATTATAATAATTCCTACACTTTGTTAATGTGTACTATAGTGTTTTAAGGTATTAATTATAGTCAATTGAAAAAGTGTTTACAATAAATGTAATTATAGTTATTACTACACTTTGTTAGTGTTTTTGTTGTAATAACTATAGAGAGTTTCAGCAGTAATACAACATTAACCAACCGCTTTCGTGGAACAAACGTAACTTCCGTTAAACTTCCACAAACAATCAATAACAAGTCATTTAAGAGTAATTTATTTGTGATAACAAGCAAAATAAATAACCATTAGATGGTTCAAATCATAGACACGTAACCGTGACAACGCACGTGTGTCCGATGAAACTGTCTGTAGTGAGGTTATGCTAATATTTACTAAAACGCTTAAAAACGCTAGTATTTAGGAAGTTTTTGCTTAATTTACTATAGTGAATATTAAACTATACTATAATTGGTATTACATATGTGGATAGTCAAAAAACAAAGAATAATAAAGATTTTAAGGATTTTAAATTTAATATTTTTAATGTAGTCAAAACTATTAAAAATAAATGGTCATATTGTACATGGAGGTGCTAATACATTTTTATATTTCCTCATGTTTTCTCACTAACATAAAAGCTGGAGGGCTGTGTGTTGGTTGCACATTTCTCCCCTAAATGCCCGAAACTGCACGAAAACAGTGAATTTGGGGATATTAATAATTAAACAGAAGAGAGCAGGCAAAGGGCTTACATTGTTTTCCACTCAGGGTGTTTTTTCTGTCCGAACAGATTGAGCTGGAAACAGGGTCACGGGATCAAAGAACCCCCTAAAGCAGCCCATGGAGTTTTTGGAGATACCAGGGCCCACTCAAAGTAGTTTCCTTATTTTCTTGCAAAGCATATGTGTGTGTGCAGAGAGAGCGAGATTTCACGCTATGACAGGACTAGATAAAACCCCTGCAGATTTCTCAACAATGAACTCCAGGAGGTATGTCTTAAAGAGAAAATATGTCTTAATCGGTCTCTGTGACAGCCTATTATTACCGAAAGTCAAATGACATTAAAATCAGACCTGGATTTTCGACGCTGGTTTTTGGAATAGGCTGTCAGTCACACTTGCCAGCCACGAAGAAGGTAATCGTAGCATTCCGGTCTCTATTCAAGTCAGGGTATGCCGGTAACTATTCCATATGTCAATAATTTGGTCCCGCTCGGGACGACCCCCCTTTCATATGTTGATTAGAGACCTTGACCTTTCACCCCCCCAAACCTCACATCTTCATATCGCCAGTGGCCCCCAACCCCTTTCCGCACACACAATGCTTTCAGGGGCGTGCCGCAGCCTCGAAGCCTCGCCTCTGGACATCTTTCGGTCCCTGGAGATTGAGTGTGAGGTACCTTTAAACCACTGCGGCAAAAATCCCTACCAAAACTCTGCAGTCATTAATATGCAAAAATGCAAATGAGTGGGTAATTAAGAGCTGGAGCTCTCTGGAGGCTCTTTGATTGCTAATGAATTCTAATCTGCAAAGAAGGGGGGAGGGGAACGAGTGGAAAAGGATGAAAGAAACAAACAAAAAAGACAAAAATAACCAAAAAAGTCAAGTCTTATACAGTATACGAGTCACCTATGCAAACTACAAAAAGCTAATTTATGCACTTGAGTCTTGTAACGAAACCTCACCCGTGACCCGATGACCGCAGTCAAACGTTTGATGCTAACAATTGACCTTAGTTGAAGTATTAGGGCTGAATTTGAGGACTCAACATGCCCCAAAGTACCAAAGGGCCTTTGAAAGACTAAACAATAATACTGTAAAGCACTGCAAGTTGACTTGTGTCGCGTGTCCTTTCAACAGTGTTTTATGGTGTATATCACAGGAAAGGTGCGTTCCTGAGAAAGAAAGGGAGGTCAGGTAGCATGGCTGTCTGGCAGCACCAGCTGTGTTGTGGATAGGAGATGTTATTTCATCACTTTTCCAAGCGAAAACACCCCCCTCTCTCTCTCTCTCTGTTTCTTACTCGCTCGTGCAGACACACACAAACATGCTGTTATTGTTACTGAAGTAATCCCACGACACCCACAATCTCCCTCTCCACCCCTCCACCCATCAATTTCTACTTCTTTCTTTCGTTCGCCCTTTTATTCCTATCACATTTTGACATGATCTCCTTGTTAGGTAACTTAATTCAATAAGGAGATGAGCATATGTGTATGTATGGGGGCTAGTTGTCACACTGTTTTTTTTTTTTTAGAAAGTCATTCTCTGTATAGGTACAAACCTTCATGCATGTCACACTGTATAGGTGTAAAATGTCACAACTGGCTCTTAGGGCAACCTAAACGTGTTTCAATTTAAACATAAAGGAATTATGGAGCATAAAGAATGAAACAAACTATACAAAAAATAAAAATATTATTTTTTTATGATATACTAATATACTTTATAAAATAGTTCATTTTTACATAAATGCATATTAGCATGCCTTTATATGTTTACTTGCTAAAGCTATAGCAAAAATATAAGATTAGGTTTGATTTCAGTCATTGATTTCACATTGATTTGATTGATGACCTTACTCTGTCAATATTAAAGATATCAAGGTTATATTTTCGAAACCAATAATATCAAAACCTTAATATTAGTGACAACATTTTATGTGATAACCAGCCTCAGTCTCATTTGCAAAATTGCAAATCATTATTTAACAAACGTAGATGTAAACATGTGGGATTCTGAAAGAGTTAATGAACTTATACTGCATCTCGCTCCGTGTCACATTTAGCTTGCGCGACCGCAGGTCGGTGTGGCGGGAAGCTGGAGGTCTTGGGGTTTGTAAACAGGAAGTCTACGCTACGTTCACTGTACCTGATGCGTGGGTGACAGAACAGGGGCTGCCCGAGCAAAATGTGCAACGCTGAGATCCAAAAATGGCAGGTGTGTCAGAGATAGGGGAACACATGATATAATCTTACGAGACCCTTGAGAGTGAATTGGTTGGAAAAACACATAAACTGAGGCTGGCACGTTGCACCATTTTTTGGAATCTTACCAGCATTTGATGTGGTGGTGAATCTCAAAAAACTGTCAGGAATATGTGTAGGTTGTATTTCGCTACAAAGGTGAAAAGAAACATATGTTAAGACATTATTATGACATTTAAGCCCCCCCCCATTCTTATTATTGTAGCGTAATGTGAATCACCATTGAGCGTAACAACAATTACAAACAAACTCAGATTAAAGAAATACTTGAGACTTAAGGTGAGAACTTTATTTTTTAAATTAAATAATACTATTTAAGGTCCAACATATCCTCAACCCATAAGATTGTTTTGGTCGTTTGTCCATTTCACCAAATACGACCAATAGATGCAATTCTTAAATTAGCGCCTCTACTGGCAGCAGGTGAAACTTAATATATTAGGGTATAAAATAATATTTTGGGGGGTCATTTTGCTTTTATGACATGTACTGGGATAAGATTTTCTATTTAAACTGCCAGGATTAATTTTATTTTATTACACATTACACTGTTCAGGCATTTAGGGCAAAATAACGTACACATTTATTTATTATATGATATAAACACAGCATACAAAACCAGTCACAACTTTTTAAAAATATACTTAAAATATTCCAAGTGTACCAAGGTTAAACGATCGATTTATTTGAAGAAAAGCTGCAAAAGTGTTAACAATCCGCTGTAAATATCAGATCAGATGTAGACTGATTCAAAAACTGCAGCCAGAAGAAGCGATGATACGTCATTTATGATTGTGAAAAGGCATTGGCTCTCGTGTGTCTCATGACCGATCGCATCATTACTTCAACTAAGAATTTGAAGCGCGTCAACTAAGAATGTGAAACGCTATTGGCTCTTGTGACCGACTACGTCATGCTAGTTTATGTTTGAATGAGATCTGATTATGCGTTCTTCATAAGTAATCGTATGGCTTCGGCTCGCAAAGTTTGCAACGTGAATGGTTTGTAATACTTTTATACTGTTTTATGCAATAAATACCTGACTGTACTTTTACTTGCGTGTTGTGTTTTATATGGTTGAGAAGTGGTTGGGTTTAGGGTAAGTGTGGGGTTAGATGCTCCAAAATATCTTTAAAACCATAAATGTTTATGAAACCGTTTCTACATTTACAGATTTATAAAATTAAATGTATAATCTGATGTATAAGGCAAAAACCTTAAAACGTAACAACAGGTTTTATAAGCTACTGCTACTAGAGGACATTAATCACTTAAAGGAATAGTCTACCCTTTTGCCATATTAAACTATGTTATTACCTCAACCTAGATGAATTTATACACACATATCTTTTTTCAATGCGTGCACTGTACAGCGCGTTGTGAATGTGTTAGCATTTAGCCTAGCCCCATTCATTCCTATGGTACCAAAAAAGTTTTATTTTGTGGCACCATACTTACTGGTATAACTCCTCATTTAACAGTCTTTAAATAGGGAAAACACGGAAGTGTTTGGTGGCTTCCCTGTTTGGTACCATAGGAATGAATGGGGCTAGGCTAAATGCTAACACAATCATGACGGGCTGTACAGTGCACGCATTGAAAAAAGATAGATATGTATTAATTCGTCTAAGTTGAGGTAATAACATAGTTTAATATGGCAAAAGGGTAGACTATTCCTTTAATACGTCACTTTACGTCGTAATAAGGTGCTTCCACAAACGACCTATGAGGTCTCTTAAGGTCTTAAATTAGACTTTATTGTTCTTATGCACATAAAATACAATCTAAAAATGAGGAGCTCCGATGCAAAATCCGCTAAACGCCACTGTCTTCAAAAATGAGATAATGATATTAAACGAATGCTCTCTGCACATATTAGATGTTCATCAAATACATTAGCTTCAAATCCCTAATCCCTAAAATTAATCCTAGCCTCAGGCCATTCAGAAATACCACTTTGTTTGCAGAATCCGCTAAGCACCATGTCGATTTTAAGTCCTCTAAGTGAAAATGAATTTGATGAACGACGGCATGCGAAACCTTGTGAGTACTAGGACCTGTACACAACCCAAATGTGGCAGTCAGATTTTTGCCAAAAAAAAAAAATCTTGCATGTACTTAGAGGGTTTTGCAGTGTAAGACCATCAAATTTTTAAATATCAATGGAATGACTAAACTGAATTTTTTTAATTACTAACCAATAACATTTTAATTGCCATTAAAGTGAAATGACTGAACCTAAACATAAGAGCCTGAGAAAAAATGCTTATTTACAAGAAACATGTCAGATGCACTTCAGATACACTAGGTTTTTATGATTATGATTGGTTTTCTGCTATCATTTTTGAGGTACTGAAGCACCAAACAACATGGTGAGGAAATTATACTTTTCCCATGCACGGTGCAGGGGTACTGTAAAGGTGGATGCCTAGTTTTAGTGTCCTTTGACTGGCATCTAATCGAGCAAAGTCAGCGGGGGTCAATTTACCTTGTGCAGGGCGAGCAAAACAGATAGATAGTCCACGCTCTGCCTTACTGCTTCCCTTCTGCTCAGATAGACCCAGAACATGGGCAATGAGCCAAAGCCATCAATCTGTGAAGTAGAGGTTCAGAAAATGCTTCGGTGGAGCTTCTAAATAGACTATTATATCTAGAGTTACCGTAAATGTGGCCACATTAAAAAATATTTATAGTATGAACAAAAATTCCTGTTACTGATGAAGAATTCTGCTTGCGATCGTCACAAAACCTTCACCGTTTGAATCGATGGGGGTTCGTGGGGCTTCTGGGGGTTGCGGGGCTTGGCCTAGTTTCATGTCTGATCACTACCGTATGCACCAAAGATCTTACCCTCTGCGGCAGGTACTGCAGCACGATGCACCCCAAACATCTGTGTGATGCGGCAGCCACGCGAGGAGTTTCTTTGAAGAGCTTGCATGGCTTTTAGTGATGTGAAAAGAAAGAAGTAAATCAGAGATTAGAGAGAGGTTGAATGCATGAAAAGGTTAGGGGTTCATACTGTGCAGTGCTGTAGAGCAAACAGAGATAAAAGGTGGGTTGTGTGCAAAGATGACCTGGAAATGGAAAACTCTGGAGATGCATGCAGCGAGATGGTTTGGGTTCAAACCGACTGACTGCAGGTGTTTTGTTCTGCATAGTTGCACTGATAGCATTTTGATGTGTTTGATAGTATTTTTGTTATTGAGCGAATCTCGCAGACACCTTCATTTCCCAGTTCTCATTACCGTAATACGCTCAGATGCTTAACTTATGAGTTGTTTGTAATTGTCATTATTCTCTAAGATGATTCTCATTAGATTCTCATTACTATAATTCAATTATCCTATCTGAGAATTAACATAAATTAATGACAACAAAATTAACTGCCACAAAGTATATATTGTCTTTTTTTGGAATATTATTTTTAGAGAAATTATATTGACTTTGACTCCAATATTGAGAATTAGGGGCAAAATGTACTTCGGAAAAGAAAAAGAACGATTTTTTTTCTTCTGCAACCGATACCGATTTTTCGCATTTGTTGATTTTTCGCTTTTGTCATTGAATTAATTTAAGGACACGTAAAATCAACCAAATAAATAAAGTCCTCAAAGAAGCGCTTTTTGATCCATTAGAAAAGTGATTCATGTATGCATATGGAAAACATGAAAATAGTACTTGCGCTCTGTTAAGCTGAATAAATGCATGCTGTCACGAATCATTTCCGTATACCGATTTAATGATAATTACGCGCTAATTTCATTATATACATTTAATTGTGTGGTATATTATTATGCCAGGGAAACATGACAATAGCAAAACAATTGTCTTTATTCAGACTTTTTACACGAATAAATATTTTATACGCTCACACAAATGTATGAATGATTAGCAGAAACGTGTGAAACATATGCTAATTTTACTTCTACATCTGGTGTTAATTACAGACAGAGGGCGGGAGATGGCTGGAAGGAGGATTCACCAGAATCTCTTAGATAATGAATCCTACCATGCGTGGAAACAAGATATTATCCTGAACCATCATGATATTTTTTTTAATCCTTCACATTTCACGGGCACTTTATGGATTAGCCCTTGCGTAATTTCCTGTATACTTCATCACGATTTCCCTCCATGGCGACAGATCCGTTGTTTGCGATGCCTCAATCTACATCTTTTTTTGTCCCATAATCCCTTGATGTCTTACTAAACGGCGATGCTTGTTTCCTTCAAGATTTTCTTTTGTCTGTTTTAACCCTCCTTTCTATGACCCACTGCGTGCTCTCCATGTCAGGCCCAGCTGTTACTACAAACTACTTGGAGAACATACAAGCCAGCTAATTTCTCTCTTGAAATCCCACTGTTCGCTGTGAACCACAACCCGACCCACGACAACTGGCTTTACTTGAACAACTAAAACTGGATATATCATACGATGTGTAGCCTGCATGTATAATCTATGTGTGGTCAAGCATAGCAATAGTAATTGTGCTGTTCTTTGTGCTAGTAAAGGTATGTGTTTCCCAGCTGTATTCCCTTGCCGTACAGCACCATTGTCCACTAGATAGGGCCCTTGGGGCTAATTATTACAATTTACTGTGCCTTTTGTGATTCAAGGGAGATCCTTGTTATTATTTTCTAATTTTGATTCCCCCTGCTGTGGGGACCTAAACTGCTCATTTTATGACCCTTGTCTTCTTAAAACAAAATTTACATTTATGATTTTGACGGATCCTTGTATCCTACGCTGTATAAATGATTAGTTGACTTTACTTAAAAATTAAGGAAACCTGTTGCGTTAAAAATTTAAGTAAGCCATTTCCATACTGTTACGTATCCTCTGGTACGTAAGGTTGTTTTGACGTTGTTGCATATGTGTACCAGAGGATACATAACAGTGTGTTGCTCTTTGTGCTATTAAAGTGTGCTTACACAAAGGGTTTCCTCAATTTTTTTAAGTAAAGTCAACGTATCAGTTTTAAACCGTACAGTAAATTCAAACTAACATACATCAGCATTTGTGTTCCCTGGGATCGAACCCATTATCTTTGTGTTGCTAGCGCAATGCTCTGCTTGCATTGTTAAAATGCATTGTTTCTTAAAAAATCCATAAAACTTTCCATTTTAGATTTTTATTTATGTTATATTAAGTTTTTAAATAACAGAATATTGAAATTCATGTTGATTAGACACTTTAGGCTGCACTTTACAATTTGTAATCCTGGTGGGTTGTTTAAAAAATTACAAATTCACAAATAAACATGCCATATAAATCAATAATTCATTATAACATACAACATATGAATTCTCTGTATAATACATTATGGCGTACCATACAAAATACAAGTACACAGTTCGCATGCATGGTTTGAAATGGTGTGACAGGTGAAGAGCAAAATTTTTTTATATTAATGCTATTTAAAAATAATACTACCTTCTTGGGGTTATTTTATATCCTCTACATTTCTTTTTACAATTAATCGTGAATTTACATACATTCTTGACTAATTTCCACAATTTTTAATAATATTTGAACATCCAAGCATCGCTTTGCTTGACCTGATTAATACATAAGTTCTTTCTTTTATCTTTAATGTGAAATTTAAAACGTCCTGACATCTTCTACACATGGGCGCTTAAAGCGGATCACTTAATCTACGTTTTCCAACGATCATCTCTCTCTCTTCTTCTGGCCATGCTGCATGGCCTCCGTCCCATCCCCCACTACACACTCTGTTATGATCCCTGTATTCTGTGATCCCATGCTCCGCTCTCCCCCCTCACTAGACCAGCTCTATGAATCAGCCACAGGGAGAGACTGAAGTGATTTTCTGGTTGTGGTTAGGTTCGGAGCTGGAAATAAATGTTCGGTAGGGGAAATAATTGCTGTATGAAAGTCAACAGAGAATGTTGAGTTTTGTAGATTTAGTTTCAAATACTAGCTTAGTTATCTAAAAAATAAGCCTATTATGTTAAAAATGCTTTTTTATGAAATAACATGTTTATAAAGCGTTAGTCACAGCATAACAGTCAAAAGTTTTTGTTTTGTTTTTATTGTTGTTTATATGACTATGTGTCGTTTGTATTATGCGTTTAGACAAACCATGTTAAAATTCAGCACCATTGCTAAACATTTTCTCCTTAAAATTTCAGTTTTCCAAACACAGTGTCATACTTGGTTTCCTACGTCACAAACATGTTCATCACAGTGTATCAGTAGCTCGATAGATATTATGTGTGGATGCAATATAAGCGGCGCTGAAACAATTGCAGGACTGCTGCTTCAGCTCTACTTCAATGATGCTAACATGTGCAGTGTGAAAGATCTGACCTGTTAAAATCAGCGCTAAAAAATTTGTGTTACAAATGTCCAGTTCACTTATGCATTGTGTGAAACTTGTGATATCTATGGTGGTGCGAAAGAGTGGAGGCGGGGACTAATCAGCATATTCATGTGATATCTATGGCGGTGTGAAAGAGTGGAGGCGGGGACTAATCAGCATATTCATATACTTAATTAGAGTTACATTCAAGCTGTTTTTAATTTCGGTCACAGGGAAAAACTTTTACATATGGTATAATGATTCTCAAAAAAAAAAAAGAGTTTTAAGTAAAATTATCGACTACAGGGGGACTTTAATAAACTGAACTTGGGCTGTAATTAATAAAAACATTCTCACTTTAAGTAAAACATTTAAGTTGAAAAAGCTTAATTTTTAGGTGTAGCAAATTAAGCTACTGTTCAAATAGATCCAACTTTCACTTCTTACAATGCATGTTTAAGTTTAAGTAGAGGGATCTAAAACAGTTTTAAAATCACAAAAGCAAGTATATCAGGCTTAAACTAAGTCCTGGAAAAAGGTGAATTTTAAATAGTTTTTTTCTTTACATATCAGCATCTAATAAGCTGAAAATTGGTAGTATTTTTATGTACTATAGTATTTTTCATGTGGCGTCAACTGTCGTATGTTTTGGTGCGGGCGCCAGCGTTAACCTGACTAATAAAATTACGTCACGCAGGCAGGCTGTTCTCTAGCTAGCCCCTTCAGTCAGCCTCACTGAACACACAGCGTTCGTCAGAAAAAATGGGCGGGTCTGGAGTGAATATATCTGCGACTATTGGTCCTTCCAACTGCTCGTCGCTTTTCCTCGCCTTTCTATTGGCTAGCAGCCTGTGGGTTTATCTCTCCATCTCTCGCTGCTCCTGTATAAATGCTGCTTACTTTTCTAGCATCAACCTCCGCCGGAAATTATAGTTCCTAACATCAATCCTTATTTTCTGAAATCATTATTATACTAGAAAGTGATTAACAATTGAGTAACAACCACAGTGCGCGTCCTGACACAATTTCGCGTTTCTGTCTATGGACTTTGTCGAAAAAAATCTTGACTTTCCTGGGCTCGTGAAATTGGACACCCTAGCGTTTGAGGCCCCTCTTTCCATGCGGAGGAATACATTGTTGCTGCTCACAATGTGGATGGAGGTGGTCAAGATGTCTACTAGAAGAATGAATTTACCTCAATTGTAACAACATAAAGGAAGTCGCGGCGCGGGATTGTTTGGATACAGACCTGCAACATTGTATTTATGGCGTTGATGTTTTGTAGGGCGATGTCAAAGGAGGAATAACATACATTGTTGCGCCTAACCAACGCTTTTAATGTGCCGCGCTTCAAATTCGTCCAAGTTTTATGGTTTTTCCCTACGAGACTCAACATTTCTTTTTTACTATTGGATGTGAAGCATCTTAAAAACAGAGGTAATGCTTGTTTTGGCTGTTATGTGGTGTTTTAAAGGGTTACAAACTCAAGTGTTTCAGTCTCACATTTAGATCAGAGAAGTCACATTAATGCATGTTGAACTTCCATCGCCCATTTAACAAGTTTTTGGGATGTCTGGTTATGGAAGTGGGGGGATGCGGAGTTTTTGCGTGATGGCTGTGGTGGGAAGTCCTGCCCAGTTTTTTGGGCTGGTGGTCTTTAACCCACTTCTATCCTAACAGAAATGACTCCTTTGTCCTTTTATCAAAGTAAGGATTAGTTTTATGGGGCGCTGACCGTGACTTTGTGGGTTTCACGGAGTTTCCTAAATAGTTAATGGCAAGAGCTGTCAGTGCAAAATATATCTCTATATTACTAACATATAAAAGTTACTTTAATTTGTGTTTATTTTTATTGTTTTTTAATTTCTTGCAATCTCATTTAGTATCGAGTTTGTAGTGCTTTGTACCCAGATCTCCTTTCCACCAAGCCTTTGGTTAATTTAGTTACTTCGTTGCATGTTTTTTGGCAGGAAATTCCTCGTGCCCCCCACCCCCACTCGCCCTCATCAAATTGCTAGTCTCTTGAGGAAAAGTTGACATTTTGTCGCGCTACTTTTATTAACTCGAGATACACTCGGGCTTTGTACCCAGTCTAGGTCGCACATTTATCACAAAACACATGAATAATTCAGAATTATCGACCGGACGCCTGGTTAATATCGATAATTATCCTGCTGTTATCAAAATGTACGTGCGATCTATTACCGTGGCCTTTCGCTTTTTAAAATGGTTTGCTATCGGGATACAATAAGTTTACAACTGTGAATAAATATTGACATTGTTCCAGTCTGGGCAAAGCTTGACCCTACTTGCACAAAGAAAGCGACGTGACTAAACATGGGTTAAACATATCTACACATTGTAGCTACGATATTAAAAGCTTTTAAACAGACGATTTTTTTATCCGTTAAGCTAATTTAGTCTCGTGCTCATTAATTTGTTGGTCAGTGGTAACCCTGTTGCGCTCGCTTACTATTGACCACTACATTAATTGCAATGGACTAAAATACAATTTTACTGAGGAAAAAAATCTAAGGATAATATTTTCTTTTTTTTTTAACCATCTGCTGTGTGTCTTTATTATATATGAGTTTTATACCATGGCCTTCACCTCTAACGACGCCCTGGGTTGTTCATATCAGATCAAAAAGCTCGATGTTGTAACATTTATCAGCTTTTACGTGAAAAATATCGCTTTACTGAGCGGAAAATATATTTTTAATGCGTGGCTGGACTTGGTTTGCACGGACTTGAGGGCGATTCAGGCCCCGTGTTATCTTACCAAGGGGCCACTTTCTATTGGTTTTCATTTGTTTGCGTCAAAGAGCATTGCGATGAAAAATATGTACTCGCACTTATTTTAGTTACTGTCCTCTAATGATGTCATAATCCAACTGTTTAAATAAATTATTGGGCGGTGAATATAAGGACCGCAGAAGCACACCACCTGTTGGCATGCAGTAGCATACAATGCATCATATAAGCTTGCTGTGTGAAAAAGTTTATCTTTCATTGTAGTGAAGACAAAAGAGAAAGTTTGTTTGATTTTTTTTGTTTTGTTTAAATAAATACCTCCATGTTTGATGGTTTCCTTTTATGCAAATCGATTGGACCCGATAACTATAACTCACACGATGAATATAGATGTACAATAAGTTAAGGACATAGATTTGCATTTTCCGTGTGGTGATATGGTTTCATGGAAACTGATTTAATTTTATTGTTGATTTATTTGTTTCATTGCTGGTCTTACGTTGCATAACAAAATATATTGCAAATAAAAATAATCGATGTGGCATCACTGGGTTTAGTACAAATAAACAAGCACTGGCTTTCTAAAGAGTAGGCTATCACCTGAACAGATCAAGCAAGTGATGCTAACCTGTTTAATATTTGGCGTAACACCCATTCAGTTGTTTATAATCAACATGCGTTATATTCAGGCAAGTTTTAGTTTAGGATTGAATTCTTGTGCAGTAATAACTTGGCAGTGGTCTTTCCGGAAGCATCCGGAAGCAATATGTAGTTAATGAATTCATTTAAATGTTTGCTTACAAAAGCAGTACTGTTTTGTCAATTGTGATTAGTTAAAAGGAGTTTGTTTTTTAATTTAACATACAGTTAAGCATAGCAAGGGTTTTGATTAGGGATGCACCGATATATCGCCCTGTAATCAGTATCGGCAGATAAAAGCATTTTTCTCATTATCGTACATTGACAGATCACGCATCAGAACTCATGCTGTGTGATTATTTTGTATTGTGTAATTATGACAACAGAATTGCAGAAACACGACGTAAAATACAAAACTATCGGCATCAGCGGATGTTATTCTAAAGGGCGAAGTGTGGTCCGTTTTTTTAATGCGTACACAAAGGTTTTGTCAACTGAAGAATGCAGGTGTACTGTACCCGCATTGCTGGATTTTTGAAACCTTGTGTAAATTTTACGTGTAGGTCGCGCGTGCGCATACAGGAAAATGAAGTATAGCCAAGGCGATGCAATAGGCAGGTGTCAAACATCTGCGTACACTTACAAGTCCAATAAACTATGCTTTGCAACATCGTACGCACATGTGGAGCGCACAATCGCATAAACGTAAATAAACAGACTCCACCGTACAAAAAATTTCAATCGGTGCATCCCAAGTTTTGACCGATTCTTCAATATTTGGAATAAAAGTTGGACAGTCTGTTATTTTAAAACCTATATTGATATACCAATAATTTGACTACTCAGTTTCACAAGGTTTCGTGATATAGTCACGTAATTTGTGTGATCATCACGTATTGGTTACTCAACTGCTTTTTCCTGTTTTTAAACCATTGTCGCTTCGATTTAGGGTTAGATTTGGTGCTTGCATTAGAATGTCACTTTATACATTCGTTTATACTATTTTTTCAGATTATTTTTTTTATATGTCGCCTGGTGTAAGGGTTTGGTAGGGATGTCATTTTATGTAAATCTAACCCTAAACCGAAGCGACAATGGTAAGAAAATAGGACAAAACAGTTGAGTAACCAATACGTGATAATCGCACGAAAACGGTAGTTCGTTATACAATCACAAAAAAACGCGACAGTTCGTGATGGTATCACGAAAAAAGAATCAAAAAATTACATGACTATATAACGAAATTTCGTGAAACTGGGCTGAATTTGAATATTGGGGGAGGCATGTCCCTGTAGTGTATTTTACGCCATACGTTTTTACGTTAAAGGCAATACACATCGCTGCCCGTCGCTATCGAGTTTATTATTGCTAATGTTCTGTAATTTATATGTATAATACAAGTGCTCCTATCTGCCCTTCCACACAACGACACTTCATGTTTTTCTCATTAATCTGTTGTTTAGATAGCTCAACCCAGCTGTGTGTCTGTTTCTCTCCTTTAGAGTGCTTTAAAGACAGAGGGGTATGACTGAACCACAGCAGAGGATGACCACAGTGGGAACAGATAAGGAACTCAGTGACCTGTTAGATTTTAGCGCGGTAAGGCCGAGAGTATGGTTACTAGCCAAGATCTTGATTTTGCCATTGGATATGATCAGAGAATTTTGGAATGCTTAAAATTTCAATTTGTTCATGCCTAATATGACCGTTTTGTCATTTTCCTATTTCCTCTGCCCTGATTGAAACTCGCATCACAGCAATTGTAAAGAGGGTTGTTGGTGGCTATAAACATTTGAATGGATTATTAAATCATATGCCATCCCTTCAGAGGAAGTACTGTTTGATGTACATTGCTCAAATGTTTACAGGGTTTAAGTTTATGTGACTGCCATTGAAGCATCTTAAATACAGCAACCGTCGCTCAATACTTTGATTTTAATGACCACAAATCTTTCATTAATCCTAACATATATATGACCCTGTCTGTGAAATCCAGTCTCATAATCTTCAATCATTGATTTAACATTGATTTCAATCTTTGATATGACCTTCCTCAGTCAATATTTAATATATTAAGGTTATTTTTCACAAAATGATTTAGGATGATTTTAATGTTAAAAAAAAAACAGTAAACCACCAACAAATGACTTAATAGTGGAGTTTTCACAGACATGGTCACATATTCCTCTCATTCGATTTCGATTCAGTGGTTAAAATGTATTCTTGGCAGCCATGCCACCCTGAATAGCATTAAAAAATAGCGAATATAAAATGTTAATCGCATGATTCAGTGAATGGCTCAACCATGCTTAATTTATTGCATTGGAAAACTGCCACCAACTCGAGCAGCAAATCAAGACAATACATTGATAATCAGACGTGCCAGTCCAAATGCATTATAATCTCACATCTAATTACAAATGCTTGATGGTTTAGTTAGTTCACATATTGCATGTAGCACCATGAACCTTAAAGACGCAACAACCAAATTATTTGCAGACTATGCGCCCAAAATCTGGTGTTGTGAAATACATCTCGCGTTAAAAATGTCTACCACACCAGAAAGTCCCTTCCTTGCACCCTGCACTATGTGCTGCTTCTGGGTTTCTCTTGCACTTCAAAAACAAAAATGCATCATCCATCCACGTAAACAGGTCCTTTTTCTGTGCTACTTCTTCAATAGCCCTGCCCTAGCATAATACTTTTCAGATTGACTAATTTTCCTCCGAGTTACTAGGTTTTATCTGCCAAAAAGCATATGTCCTTTAGCATAAACTTTTGAGTTGACTTTGCATATCGTGAATTCCTGAAAATGGTTCAGAAAAATAATCTATGTCTGTAAGCGCCTGTTGAAATGAGCTGCCTGCCGCCATGCTTAAACTCTTCCTCTCCATCTCTCTGCTTTGCCGTAGATGTTTGCACCCCCTGTGGCCAATGGTAAGAACAGACCAACCACACTTGCCAGCAGTCAATTTGGTGGTTCAGGTAAGCCTTCGGTCCTAAATGCTTTACTTTCATATCAACATTTGTTTGGACAGAAATGCATTACTTTAATCGCCATATATGTAAATAAACACCATCATGAATGGAAAGAGGGGTTCTTTAGAGGAATTACGGTGGTGTTTTGACCAGTTGCTAAGTGCTCGCTCATCTCAACAGAGAAAGAGGACATGCTTCTTCTTGTTTTCCTAAACCCCCTCTTTTATGAATATACCTCCGACTATCCAAAGTCAAAGCTCGGGGCAGTTCGGATCCCTTTGAACCCGCTGTGTAGTTAAAGCACCTATTGCACAAACTTGTAGGAGTTTACGTCGTAAAAATGTTGTTGGGTCGAGAAGAGGGGTGGATTTCTTGCATCGTTGGATATATTTTGGGCAATCTTGTCGTTTTGGTGTACTTGTAGTTCAGATGTGTATATTTCATAGTCTTATATAATAGTAAAAAAGTCCAGAATATTGTTTATTAAAAAGTCGGCTATATTATTTTTGTCATAACTAGTTGCACATACCAACAGATGTTTCTTTTTGCCACCCGTTGTTTGCTCACATTGCTCGCATTTAAAAAGTTCTCCAAAGCCTGAACTTGCGGCGCGTTTGAGTCTTTCTTGTCCGCTTGTCTGTCTCCAATCGACACTCCAAACATTACTCTGAACAATCTGAGAACAAAGACTTCAATAAAGGCCTTACGGTCTCCAAACGATTCCCCCACCCCACAGCGTAAAACACTCCTCCCCCCACACAAGAAAACACTTTCTCCCCCTGCCAACTTACAGGAAATGGACCCACTTTGAAACAAAGCGCTCTCTCGTACCTCCCACCACCCTGCAGGAGGCCCGCATTAAAACAGCGAAAGAAGCATGGTGAAAGATCACCGGCACTTCGGTCCGCCACGGGCCGAGAGCGATGACACAGCAGAGCCGAGGTAACGTCTCGGTTTGAGATTTTTATTGCGAGAGCCACCTGACACCGAGGTGACCCCCCGACTCTTAAATCTGTCACTTGTTGTGAGACTCTGCTTGAAGATCTCCACATCAGTCAACATTAGTTTCACCCTATGAACTCGGGAACAGGATGTGACACATTTTTTGAATCGCTATTGAGAAACAAAAGTGTAAGGGACAGCGATTGGTATTTCATTGAACACTTGAAGGAATGTTGGGGGTTGAGCTTTATTAAAAGCATTTTTAGCACGGATTTGAGTTTTGACAAAGATGGCATTGCATTTGCAATGAATGCAAATCGGCCTTAAAAGAGGAAATGTAAAGCTTGTGTTTTTGTAAAGCTTCAATGAAGCGTGTTATTTTGAGCTTTAAAGTTGTTGTTTTTTATTATTATTTTTGTGGAGACACTAAATGTTGAAGTTAAAGGTTATGCAATTTAATGCTTTTGCTTTAGTCATGCCAGTTGAAAATACTAGAGAACTTCAGGTATAGATAAAACATAATGTTAGTTAACAGTTCTGTTACAATAGTTTCATATTTAATACATAAAATGCCTTGTGGTTGTACTTTCAGAAATGTCTACGTAGATTTGTAGGCCCTGCGTGGCTTTCATGGAGGATTTAGTGGGACGTGTGTTTGAGTTATTAGTAACATTGCCTAATTCACATCAAAATAACAATTGTGCATTACATTTATGACTCTACATTGTATGGTTCAAAAGGATAGATTTTTTCTTTTATGCCAAAAAAACATTAAGAGAGTACTTAAAGATCATGTTCCATGAAGATATTTAATACATTTTCTAACATAAATATATCAAAACTTTATTTTTTTTTGAGTGAATACAGTTGCTAAAGACATCATTTGGAGAACTTAAAATGTATCTATATTTAACCCTCAGATTCCAGTTTTTCAAATAGTTGTATCTCGGCCAAATATTGTCCAATCCCAACATACCATACATCATTGGAAAGCTTAATGAACTTTCAGGTGATGTATAAATCTCAATAAAAAAAGGACGCTTAAGATTGGTTATGTGGTCCAGGTTTACATTTAGGTACTTAGCAGGCATTTTTATCCAGTTATGTATAAGTTATCATCAAAAGTAAGTTTTCTTGAATGACCTAAATCATTGATCCACCTTCGATTATGATAAATAATCAGGAACAACTTCTGGCAGTTTGGGCTGCTATGCAAACTGTAAATCCAGAAAGTATCTTTAGAGGAAGTGCATCTGTTCCTCAAGACAAAAGTGCTCCGAAGGGTGCTAATTGCATTAAGTCGTCTCCTCCCCCGTTCTCGGGCATAGCGGAGGTGATCCCGGGAGTGCTTGCATGGGAGGGCTTCACTAGGCGTCCCCTCGCTCACCTCTACAGCTGCCCAACACGTCAACTACTGAGGACAGCGTTAGGAAAGGACAGGGCCTATTTCCCCCGGTCGCACCTCTGCACATTTGCACATACACAACTTGAGTTTTAATTCTTTGAGGATATTGTTTAATTTGGTTGATACTTTTTATATACTACATTTTCACCATTAAAATATGCACGGAAGCTGACATAACATGAATTCAGTCTGTACTAGGTATACATAATGATTAATCACGATTAATCTATAGCAGAATAAAAGTTTTGGTTCAGATGATATATGTGTGTGTGAACTGCGTATAATAATTTTGTATAGATAAATGCACACACATGCATGTATATATTTAAGAAATGTTTACATGTGTATATACATTTGTATATTTATGTATGATTTATATTATATATATAAATATAAATACCTAATTTATAAATGTACATTGTTTCTTAAAATTAAACATGCATGTGTGCATATTTATATTTACATACATAATTATTATACACAGTTCACACACACATATATGATGTAAACAAAAACTTTTGTTCTGCTATAGATTAATCGCGATTAAGGGTTATACATCCCTAGTCTGTACGCTGTAAAAATTCCTTGTTGCACTTACATTTTTACGTTTTAATCCATTTTAATTTAACATTAATTTAAACCCCTTTTGACTTGTGAGGTGTTGATATACATAATAAAAACAACTTGTGCTAATTGAACTAAATTAAAAATACAGTTGAAGTAAGTTCAAGAAAGTTGAAAGTAATTGCAAAGTTAAGTTGATTAATCCTAAAAATGTAAGTGTTACAAGACATTTTTTACAGTGTGCTTTTATCTTTACAATTTTTATATTTGCTGTGATTTGAACTTGAATTATTGCATCCTGCATAGAAAAAAAACTAATTTGAGAATCTATAAAGGAATTGATCTATCTTAAGTGCAAGAAATAGCAATTCTACATACATATCTGCCATTTCCAATGCATGTTATCCGCAATTAATTTGTTTGCATTGTATCCTCCTAGAAATCCACATTTTGTCTACATAACTAAATTAAATCAGTTTAGTTTTCTAATACTGCCAATTATATAAAGCCCACAAATGTAACAATGCTACGGACACATTGTAAAAATGTTGTATATGGTCTTTCAACATTGCCACTTAATTTTCTCCACATAAGATCATTCTGTCAGAGAGATTTTTTTGACTCACTCACTCTGTGCCCACTTCATTTCCCATGCTGCCTGCGTGGGCTTCATAGATCACGGTTGTCAGTGTGGATGTCGCTATTTGCTCTGCTTTGTTAGCTTCATCACTCATGCTCGGCGTTCAGTGGCCGCTCTGGCTGAGACCCCCTCTTCTCTCACACATTTTTAATTAGACCTAAAAAAAAAATCAAAAGGAGAGTATGAATATTCATAAACCAACTGCATTAATATGCACAATTATGCAAATCAGCGCGCAATTAAGCCATGTGTCTTTGGAGAGCTTTGCATTAAGGCATAACACAGGAGGGAGAGGGGAATGTATTATGAGAAATTTCTGCTCCAGTACACTTTAAAACATTCCTGCAATGTTTTTGTGAAAGTCAATGTTTTTTTATATATATAAGTGCAACAAGGATTACATGGGGTTTTTTTTTCGATATCCCAAAAGTGGAAAACTAAGACCCCTGTTGTCTTGAAGGTCTCCGTTCACAATTATACAGTGATGCTAATTTGGCGAATCTTTGATCAGGGTTGTTTTTGTTCTGCTTTCCATGATACACCCCCCCCCCCCACTTGTCTTAATGAGATCCAGTGACTGAATGAATGCTCCCTTTATGGTCAGTGATGTTGAAGCTTGCTGAATGACATGGATATTAGTGTGGTGTGATGGATTTGGACAAGATCCAGAGTCTGTCCGATAAGCGCGGAGACCTGGCCACCAGACGTCCAATGGCTCTTACGCATGAACAAAGAATTAGGTGTAAACGTGCACCGTATGCTGGAGTCGCAGATTTGATCTGACGCCTTTTTATTGTTTTGCTTTTGTAGGTATGGATGAACGTTCTAGTCCCTGGGCTGGCGGTGAGAACAGTCCTTCTTTCGGCCAGGTACGGGTAAGCACAAAACCAATCCTAGCTTACGTAGTTTTTTCTGATAGTGTGGTTGGGCCACATTTGTATTTTCTCAACTTGATTCTTCCAGAGTTATGGAGAGGGTTACGGCGAGCATGATGGACTGTCTTCTCCATTTCTTGGCACTGGGATTAGTGGTGAGTTTTACTAATAAGTGTAAAATAAATAGTTTTTACAATTTATTAGCATCATCATGATTGATTTTGCTACATTTGTAGGTAAGAACGAAAGAGGTCCGTACTCTTCCTTTGGGGGTCAGGTAAGTTTAACTACGTTTCATAACCTTCTTGGACACTAATAGGGGTGGTTTCCCAGACAGAGCTTATTTTAGTCCCAGACTAAAATGCATGTTTGAGCCGTCTTAATTTAAAAACACCTTGTGCTGACATATGTTGAGATATATCAGTGCCACCGTTTTGTCTCAAGATGCACACCAGTATTGTTTTTTGTGTAAACTACTTAAATGTCCTAATACATAGTCCTGGATTAATGTAAACCTTGTCTGGGAAACTGCCTCTTACAGTTTTAAACCCATAAGTCCTAACTCGAATCTTGTTCCCTTTAGCCGGGGTTCCTGCCCTCAGACATCACCATGCCCTCCGCAGATGCCATGTCTCCATCTGGCCTAAAATCCAGCTCTCAGTTCTACCCATCATACCCCAACAACCCCCGTAGACGCCCCTCGGAAGGAGGAATGGGTAAAAACAACTACAAGGGTTGCATCAAATTACCATGCATCATTTCCATGGAGTAAACAAATGTCTTGTTTTCTTTGCAGACCCCCAACCAAAAAAGATCAGGAAGCCATCAGGACTGCCATCTTCTGTAAGTGGTATTTCCTAAGCTTTCTTGCCGTTCACCACCTGAAGTTTTACATAAAGTTTAATTGGGCCATTGAACTGGAGTTATACATCAGATTAGTGCCCTTTAGCAAAGGCAAGAGGATAGTTTATCAGCTTATGAAGTTCATATCCTAATGGTAAAATGTCATGTGTGTTAAGAAATGTTCTGTTGATACCAAAAGAGTTCAATGCGAATCAGTGTGAATGAATGAACAAGGACAAACCTTTAAGAAATAGACACACGGTTTGAGAAATTGGCAGACCTTTTTTGTGGATGTTTCAGCTGACAAAACATGAATACATTTCGAATAATTTCCAACATTTTTGTAAAGTGGTCACAGATAAGAACCTGTAGATCTTATGGGGCATACACACCAAGCGCGAGTTCAACGATTTGCGTGAGTAGATTACATACAAAGTCAGTGCAAAGACGCGATCAGACGCGTCTTTGCGCAGGGCGATGCGAATAAGGTGATGCGAATTAGGCTATTTAAGCGGTGTTTTTTCTGCGAAAAAAAGGTATATTCGCCTCAAACGCGTCTTTGCCCAAGTTGAAAATATTCAACTCAAGCGAAAAATTCACATGACACAAAGTGACATCCCACGAGTAATTTAGAGCGAGTGACGCGATGCCACGCGTTTGTGTAAATAGCTTTAGACTTGTTTGCGTGAAATAAAAATATAGTATAGTCCTAACGTACGCAAATGTATTCGCACAGCATTTCAAAGCATAGTTTATTTGACTCATACATGTACACAGATGTTCGGCGCATTGCGACAAAATGCAATGCATCTCCTGGGCTACATATTACATTCTCCTATACGCGCATACATGAACTACGCGTATAATGTACGTAGGGTTTGCGTCATGCGCACTGTATGCGGACCCTCGCATATATGTAATAAGTGGCCAATACTTCGGTCTTAAAAGTACAAGGATGTACTTAATGAATTGTGTAAACCTTTAACCATTACAAGTGGACATTGAATACCAGGGTCATACTTGATATACCAAACCAGTGGGATGAGTAACTGTCATTTCTTAAATAAACCCTGTTCTCCAAACCCCAATTTAAAACACTACGTTTCAGATTTGCCCACGAGCCCCCCCAACTCCACCAAAGTGACCCAGTTGTGATTCCCCTTGCACCTCCCTCGCTCATATTTTCTCTCTCTCTCTCTCTCTCTCTCTCTCTCTCTCTCCTTGTCTTAGCTCAGATTAATGGCTGCTGATGAGCTAAGGTTCTCTGCTGCTGAATCCCACTCAATAACTCTGTGTAACTTCCTCTTGTGCAGCCACAGCATTCCTGCGCTCCCCCGCTACCTTCAGACATGGTCTTCAAAATAATACTTTATGAAAAATAAGCGAGTTCGACTGCAAATAAGCCATATTGATCCTTAACGTGTCAAGACTTGCCATGACCTCGTCGAGTCCAATAAACAGATCATTGCCAAGAACGGGGCCAGTCACATGTTTTTATTAAAATGTATGGATTCGCCAGACATTTAAAGCGACAGTGCTTCATGCGAAGCAAGTTTTTTTTTCTGGAAATCGAACCTACAACCTGGAATACTGTTGTATGCAAGCGCCATGCTGTGCCAGTTAGACTGCTAGTTCATTTCCCCTCTCGTTTGTTCTTTTTATGTGGTTTCTACATAATCGACCAGTCTATTTTGCTCCACTCGTACCGCTCCTTCAGCAAGACCTCTCCCCCCACCGTTCTCACCCCTCCCCTCTTCAGCCCAGCTGCCTGTGGAGTTGGACGGGCTCCAGCAGCAGGCAGATGGCTCTGTAATTAGAAGTGCATCTCTCCATTCCCATCCCACTTCTCCCTGTTAAATCAAATTACAGGCAAAAGAGAAATATCGCTTTGCTGGATTTGTATTCTCTGCTGGCCCGAAACCTCACGCACACCCTCCCTCCCAAACGCTTGTGCATGTATGCGCGCAAACATACAAATCATACGTGTTTAAAACGTGCTTGATGGAAAGCGTGCCGTTTGCGGGTTGTGATTTCGGGTGAACTTCCATTTAACATTGAACGTTTGCTGTTGTCATGAGTTTTTATACTAATAATAAAGAATTATGGCACACCTTTCTTAATAAACACATTCACTCATTATACTACATTCAGGAAAACCAATACCCTGGCATATTTTCCATACGAATATTATGGGATATGACTTTACTAAGGCTGCCAGATATATTGAAATACCGTTATTTATTTTAATATACATATCGCAGTTATTTGCAATAACTGCATGCTGTTTATTCTTTAAAAAGTTATGTTGAGTCAACGTTTTAGGTCGATGCAGATAAAGGAGAGACGGTCGAGACCAAGAAAGTGATTTATTTCACAAAAATCATATAAAAATGTATGTTTGTTATTTAATTAGCAGTTTTTAAATATAATTATTATTAAATAATTAATATAATATTATTATACTGCATATCGCATTATTTAGCAAGTTATCGCATTTCTTCTCAATATTGGTGCAGCTCTTGCCTTACCCAGGGTGCTTGCTTGACTTGGACTCGATCTTAGCGATGCTGTCCTCCCTCTCCTTTTTTGGCTCATGGGAGTGCGAGAGGAAGCGCCGACTGTGCCATGAGATGGCCGTGGCGCATTTCCCAGCATGCTCTGTTCTCTGTCCCTGCCACTTTTATCTGAGGGGGCACTATGGAAACACGTGTACACGTCATTTGTACCAAAAACCGTGAAATGCTCGCCAGCTTCAGGGCTACGTACCAGTTGCACACTTTCTTTTCTTTTTTTGACTCGTACAAATGTTTCCTTCATATACATTGTTTACAATCTCAGGTTTATGCTGCCACCTCTGGTGACGATTATATCCGCGACAGTGCTGCCTACCCAGGCTCCAAACCTGGATCTGTGTACCCAGGATCCTTTTACATGCAAGGTGTGTACATTTATATGCATACGGGTGATTCTCACAAAATCCAGATTTAGAAGGTGTCCAGCATCAGTATTTTTAAAAAGCCCTTGTAGCCAATTTTTTTGCACATATAAGCTTAAGGTCTAAACTTATAATCATTATTTTTAGAGGATTTAAAAAATATTTCCTATAGAATTATTTAAATTTTTTAGATTATCATTATCAAAAATAGTAATTTCCGCAACATGATATTACATTAAATATATCCATTTACAAACTCATGTTTCGGTAATGAGAACTAAAAAGTTGTCTAGGTACTATGACAAACAAAATTTCATCTTTTATCTGGAAAGAAAAAATAAGAACTGCTTACCTGGTAGTCATCTTGAGTGTCACAGTCAATTATGTTCTTTCCAACTATGTTTTTTTTTTTTTTTTTTTTTTTGAAAATGTTAGTTCAGTGAGCGCTTAAACAATGATTGAAAATTGTTGCGGAGGATGAGAAAATGGGTCTTGGACACATTTATATTCCTTATTATTGTCTCTACATTTACCAATGATCACCAAATACCACATGTTTCTTTAGTGTAAATGTTTATAGTATAACATGCACTGAAGCTTTTAATTTTGTAGCTTTAAAATATTTCCATGTCAAAGAACCCAAATCCAGTCATGGACACGTTGCGGTAATGAAAATTTTCCCCTTAAATGTGGAAAAAAACTATTGGTTTGTAGGATGTCATTTGAAATCATGTTCAAAATAGTACATGAAGAGATGTTTGGTAACTGTATGCTTCTTATTTTAATAGCATTTACTTTTTTATCAAAATGTTTCATGACACCTCATAAGTCTAATTTCACGAGAATCACCCATACTCCATTCTTATACATGTTTTAAGGATAATAATGCTTGCATTTCCACCGCGAGTATTAATGTGTGCATTTTGCGTTCAATCAAGCGTGTTTGCACACATGCAGATTATTAATGACTAGATAATTATCTTGTTGTTTTATTTGTCCTAAGCATGCACAAAGACAAATGTTTATACGGATGATAATAATATCACATGGTGTAGACTGGTAATATTGATCCATCCCATCTGCCCATGCGTTCGCAGAGGGCCTCCACTCTTCTTCGGACCCCTGGGCCCCCCCTGGATCCTTAGGCCAGTCGGGCTACACGGCTATGCTGGGGAATTCACCGCACATCAATCAGCCCGGCTCTTTCTCGGCTATCAGTCCACAGGACAGGATGGTATGTTTGTAAGGGTTGAAATATAATGCAGTTGAATGTAAAAAAAATTTAATGCCAGATGTATCCTATATTGTCGTTTTGTACTGCTTTGTTTCAACAGAACTACCCTCTACACGCAGCGGACGTCAATGGTTTCCATTCGGGTTCTGCAGCTTACAGCCACACTTCATCCATGAATGGAACAGACAGCATTATGGGTAAATTACCGTGTACGTTTTATTCAGTCATCTCTAGTTTGTGAATCTGCCTTATATAATATATATATATAATGAACAAGTAATTACAATCTAACTTGATTAAAGTTGGATGTCTGAAAAAACATCTAGACTTGCTTTAATTATCTGGAGAAACGGTCTTCCGTTCATTTATTCAGATGTTAAATAGCCCTTTTTAGCACATTGACGTGGTAATGAATATATTAATATGTCTTCTCGATCTCTCTCACAGCCAATAGAGGGTCCGTCGCAGGCAGCTCGGGTGATGAGATCGGAAAAGCTCTTGCTTCGGTGAGTGAGGTTTATCAATCACTAAAGTTAATGACAGATTACATTGTTCACTTAAAGGATTAGTCTATTTTCTTTAAAAAATCCAGATAATTTACTCACCACAACTACAAAATGTTGATGTCTTTTTTTGTTCAGACGAGAAGAAATTATGTTGTTTGAGGAAAACATTCCAGGATTTTTCTCATTTTAATGGACACCAACACGTAACAGTTTTAATGCAGTTTAAAAATACAGTTTCAAAGGACTCTAACCGATCCCAAAGGGTCTCATCTAGCGAAACAATTGTCATTTTTGACAAGAAAAATAAAAAATATGCACTTTTAAACCACAACTTCTCGTCTATCTCCGGTCCTGTGACCTCACGTAATTGTGTAATGCCATGGAAAGGTCACGTGTTACATATATGAAATGCACATTTGCGAACCATTTTAAACAATAAACTGACACAAAGACATTAATAAGTATCATTCAACATACAACAATGTTGGAATGGTCCTCTTTCTCCACACTTGTAAACAATGGGGCGTAGTTTCGCCCCATTCGTGACCTCTTGACGTCATGACATATTACGTCAGGACGCGCTGGCGCATCACAAAACCGGAGATAGATGACAAGTTGTGGTTTAAAAATGCATATTTTTTATGTTTCTTGCCAAAAATGACAATTGTTTCGCTAGATAAGACCCTGATGCCTCGTTTGATATCGTTTAGAGTCCTTTAAAACTGCAATTTTAAACTGCATTAAAACTGTTAGGTGTTGGGGTCCATTAAAGTCCATTAAAATGAGAAAAATCCTGGAATGTTTTCCTTTAAAAAAATATTATTTCTTCTTGACTCAACAAAGAAAGACCTCAACATTTTGGATGACATGTTGGTGAGTAAATTATCTGAGTTTTTTTTAAGAAAATTGACTAATCTTTTAAATTTCGGTGTTATTATGGATTATTCTGATCATGTGTTTTCTACCATGTGTCTGACAGATCTATCCTTCGGACCACAACAGCAACAACTTCTCCTCTGCTCCTTCCACTCCTGTGGCCTCCCCTCAGGGCATTGCGAGTAAGTCACATGTGCCATCTCATTTTGTAAGACCTAGATCAGATTCCTAGATCGTTTTGTGTTAAGTTACGCACGTAGATGTTTGCAAAGGAAGCCAGAAGAATCGTTTATCGTTGCCTGTAGTTTGATTGGCTTTGAAAGTGGGCAGGTTGAGGCATAAATGCAAAGCTCCTGAGCGCCCTCTGCTGTCGTAGTCAAGTTTTGCCTATTTTTCCTCATCAGCTACAGCTCAGTGGCCAAGGCCTTCTAGCCAGACTGCTCTGTCTCCAAATTATGAGGGTGGACTACATGCACTGGTAGGTATTGAGTTTTAAAACCTTTTGCACACAATTAACACACTAAGCATTCATAAATGTAAATGTCAATCATGTCCTCCCACAGCAGAACAAAATGGAAGACCGTCTGGAGGAGGCCATCGACGTGCTGCGCAGTCATGTGGGAATTCCTGGAGCCCACGCAGACATGCACAGCTTACTGAGTGCCGTCTCGACCTCCAGTGGACCCATTGGAGTTCACCCTCAGCCCTACTCTAGTAACCCTGGATTGCCTCTCAGCAACAGACATCCTGCCATGGTTAGTAGACGACTCGTATCGTGATCCAACATTTGAGTGCTTTCGTCACTAAATTGCCAGCTCTAGTGTAATTGACTGTATTTTGAAAAAAAACTATTATTTTATACTTAATTTGAAAGTATGTGGTGTTAGCTTTTTATTCAAAACAATAACACAGTACATTTGGGAATAAAGTGTTCCTAATAACTCTCCCTGGTTGTTCCTCTGCATCACAGGCTGGAAGACACCATGACGACAACGCGTGCCTTCCCGCAAGCAGCACCTTGTTGCAGTCGGCTCACGCTTCGGGCACCCCGCAACCTGTAGGAGCATCGGAGAGTTTCAACAACAGTGAGAAGCGATTTTCTTTTCTTTCTGTAAACAACAGATTGTTGTTAGGATGTGTTTGTTTATTCGCTGCCTCTGGCTTCAGGTCTGCCTGGAGGTCTGGGCCACGCGACGCATTCGTCAAGCAAGTCTGAAATTAAGAACGAGGACAAAGAAGACGATGAGAACTCCTCCGTTGCCGATAAGTCTGAGGAAGAGAAGAAGGAAAGCAAACCGTCTCGCAACAGAACAAGGTACAAGAATGCTGACTTTGTGCCCAAATGAATCCAAAGGGGACAGTTCATGCAAAAATAAAAGTTTTTACCTTCACTTAGCACCATTCTTCACAATATAAGAATATTAGTGATTGACAGCCTCGGGCACCATTCACTTTCATTGTACAGTTGTCTGTGAAAGCAACGAAAGTGACTTGAGGCTGTCTGTCCCCAACATTCTGGAGGAAAGTCATATGGTTTCGAGCATCATGGTGGTAATTTTGGATAAGCTGTCCCTTTAAATGGCTTTCTGTAAACTTGATTGTTATTTGACATTTAAAAAAAGGTTTAAAGTAAGTCTGTATTGTCTAAGCTAGATCCATCAAAAACATTAAGCTTTTGTTTGTTCAGTTGTATTCTCGCATGGGGCCAAGTTTGATTTCAAAGTGCCTGGGCTTGCCCAGCACGCATTGTACCATGTTTTAAGGTGTTCTTCCCTCCCCAAACTCTCACATTGTTTTCAGAAAGGAGGTGTTTACTCTTCAAGCCCTTTCAAGTGTATCAGACCAGGGAGAAGAGTAAGTCTATCTCCCACCATAGAGTGCATGCTTGTTGAAATTCTGGATGCGACTCGATCACTAGATCACGGATGGACGCTGTCCTGCAGAGTTTAGCGCTAACTTTGCTCTTACACACCTGCCTGTAGCTGGTTCTGGAGTGTTTATATTAAGTTTAGAGCAAAATCCTGCAGGAAAGCGGCCCTCTATGATCAGCGTTTGAATGTCTGAATGTTATTATAGTAAACATGATGAATGTAGCATTGCTGTGAAGAAAATGATTTTGACAAAAGTGGGGCAAACTCTCCTGCCTTTTTGTATACGTTTTGGCGAAGTAGTTAAAACGTTAAAAGCAAATCATTTACCTCAGTATTTGTATCTATAAGTAAAAAAAGATGAAAGATCATATCTTACACTTCTTTCCATTCCATCATATAGTATGACTTATGCAGCGAGCCAATAAAAAGGCCATTTTGATTTTATTGAAGCTCATCCTTGCATAGTTTTTTATACTGCTCCCATGCATGAATTTCTTGCAAAAATTTTTAGGTTTTAGGTATTAAGCATAAAGTCGAAGTTTGGTCATTTTTTTCGTACATTGTAAATGTAGGTCACGTATGCGCGTACAGGAGTATGTAGTGTGTAGGCCACGAGAGGTATTGCAGTTTGTCACAATGTGCATGCGTCGAACGGCAGCGCATGTGTATGAGTCAAATTAACTATGCTTTGCAAGGCTGTTTATATGACTGCGCAAAACAGACTACACCCAGGGCTTAAGCCTATAATTAATAAAAGGTGTGTGTCATAAGTAGGGCTGCATAACAACTAATCGCAACTAATCATTTGCAGAATAAAAGTTTTTGTTTACATCATGTATTTGTGTATTGTGTATTGTGTATAATAATTATGTATATATAAATGCACACACAAACGTATAATTTTAGGAAAATAAAGTTAGTGATGCACCGATGTATCGGCCGCCGATATTTATCGGCCGATTTTTGATGAATTTGAAACCATCGGCATATCGGCAATAGCACGAGAAAGGCCGATACCGATTGTTTATTAATTAACTGCATAAAGAAATCCATTATATGTTAAAAAAAAAATGAGTTCATGTTGTTAATAAAATAAATGCTGAATAGCAAAAACCACCTTTGAAGGTTGTCATGCTGTCTTATTATATTTGTTTTAGCATAATTTGTGCCTCTCTTATTATGTTGGTCAGGTAAATGTTAATTAGATCCAATCCATGTTCAGTAAAAATAATTTGATGCAGAAATAAACTAGCTAATAGACCAACTGTATAGTATTGAATAGGAGTGTTGAATATCGGTATCGGCATCGGTATCGGCCAGAAGTTGTCTGTTTAAATCGGTATCGGCCCAAAAAAATCCTATCGGTGCATCCCTAAATAAAGTGTGTGTGTGTATATATATTAAGTATATTAATTCATATTTATATATAATACAGAGTTCCCATGGGTCCTTGAAATCCTTAAAAGTTTGTGAATCTGGGGGGCCCTGGGAAGTTTTTGAAAAATACATAGATACAGGTCAATTAAAGTGCTTGAAACTATTTTATGCAAGAAGTTTTCTGAAATAAAATCCATATTATTCTCTGTGTAGTGTAGGATAATATCATAAAAATTCTAGACTTTATAAGCACACATGCTATAGTGTTTGCTTTAAATGCTTATACTATGCTTCTGTATGCCAATGTTGATTCATACCAAAATGCTTTTTTGCATAGTTGTGTTTGACACATATAAATGTCTCGGGTTACGTATGTAACTGTAGTTCTCTGAAAAGGGAACGAGACGCTGCGTCTCCCTTCCCGTACTTCCTACATCCCTGTAACGCAGTCTTTGGCAATATTTCAGATAGTGATATAATTCCTTCCGCGTCACCCTGTCTTTGTCGTTAAGCCTCACCATTGGTCAAATTTGATATACACATTCAGACGCACTTACCCCTGGCGGCGTCCCCAAAGTGTCACCGCAGTGAGACAGTGCGAGTTCCCTCAAAACTGTAACAATGTATCTTAAAAGGTAACATGATTTAACCTTGTTCTCACTTGAAATGTGTCCCCACATTTAGTCCTTGAATTTGAGGGAATTGGACCTGAATAGTCCTTGAAAGGTCCTTGAATTTGATGTTAATTAAGGTGTGGGAACCCTGATAATATAAATTATACATAAATATAAAAATTTTATGTAAATATTTCTTAAATATATACTTGCTTCTGTGTGTGTTTATATACACAATTATTATACACACATATGTTGTGAACAAAAACTTTTATTCTGCAAACGATTAGTTGTGATTAGTTGTTATGCAGCCCTAGAAACATGAATTTCTCAGATGAGTCCAAACTTTGTTATTGTTGTGTGTATAAAAGGTAAGTAAGTTAGTAACTTTACACTTAATAAACCTAAGCAGACCCCTAGACTACATTCAAGCACATAGATTACAGTTTCAGAAGTTTTTAAACATGTTTTGCTTTACATAGCTGACAAGCACGTGTTGTCTTTTTAATTACAGTTAACTCTGTGATGTAAACAGAATTAAGCATTTACATTTCTGTCTCTGTAGCCTGGAAGATGATGATGAGGACCTGCCGCCGGAGTTAAAGGTCGAGCGGGAGAAGGAACGACGGGTGGCCAACAACGCACGGGAGCGACTGCGAGTGCGCGACATCAACGAGGCCTTCAAAGAGCTGGGCCGTATGTGCCAACTGCACCTGAGCAATGATAAACCCCAGACCAAACTGCTCATACTGCATCAGGCCGTCAACGTGATACTAAACCTGGAGCAACAAGTCCGTGGTATGTATTTTGCCACGGCGTTAAAATATCCATAATGGACAAAACGACTCACTTTACAGTACAAAAAAATTTGTCATTCCTTTAACTGGCACAGCCCTTTTTGATTGGGGGGTTGGTGAAAAGGTGATGTACACTTTGGTCTAATAGCCTTATTTTGGTCTTGTTTTAAAGAAGACACTAAGACACTTTAACGTTTTTTTACGGGAAGTGTCTGGAGGTATAAATGAATAAATTACAGTAACTGCATTATTATAACTGCTAAAAGGTTTTTAAATATGAAAACTATATTCTTAGACCTTTCCAACAATATATAGTTTGTCGTGATAGATTAACATTTACATGAAAAATATTAAAGTAAACTTGGGTGTCCCGCTCATGGACAGCGCCAGTTAATGGATTAAAGCATTAGTTTAACCCAGAATGAAAATTTTGTCCTTAATTTCTCTCATGTCCTTTCACAACTTTCAAAAACATCTTTTAAATGGTGACTATATGTTAATACACTGGCACAATCTTCATTTCATTAAGCGACAAGAATATTTTTGGTGCTCAAAAAGTCTCCAACGCTTATTCACGAGAGCAGCACACGCATGCTTCATTAAAGACAGCCTTAGATAAATATACATACATGCCCCATTAGCGGGTCAAATGAGGCATCTATATATAGCCATGCCAGCAGCCGTATCACCCTGTAGCCCAAGACTGCTTGCCCACTCAAGTTAAGTAGGGTTGAGCCTGGTAAGTACTTGGATGGGGAGACCTTCTAGGAAAACTATAGTGACGGGGACACTATACTGTCAAAAAGCACCGTCCTTCAGATGAGACGTTAAACCGAGGTCCTGACTCTCTGTGGTCATTAAAAATCCCAGGATGTCATTCAAAAAAAGAGTAGGGGTGTGCCCCGTTATCCTGCCAAACTTCTGGCCTACTAATCATCCCCTCATACACTAATTGACTATCACTATGTCTCCTCTTTACTAATAAGCTGGTGTGTGGTGGGCATTTTGGCCCAATATGGCTGCCGTCACATCATCCGGGTGGATGCTGCACATTGGTGTTTGTTGAGAAAAATCCCGCTTTCATATGTAAAGCGCTTCAAGTGCTGCAGAAAAGCGCTATAGACAGTTTCATCGGACGCACATGCTGTCCGAAATTTCCTTCCGGTTTCTGTTTGTTTAATGGTCTGACTAGTTGCTGAAACTGAACTCTAGAAAAACCTAGAAAATAACAAATGTTTTTGTTTCCTAGGTAATCTAGGTGTTCTATAAATAAACTACTTTAAAGGGATTTGTTTACCGGAAGTTACGTGTTTTCCACGAAAGCCGCTTGTTTATGTTGTTACTGCTGAAATCGTCTATATAATGTAAAAAAAATATTATTACATATAAATCTATAATTGATGCACAATGCGGTGTTAAACGCATGCATGTGCTGCATTCGGGATCTAGTCGCAGGCATCAGGTCGTCTTTGTTTAAACATTTAATTACAGATGTTAGGGCGATCACAGTCATCTGTCTAGATTAGTGGCTTTTAAATGGGTGTCCAGGGGTCCCCCAGAAGATTCTAAAGGGTCCCCAGATATTTTCAGACAAAAAAGACAATATAGCCAATTATTTGGAAACAATTTGCTGTCTTTATAATATTAAATTTACTCTTTATCTTAAATGTTTTTATACAAAAAATATATAAATGGATATATATATTTTATTATGGGGGTCCCTTTTATAAGGTTTGTCATATTTGGGGTTTATTGCCATTTTAAAACCTCTGATCCAGATTATAAAATCTCTGTTCACTATCCCAAGCTTTGGTTTCTAATTAAAACAGTTTTTTGTTGTTTTTATTTCTGTTCCTGTTAAACTTTGGATTTCTTTGTGGTAATTACAAGGTTTCTTGTGTTTAGTTTCAAAGCTGCTATTAAAAACTTAATCATGGTTTTCCTCATATTAGACATTTTTACAATGTCATTGATAACCAGAAACATGCTGTAAATAATCAACTCCCTACACTTTTTTTTTATACAGAACGCAACCTGAACCCCAAAGCAGCATGTCTGAAGCGACGCGAGGAAGAAAAGGTCTCCGGGGTGGTCGGAGACACTCAGATGCATCAAGGCATGGGAGGAGATGGACGCAACTCTGTTAGTCACATGTGATAATGTTGTAAGTCATTTTAGAGAAGCTTACTTCCCATTGTCATGTGGCACAGGTCATAAGAACTCCAGGGTGATGAAATGATGGATATATTACTACTATTAGGACTAAACATACAATAAATTCCACTTTATTTAGTGGAGTGACGGTAATTGTAAAATGAAGCTTAAAGCGATAGTTCACCCAAAATCAAAAAATTCTGTCATCGTCTATGCACCCTCTAAACCTGCTTGAGTTTCTTTCTTCTTTCAAACACAAAAGAAAATATTTTGATAAATATTTGTAACCATATAGCTTATGGTACCCATTGACTTCCTTCGTAGAAAAAACAGACTATGGAAGTCCAGGGTTTCCCATAGAAAGTTTGTTAGTTAAGGTGGTAAGGTTGGGCAGGGGGCGGGGCCGGGGCGTGACAATCAAAGGGCGTACGCGTTATGATGAAAATTAAAATATTTTTATTTAAAACACTCAAATAAGTTTTATCAACTGGCTATCCCCCAGACATGACGGACCACGTCTTTCTCATTTCGGCCGTGTGGCGTGAGTGCACGCTCGCGGTGTGAAGCGTGTCCGTGCTATTCTCTGAGATGTTTTATCAGCTGGCTAGTTATTCTCCAGACAGTGACGGTCCGGACCACGTCTTTCTCATTTCAACCGTGTGGTTATTGTCCGAGATGCACTAGACGGCCTTTTTTTTGAACGACCTAGTTAAGGCGGTAGGGTTTCCCAGCTTAGGCGGGCCGCCTGAACTGAAAAGTGCTGCGGGACACCCTGAAGTCAATGAGTACCAATGTGGTTACATCATTTATTAAAATATCTTCTTTTGTGTCCAACTAAATAAAGACATTTTATTGGTGAACTATCCTTTTGTCTGCATGCATTTGGTTTTTAAGACAAAATAACGCTTTCATTGCTATACTGTGTTAATGCAGAAGTCTAAATATTCCTGTTTTTCATCCATAGATCCAGTGAAATTTCTTGGGGCTCCTGGAAGAAGTGACCTGCAGTTTCTTCCACCGATCTCATTCTCTCTGTGTGCATATAGTGACTTGGAAAGCATATTGTCCATGAATAAAGAAGTGCACCCTCTAAACCCCCAGACACGCAAACGTACCGCCAAAACTGACACAGCAGATTTTCCACGGTGATGACTCCCGACCGAAATGACCAGCACAAATGTGAAGAACTCTCTTTCAGTTTTTTTGTGTTTTCCTGCTTCTCTAAAACGATGGATCATAGGAATAGACTTCTGTCCACATCTGACGTTTTTCCACTGCAGAGTGAGACGAGACTAATGTCAGAATTTAATCATGGATTTGTGCCTAATTGTTACCTTTTATACAAGACGCAAACTGCTTGTATGGAACAAAGTTGTTTGGGAGTTGCTTGTATATGAGCAGAGTTTTTTTATGTGGTTTCTCATTCCCTACTGAATGGTACAGTCTTATGTGCGTTGTGTAACCAAACCCCACGAGAAAGGGGAAAGAACCTGTGGTGCTTTCGAGGACTATGTATCCCAGCATGCCTCTGCTCTGTGGGCCAGGGAGAAAAGCAATTCGGGCCATCACAGCTTTCCAGACTGCTCTCCTTATAAGCGGGAGATTTGTTTTGCATCCCCAACGTCACGGATCACCAGTTCAGCTCTCGCAATGCCATTGACTTCAACTTTGGCTAGCTCAGCCAATCAGAAGAAAGAAGAAACATGAACGGACATTTTCGGGGCTACGTCTTACCACATCTTAACAGAGGATTCGCTTCTGTTACTAAAACGATGCTTGGGCTCTGAACGTTGCGTTTTTAAGCTCATCTACAAAACTGCCAAGTTGATCTTTAAGATTTTCCATTTGTATGCCCTTTTTTGGCCAGGATTTTGGTCAACGTTCACGCGTCCACCTTCACACTTATGTAATGGATGTTTTTTTGATTTGAGAAAAATGTAAGAATATATATAAATATATATATTTTTGTTAGTCTATACATTGTAGATTTCTAAATAACAAAAACATATTAGTTTGAAGTCTAGAGTCTATAGTGAATGCTCAGAGACATGTATGATCGAAATGGGCCGGACATTTTCAAATACCATGCCTATATTTTCAGAAAGTAACAAAATATGCAGGCCATTTGGGCAGAACGACCGGGAACTTTGTCATGGGTCCTGTGATGAAGGGAGGAGACCTCTATAGTATAGGCCAAAATGAAAAGGGGGTCCACCCATTAAAGATTATGTCCCTGTGATTTTTGCCACGACCTTGGGTATGTCCTCTGTACTCGCAAATGAAAGGGGTGATTCAAGGTGTGTGTTAACTTCCAAACCTTGCGATAATGTCCTACTTTCAGGGAAGAAGGGGCTGTATGCCGCAAGAAGTGTTCTTAGGGGATGGTGTGAGTTTTTGAGCCCGCTGAGTTTGGTCTCACCAATGCACACAATGCAAATCTTTTGAATGTAATATTCAAATATTCAGTCGTCATTTCAAGATCTCCAACCTGTTTGTGATACAGATGTCCATGTGTGCAGCTTCATTACCGTTTCATTTGATGTAACGTGTGCGTGTGAGATTTCCCGGATGGTTTCATTTGTACGTAGGATTAAATCGGTGTTAAAACCTGTGTAATTGTCACGATGTCCACAATGGATATAATTTCAAACATTTCACCGTCAATTTTGTTATCCAGAGGCGGTCGTTTTGAAGTATAAAACAATGAATTGTTAAACACTTATATATTGTGGCCTTCTTATTCTCAAGACTTGTCATTTTTTGAGAGTGATGCCTTGTTAGTGCCTAAACTTACTTTTATTGTAAACTTGACCTTTTACCTTTTTTTATTATTTGCAAAGAATGCAAAAATGGGTTTGCTTTGATCAGTTTTGTTTTTCTGAAAGTATTGGCATATAGCATTTAATCAGCAATTAGAAATATTGTAGTAGATACTTTCAACTTCATTTTTTTTTAATGCTGTGTTTGAGCACCTTTGGCAGTTTTGGGATTCCTGTTCTAGTCACCTTTTGGATCGACTGCACCAGATAAGGAAAAGGTCTTCATTGGTTTATCAAATGGAGGGGCCAGAACACTAGACTTTCAAAAATAATCTTGTATCCAGCTAATACAAGCATCCATTTACACCGCTACATTTCCATAAAGTGTTGGACTTTTGTTTCGCCCCCTGCTTTATGCTTATTATTATTATTATTATTATTATTAAATACTAGGGCTGCTGGAGGGGGTTTGTAATGTGATTTAGGTTTACTGTCCGAAATTTCACTGAAGCAAGCGAATTGGTTTTTATTCCTTTGGGTTGCTAAAGCATTTTCTCCTGAGTGAACATTTGAATGAATTGTTCATCGTGCACCTCATCACAGTAAATTCGCTGCCCATGATTTCCAGATGTGTGTGTGAATTTTACAAAACCTGGTGTCTTGCAGTTGCAGTAGGGACATGAACAATACTGTTGTTGTGTCTTCAGAGTGCCTCTGGTTTTTGTCTTTTTTCTTTGTTTTTATAAATATATATATAAAGTAGGTATTGAGAACTGTCCTGTATATAACAGTAATGTAGCAATAAATGTGCCATTTTTAATAACAGAATTATACATTTTTTTCAATGTCTTGCTTTGGATCTTGTATACCTTCAAATGAGTTAAATAAAAGAAAACATTGTAATAAAACTCGATACTTGTCCTTTTGGGAAAACATGCGAGTTAAGGATATCCAGAATAGCATGATAAATGTCTATACTAACTTTTCAAAACAAAACTCTTAAACAACTTGCAAAGGTTTGACTCCACAATATGAGCACTTTTTTTTTTAGTTTTTTCTAAAATAGTTTACTGTACCCTACTGAAAAATCCAGCTAAGACCAGTATAAGCTGGTTTAAGGTGGCAATAGCTGGTTTAAGATGGTCCTCCCAGCCTGACAAAGTTGGTCAAGCTGATGGGTCAGCTGGTCTTCCAGCTAGACAAGCTTAAAAAGTGATCAAAACACCGCTAGACCAGCTTAAAAAGTGACCAAAACACAACTAGACCAGCTTGCTACACCAACAAAACCAAGCTGGGAGACCAGCTAAAACCAGATCACCATCTTATGCTGATTTTTCATTAGGGTAGTGCTTCTTTATTTAAAAGTATATGAATTAAATAATAAAAGTGTATCCAAATTTACAGGTGTTTGAGGCTTTGGCTAGATGGGATACAGCTACGCCTACATCTCGCGAGATGTTGGGTTTATGGGTAAGATTAGGATGAAAACCGCGGTTCTGGCTAGATGTGAATACAGCTTTTAATCTCGTAAAATTTTGGGTTTGTTGGTAGGATTAGGGTAAAAACAGCGCTATTCCGGTAAGATTTAACGTGATTTTGTGTATACCTTCTAGCTACAACCGGTGTTGAATAGCGGGCATCCAATCACTTGGCTTCTGGCAAGATGGGTTACAGCTACTGCCTAAATCTCGCGAGATGTTTAGTTTAGGGTTAGGTTTGGGGTAGGCTTAAAAAAACAGCGCTCATCATGCGAGATTTTGAGATTTTGGACGTTGTTCTATCCCTTCTAGCCACAACCACTCGCTTGATCAACCTTTGTAAACCTAATTCTATTAATTATGCATCACTAGCTATACATTTTTTATTAAATTAGATGATAAAAATAGACGTAGTTTATGTTTAGACATCAGAATTCTCTTTATATCTGTTTCATAAAATGTGCAGTCTGCCGAGTTCTCAAATTTTCTATCAGGCTAATAACGGGCAGCCTGGGGTCCTTTCGCTGTGGGTTAACTTGTTTAATCAGAACAGAAAGGTGAACTTGAAGACAACATGCAAAAGTTAATCAAACTGATTGGACCCAAATATGTCTCCATTGCCAGAGCGTGGTAAGCAGATGTATCGTTTATTTACCAAACAACTATGTACAATAACCTTTAAGCACTTCTGTAAACTAGCTACGTAAAACGTATTTGCATTTAATGATGTGATGAGTCAAGATTAATTTTGTTTAATACATTTTGGGGTTTTATGCACGTGTTGCAGGGTCTTAAACCTCTGCAGTGCTGTTTTTAATAAAACTACCGTTGCGTTTTCTGTCAATATGTAACTGCATGTGTGACAACCTGTCAATCACATACTCTTTGTGTTTGTTTTCTTAAAAAGGGTACCCACGATTGTCGGTTGGGGTACAGTAGGTGGAGTGGGCGTTGTCTACTTCACAGACTGGCGGCTCATTTTGGATTATGTCCCCTATATCAGAGGCAAATTCAAGAATGACGACTAGCAGTCCAACTCTGTGTCATGGATTTATGATTGGTTTGTGTGTTGTGTTTTCCAACTAGCACACGAATGTTAGTGTTGTTCTTTGACTAGCCACCAGACGGCGCTGGCGATACGAAATGCAACCACAAAGATTCAATGAAACTTTAAGACATAATGCACTGATATATGGTTAAATAATAATTAAAAATGTTTCGTGTAATTTGTTGTTTGTATGTAAAACATCTGTAAACAAAGCTGCTAATGTGTTGCCTGTTTGTTTGTACAGGACTGACACCTGGACCTTGCTGTCTCACAGCTTGGCACACCACTCAGTTCACCTGCATTAAATATTAAAGTGTTATTTTTGTTTATTATCTAATATTTCCCGATGCATATGTTATAAAATGTACAAGTAGATTTAAATGCGGCAACAGTTAGACGTGTCAGATTGATACTGGTATTTGTATTCTATTCCTAATAAATGTTAAAATCATGTTTTCAGCTAATCTAGTATCTGTGTTTACTGAAACCAACTTTTAATGTGAGATTTGAGGGGACAACCTTATGTAAAACGGTAAGTTCTTAACACGTCTCACGCTTTCTACAGCCCGTAACCATGGTAACCACAGTTTCCGCCAAAATGCCATGGTTACTGATGGTATTACGTTTAAAAGTATTATACACCATTTTAAATAAATGAAAAACGTGAAAAAGACAGTTTAAACCATATTTCTTTTTTTACAATAGCTTAACTTGTGAATAATTGTAGTAGCTTTAGTCTTTTGATAAACTGATAACCATGGTACATTTTACTACACGAACAAAGCTTTTTAATTCACAAAAGGCAGTCAGCAACACGCCATAAACTAACAACCTGTATAGGTGAACCCCGATACAGATACATAACCTTATTTTAAAATAAATAGCAAAATGGGATTTTTGAAGACAACGGTGCATTGTACTATCATGTGGTTACCAGACTACCGCAGGGCTTTGTCTCGTTAAGTCAACCCTAATCGGGCATAATGTCTTTCATTTGTCTCATTGAAGGGGGAGGGGAGTGAAAGTATAGAGGAAGAGAGGGGGATTTAACATTCACAAAAAAGGCGACACCAACAGAGAATGCGCGATGGAGAAAAACGAGTAAGTATAACCGATTTAATACCGCGAACGTGTCGATTTGCAAACGCGAATCGCACGTGCATTTACCGTCGCGATGTTTTTCGCGCTAAACAATCGCTTTTGGTCATTTCAGTAGCGTAGCCTCATCTTTGCCGGGCTTACTGGTCTCGCGCTTTGCGCAGTGCTTTCAAACGGCGGTGGTTTGGGAAAATGCTATATAAACCACATGCTAATACAGTAGAGTATGTAATAGCTTCTTTATAACAAAATTACCTTTGCGGCGACAGATATGCACGAATAAAGTGCTGTCGTGGGCAGCAATAATTTCTTAGCTAAAAATGACAATGGGCAGATTTCGCTAAATCTATAACCGGTTTTTACGTCCCCCAGCACCAGGTGCCACATACATCTGTTTTTCTCCCGCTATGAATGCTTAGTTTTAACGCAGCGTTCATGTGGGTCGCGTGGTTTGCGATACCTATGAATCTTTCATTCTGCCATCTAAAAGATCTGTTACGTCAAGTATGTTTTCATTTTTACCTGAGTGTATTTGTTTACACTCGCGATCTATCAGCACTCCTCAAGTAAAGTCACATATTCGCGATAATGTGGTAATATTCCAATTACATGGTTGGCTGTAACAACAATCTACGCGCATGCATTGTTACACGAGTGCCATTTTAGGTTATTTCTTTTGGACCGTGTATTATGCATGCATGCTGCATAAGTGAAGCCTATTTTCCGGGCGGATGAATCCTTCATTGAGCAGAAGAGCCGTGAGTGATAAGGCTGCGTTACGGCGGAACGATTCTGAAAGTGACACAAAAGCAACACTTAATTCAATAAACAGCGTGCATTGATGTAGATAGACCCACTGCAGACACTATGTCGCCGTATATTATGAAATAAACGTAAGTAATCATAAAATCAGTGGATGCTCGGTCTTTAGACAACATGGGGAGCAAAAAGTGGGAGTGATCGGCTCGAATTGTCTGCCGGGTGAAAGCCATGTGTGTTATGTTACTGTGGGTATTGAGTACAGAGGGGGGTTGTCATGTAAAAGTAGGCCCATATGTATTTTTTGAGCATTTTAAGGGGCGCATGTTAATCGCATTGAAACGAAGGGGCGAATCATTTGAACAAATTTGGTTCGTTTTAATGAACCGGTTAAAAACGATTCGCCATTAGTTCCAAAGTAACCCCAGGGATTCCTGCGCGACATTTTTCGTAGCTTATTATTTGTAGTTTAATGACAATTTGATTATTATGTAAATATCTCTTTTTATAACATTATAAATTATAATGATCTCTGAAAACACACATACTGATAAGAAAAAAGTATAAATTGAATGCACTGCAAGTTGCTTTTTATAAGAGCGTCTGAAATGCATAAATTATAAATATATATATATATGCAGAAAATTGTATTATTTGTACTTCAACAAAGGTACTAAACAAGTTCTTTTACAGTCGAGTTTGTTTGCTTAGAATGAATCATTTCAAAGAACCAGATCAAAAGAAAGATTCATTTGAACATGGCTAATCAAGGCCATCAGATGTGAAAGCGATTGCGGTTAAGATAGACTGACTTGTGGTCAAAACCTACTTTCATGGACCCCTGTGTGATCATGTCATAAATAGACATGACTGTTCTCTTTTTAGCAGAGGTGAGGAAGAAGAGGAAGAGCAGAGGCGAGAGAGGGGGGAGGCTGGTCGTTTGTATAGCTTATGGTATCAAACTATTTAATCAATTCAAAAACATCTGTTACATGTTGCACGCCTCAACAAGCTTGAAGACTCATCGACTAAAACCAAAAGTTTGTCCAGATTTGTGCATGAGTTTCAAACAAGCACGAAATCCTCATGGTGTCATCATACAGAATACTCAGTGAACTCATCATCGCATCACACTTGTGTCTGTTAACTCTTTATGTTCATTTTAATCTTCTGGAACCGAGTCAGTTTTTGACAGATGTACTGCTCCATTTGTGAAAAAAAAATCTCAGACTTATGTCATGTACGACAATTACACACTTATATCCAGACAAACAATATTACCATTGTCTCAATCTGCAGATACATAGTCAGACTTAGTGTATCAAATGCACACACTTGGCAAAACAGGTGGACAACAACACAAGGTTGTAAGGGCACGTCTAAAAACGACATGTGACACATAGTGACAACTTCATAATGTATGTTTTTAGAAAGTTGATTTACTTTTAATCTGTAAGTAGCACAAAATATCTTTATTGTACTTTAAATACACAGACCTTTCCCAGGATAGGTAGATGTGACGATCCTACACTGCAAAAAAATGATTGTCTTACTTGGTATTTTTGACTTGTTTTTAGTACACACTGCAAAAAATGATTTTCAAGATAAAAAATTCTTAGTATTTTTGTCTTGTTTTCATCAAAGATATCAAAAAATTCCTAAATTAAGATGCTTTTTCTTGATGAGCAAAATGACCCAAGAAAATAAGTCTAGTTTTTGGACAAAAAATATCAAATTAAAGTGATTTTGTGCATAAAACAAGCAAAAAAATCTGCCAATGAGGTAAGCAAAAGAATCTTGAAAATTTTTCTTAAACACTAAATTCAAGAAAAATTTGCTTACTCCATTGGCTTTTTTGCTTGTTTTATTCACAAAATCACTTAAATTTGATATTTTTGGGCTAAAAACTAGACTTATTTTCTTGGTTCGTTTTGCTCATCAAGAAAAAGCATCTGAATTTAAGATTTTTTTTATATTTTGACTGGAAACAAGACAAAAATACTAAGAACATTTATTTTTGATTTTTTTTTTTTTGCCATTTAAAATTCTCAAATTCATATGCATTTTCTTGATTAGCAAAATGACCTAAGAAAAAGGGCTAGTTTTTAAACAAAAAATATAAAATTTAAGTGAATTTGTGCTAAAACAAGCAAAAATATCACCCAGTGGGGGGAGAAAAAAAAACTTGAAAAAAGTTAACTTTTCTCACCCCATTGGCAGATATTTTTGCTTGTTTTTAGCACAATTTCACTTAAATTATATATATATATATGTATATATATATATATATATATATATATATATATATATATATATATATATATATATATATATATATATATTGTCTATAAACTAGACCTTTCTTGGGTCATTTTGCTTATCAAGAAAATAACTCTTGATTTAAGAATTTTATTTTTACTGAAAACAAGACAAAAATACTAAGAAAGTCATTTTTTTTGCAGTTTACTGACTTCTTCTGCATTCACGTGTCAATTGTAGGCATTAAAATTACATTTTAAATGTGATTTTAATGCAATTATAATGGTCAGTTTAAAAAAAAACACAATTAATGCATTTATGTATTCAAGATTTCTATTACTCACAGTGTTCATTTTGTAAATACATTGTCATTTTGTCATCAAAATTATTCCTCGGTTAGGCTAAAGTAACAAGTTGTCATTGCATGGCATTGTGTGTGTATATCTGTGTGCAACTATATTGCCGCCATGCCAAATTTAGATCTAGATGGGTTTATCAAATATCTTAGATGTGTCCTATTTTCCGACCCTCCCTCCACAGCCCCACTGGGAAGAAGTTCCGGAGCAAGCCACAATTGGCCCGTTACCTTGGCAACTCCATGGATCTCAGCTCCTTTGATTTCCGCACGGGCAAGATGCTCATGAGCAAACTTAATAAAAACAGACAGAGGCCCCGATATGACAACAACAGCCAGTCTAAGGTGAGAGGACATCATCATTTGTGACACAGCTAAAATCATTTTTTGGGATGTACATTTTACATAAAATCCTACACAATGTAAAGATCATTCTGTGAAAATATAACCTTGATATTTTTAATATTGACTGAGTAAGATCATGTCAAAGATGACCTAAGAAAATAAGTCTGTTTTTTGGACAAAAAACATACAATTTCAAGCTTTAAACAAGCAAAAAATCTGCCAATGGGTTAAGACATTTTTTCTTGAATATTTCAATTAAGTGTTTAAGAAAAAAGTTCAAGATTTAGTTTCTTTCCCCATTTGAAGATTTTTTTTAAAAGCACAAATTCACTAAAATTGTTTTTTTTTGTGTGTCTAAAACCAGACTTATTTTCTTAGGTAATTTTGATCATCAAGAAAATACATCTTAATTTAAGTATTTTTAGATATTTGTACTGAAAACAAGACAAAAATACTAAGTAAGAATTGCAGTAGGGCAAATTCTTGCTAGTTTTAGGACAGCTACACTGGCCAAGCCAGTCTACCTGCAACAATAACCAGTTTAACTAGTTTGTTAAGTATTTGACCTGCACTGCCCATTGCACTAAGATGTTTTTTCAGCCAGGTAATTTGTTTCTTTGTGCGTCTTGAACAGGGCAAACCCGACCTGAACACATCTCTCCCAGTACGACAGACTGCCTCCATCTTCAAACAGCCAGTCACAAAAGTTACCAACCACCCTAGTAATAAAGTCAAGACAGACCCACAGAAGGCCATTGACCAACCCAGACAGGTATTTTATTATATACATTTTTGTTAATAATTATTTCGCCAAAATTATGAGTTTTTTATAGTGACACAATGCTAATATTATTTAATGGACAGCTTTTCTGGGAGAAGAAATTGAGTGGCCTCAATGCCTTTGATATAGCAGAAGAGCTGGTGAAAACAATGGACCTCCCGAAAGGTTTACAAGGTATTGATGGATGAGTTAAAATGCTTTCAGATGTGCTTCATGTTATACAAAGACGGTGTACGAAACATGATGTGAAAATCTAAATAAGCCAAGATAAACACGAAATTGTAAAAGTACACAGGCAGCGCTGGATCAAAAGCAAGAGACAAACATAGAATTTGAAACAGATGAGCCTAATCATGACATAAAACATCAAACTAGATACCTTCAAAATACAAAATAAAAGTTTGAGTCAACACAGAAAAGTGTTACAAGTATAGATGACTTAAAGCATAAATGTGACCCAGTATGTGAAAACACTATTAACCTTGCTTGCCTACAAGTGGGCGGGGTTTCAGCCCAGACAGCGGACATGCCCCCACCGCTTGATAGCAGAGAATGTAGTCTATTTTTCTGAGATTTTGATAACTTTTCAAATTTGTTTGTGTGGTTAATTATACATTTTTCTAATCAGAACACCTGACTTTACAGGGACTTTAAGTAGGGTTGTGTTAAAGATTGAAATCAAACTTTTCATTGCATGATTACACTAATAATAAATTAATTTAATTGCATATTTAACATGTGTCATTGAAGGGGTTGGCCCTGGGTGTACAGATAAGACTTTGTTGTCGGCTATTGCCAGCGCTCTTCACACCAGTGCTGCTCCCATCACGGGCCAACTGTCAGCAGCTGTGGAGAAGAACCCGGGTGTTTGGCTTAACACGGCTCAACCTCTCTGTAAAGCCTTCATTGTCACAGATGAAGACATCAGGTATTTACCATTATAAATCGCTCATCTTTATATCACAGTAAATGGCTTTTTGTATAATAATATTTCATTTCAAAAGAATGTCACATGAAATACATCATTCATACAGTATTTGAATGTATGCATTTGGCAGACGCTTTTATCCAAAGCGACTAAAAGTGCATTCAATCAAGCATTCCTATTACTTTGAATAAGAGGCAATGCAATGCTCAATATGGCCTCTCGGGCGACAAAAGCCAAACTGTGGCTGGTTGCATAAACTTAGCCGGTAAGTACACCGCAAAAAAATGTCTTTCTTACATAGTATTTTTGTCTTGTTTTCAGGACAAATATCTAAAAATTCTTAAATCAAGATGTTTTTTCTTGATGAGCAAAATGACCTAAGAAAATAAGTCTAGTTTTTAGACAAAATGTATCAAATTTAAGGGAATTTGTGGATAAAACAAGCAAAAAATTGGCATGGGGTAAGCACATTTTTCTTGAATAGGTGTTTAAGAAAAAAGGTTCAAGATTTTTTGCTTACACCATTGGCAGATTTTTTTGCTTGTTTAATCCACAAATTCATAAAAAGGAACAGTATGTAAGAACTTAATATAAATTCATCATAAAATGGCCCTGATATGTCACTAGACATTAAGAAATCATTTTCATTTCAAATACTTATATCACTGACAACAGTGGTCTGGCCAGGATATTGTCATTTAAAAAGTGGAGTTTGCAGCTCTCAACTGATGTTTATGTTGTCATTTTGTGTATTGGCCACCAATTGTGTGATTGCAGTACTAGTTTTAGCCACAAGTTTTGTGATTGCAATACCAGTTTTGGCCACAATCCTACATACTGTTCCTTTAAATGTGATCTTTTTTTATCTTAAAACTAGACTTATTTTCTTAGGTTATTTGGCTCATCAAGAAAATGCATCTTGACAAAAAACAAGACAAAAATACTAACTAAGAAAGTCATTTTTTGCAGTGTATTTATGTAACATCCTTTACACAGTTATGATCAGATAACTGTTGAAGATTAAGATAGTAACTTTTAAGAAGAAGTTTATGCAACCGGTCAGTGTATGCATGCGCAGAAGCTAAAACAATTGTGAAAATGCAATTTAAGCTTAAAGGTGCTCTAAGCGAATTGAAGCGTTTTAGACCATAAAACATTTTTTGTTACATACCGGAAAAAACATCTCCTCACTAACTGCTTGCTGCCTGTCCGCTGATCAAACTGTAAAAAAACGCGATCTCTGTAGACAGCTCAGTCTTCACAAACGGCAATATCAATAAATGGCCAAACCTAGCAGCACAAAACAAAACAAAGTATTCCAGCCAATAAACGACAAGAAGGATTTGGGGGTGGGGGTTGGGCGCGTTCATGAAAGCACGGAAGGGAGGGGGAGGGGGAGGAGTTAGCTACGCTCTGTCTGTTTGAAAACAGTTCAAACATCAACAGGAAGTGACGTCGCACATTATTCGCTTAGAGCGCCTTTAAAAAACAAAAGTTATGGTACAGTTGATGTCAAGTTTAATTGTTGCTCAGAATTGTTGTTTAATTTTGATAGTAGCATATGATTTTAGAGATATCTGTCTTTCCCCATTTAAGTAGATAGGACTTTAATCTTGCATGACTGAAATAACTTGTCCGGAGGTGTTGCAAACATGGCTGTCTAGTGGCGGGACTTTGATTTAATCTATAAATTTTTTTATTAGTATATACAGTACTGTCCAAAAGTCTTGGGCCACCACCACCAGACTTGTTGTTTTAGAAGTTTAAATGCCCATCCATATTTATTTTTCAATCCATTTTATTAAGATACAAACAAAAAATACAGGAAATATGTACAAAAAAAAAATATTTTCAGGACTAAATTTCTTCTTTAGGCATCGTCGGTGTTTAGTGTGACCTCTCTTAGCACTAAACACATCTTGTTTATTAAGCATTTTTAAGCAGAATGAAGTAAAAAGACTGATTTAATTTTTTAGGTTTAAGAGATCCTGCAGTTTCCTCCTATTGCTCAAGTGGAAGGGGAGTTAACCCTAAAAACTTCACACATCAGTTTAAATTTTTATACAGTTTTAAATACTATTTACACATTTCCTGTATTTTCTGGATGCATTCTATTAAAAAGACTGAGAAACACTGTTGATGGCTATAATGGATTTTTTTTATAAATAATAAGCTGGTTTTCTGCATGTCACAGGAAACAAGAGGAGCTGGTGTACAACGTTCGAAAGCGTCTGGAAGAAGCTTTAATGGCCGACATGTTGGCTCACGTGGAAGAATCGTCCAGCGATGGAGAGACACTTAAGAAGGAGGGAAACTGCAATGAAGACAAACAGGAAGCATAGCAAAAGTACAAGCAAGATATTCAAGAAATTAATAATTTTTGCCTTCGGATTTATAAAGATTTTTATTATTATATATTAAGGGCGACAACTAGCTTCAGTCCTGTTGTGTGCACTTGGCTTATTCCCTTTGTCATGTGTTTTCACAGGGCATCAGAATATGTCTGAATTACCTGAACTTGAGTTCCCCAACACAGTCACACATCTACCGACAGACGCTCCTCCGATCAGCGCCTCACGTTACCATGAAACCCATCGCCAAGCTTAGCTAAATCTTTATTTGCGCCCACCAGTTGGGATCTTACAGAGACTTTTGGATTGGATTTCAGGCATGATGCTTTTACTTTATTTTATTTTTTAACTTTGTATATTTTATAAAAGAACAAAGTGTTGGAAAAGACGTAGTTACTAATCGCAGATGGGACGAACTGCATCGAGTGTTTTCCAAAATGTTTCCGGAGGGTATAGT
>JAIFKI010000021.1:17584525-17607025 GCA_025389145.1 Misgurnus mizolepis | reverse complement strand
GATTGTGCAGATAGATAGATAGATAGATAGATAGATAGATAGATAGATAGATAGATAGATAGATAGATAGATAGATAGATAGATAGATAGATAGATAGATAGATAGATAGATAGATAGATAGATAGATTGATTGTGCAGATAGATAGATTGTGCAGATAGATAGATAGATTAGAGAGGTAGTGTAGATAGATAGTGTAGATAGATAGATAGATAGATAGATAGATAGATAGATAGATAGATAGATAGATAGATAGATAGATAGATAGATAGATAGATAGATAGATAGATAGATAGATAGATAGATAGATAGATAGATAGATAGATAGATAGATAGATTGTGTAGATAGATAGATAGTGTAGATAGATTATTTAGAGATGGATGGATGGCTTGTGTAGAGATAGATTATTAGATTGTGTATATAGATTGTGTAGATAGATGGATTGTTAAGAGTTCTATGTGTTTAGTGCTAATAAGGAAAGCATGAGAATGTGTGCTGTCTGTGTTAATGTTTAATGCTGTCGCGTGTATTTATGCTGATAAAGAACATAAAGTGTCACACAGGCACATGAGTTGGTTGTGTAACATTCAAAACACTGAATGAATTTCTTTTTTATCTACACATTTAGATGATGTGTGTGACAAAACATAAAAGAAAAAAAATGCTTTTAATCCATTCAGTGAGAAACCCTTTCATCACTTTCACATAAAATTGCTTTGGGTAATGGTATTTAGCAAAATATTGATCTAGATAACTTGGATGTAAAAATAGTTGGTGTCTTAAATTTTTACGTTTATTCAAACTGGCTTTGCGGGTCATTTAACTTGCTATTTTTACATTCTGACTAATGATGAGTTTCTTCCCTGTAAAAAATGCAGCATTTTGTCCAATCAACATTTTTATACTATTTAATTTATAAAAACAAGTTGTTTAACCTATTTTTTCACAGGTCAACACTTAAAATGGTAGGCTTGCAAAACCAAGTTGTTTTAACTTCATTCTGCATTTTAATTTTTTATTACAGTGAATGCAACAAGTCTATTTTGATAGGTTAAAGTAACATTAAAAACATTTGCTGATATGACTTACAGTGTTGTCAATATCTGTGAGCATGGTGTGATGTGAAGGCTTTTAAATATGCATCAGAAAACATCACTGAAGTGAATTGTGTATAAGAAGTTTGGGTTGTTTCTCAGGGGGCGTGTGTGTGGGTGCCGGACCTTGAAGCTGTGTGGATTTCTGCTCAGTTATTGCGAGACTATCGATCTGGAGACCAACACATCCTAATTCAACTCAGTGATGGCAGAGTAAGATGCTGCTGTATACATGCTATAAAAATAATACATTAAGTTCCTCAAGTTCACCTGGGAGTTTTAATAGAGTGACCACATGTGTAGTTCATCACATTAACAAAAGACATGTTCCACTATGACAACCAAACTTTATGATTTGAATTGTAATGATTAGAAATGTTGTTTTAACATCCATGTGGCTTTACATAATTCATACAGCATCTGTATTCTTCTCCATAAGGAGATGGAGTATCCAGTGATGCCTCCTGCAGGTCTTCCTCCTCTAGGGAACCCTGATATTTTGGAGGGGGAGAATGACCTCACGGCTCTAACCTTTCTCCACGAACCAGCGGTACTTCACAATTTGCGAGTGCGCTTTCTCGACTACAGTAGCATTTACACCTACTGTGGTGAGTTCAATTAAAAGAAAAACAGTGGCCAGATCATTTTTACAGCGGTTCTATATTTTACTGGGTATAAAGTTCACAGCAAAGAGATTCACTGAGCATTCATTACTGGTATATTGGCTACTGTAAAAAAATAAATAAAACATGAACAAAGTGCTAAGTTTATTCGTGGAACATACTCAGCAAATTTTTTATTAGATGCTTCCTGTGCTTTCATTACGTAACAGGAATTGTATTGGTGGCCCTAAATCCTTACGAACAGCTGCCAATCTATGGAGAAGAGGTTATTGATGCATACAGTGGACAGGACATGGCTGATATGGAGCCTCATATCTTTTCTGTGGCTGAGGAGTCATATCGAACTATGATCAGGTTCATTTATAACAAAGTACTGTGGGGGGTTTCATGGTTTTATGGACATAGGATGTACCATGGTAATACCATGATCTTCACATGCCTGCCTTTTAGTTGAAATTTAAAAATGTAAATGCAAAATCTGGGTCCTTATTACATTATAAGAGAAACCAAACAGATTGTATCATCCCTTTATAATGACAATTGCACCACCATTGTGAAAACAACAGTATGTCCATTTGAAAAAAGGTCCAAATGTAGGTGTTGTCCTTGTTACACTGTCATAAAAATGGTCTTAATGGTCTTTAGCTGTCACTGGAGTGATATCCTTTCAAAAGGGAACATAATTGTACCTCAGAGGTACATACTGGTACTAAATGTATACATATCTATTCTGTACCTATATAGTACATATTAGGACTTTTATAAAGGGCACTGCCCTTTCTTACAGTGTTAGGCCTATGCCATGTGTCTTGACCCATATCTCAAAGTACTATGGTATTTTTATACTCAAATCAAGTATGTATTTGTGTAGGGAGGAGAAGAATCAGTCCATCATAATCAGTGGAGAATCGGGTTCAGGAAAAACTGTATCTGCAAAGTTTACCATGCGTTACTTTGCCGTTGTTGGTGGTGCAGCCCAGCAGACCAGCGTGGAGGAGAAAGTTCTGGCATCCAATCCCATCATGGAGGTACTGGACCATAAGTTCTGACATCTTATGTTTGTAACTTAATAAAGAGAGCTAAAAATAATTATGGATGCTCAAACAACAAAGTTGGTGGTGGCCTAAGACTTTTGCACAGTACTGTATAAATATGATAATTTTAACCTTTGCAGGCAATTGGCAATGCAAAAACAACCCGAAATGACAACAGCAGCCGTTTTGGAAAGTATATCGAAATAGGATTTGGGCCCAAAGGGGATATCATTGGAGCGAACATGAGAACGTATCTACTGGAGAAATCAAGAGTTGTTTTTCAGGTGACTGCCTAGTTAAAGTCTGTGTAAAGTCATTTCAGAGAATTGTTTCTAAACACATTATAAATGTGTTACGGCAAAAAAATTTTTTTTAAATACATGCTAAATACATTTTGTAGAAAGTAAAGCTTTATTAAATGTATTTTTGAATTTGAAAATATTTAGTTTTAACCTCCTTCATATATTAACATATATTTCTGAATGTATTTCAGGGGCAACAAATACATTTTTCCTGGACAAAATATAAAAGTTGTTAAATGATGCATAATAAAATAAAATATTTTTGCAGCTCAAAATATATTTCATTTGAACTTTTTCAAACCTGTTATGTTTACAGGTTTGAAACAAAAACAAAGTGCGATGTTAAAATAAATGCTTTAAATATAGATATTTTCACATATATTTTAAATATACAAAAAAGCCACAAAATATATTGGTGGAAAATACATTTTTCAAATTATATTTCAGCAAATATATTTTTTCTCTTTTTTCGTGTATATTTTGAAATATATTTAAAATTATATTTCAAAATATATATTTTTGCCATAAGGGTTGCTGAATCAACAAAGACTGTAAACGGTGTAGTACTGATTTGGTGAGTTACTGTTAAACAGTTTTTCCATATTTTGTGTACAAGATTATTTCGACGGGTTTAAACGGTGGCTCGATGACGCACTGGAGCCACCGAGCATGGCCCCGCCCCCAAAACAATCGCGAGCGTCCATTCAGGTTGCATCGTAGATGGTCGCTTTCACGGTTCTGGATAGAGAGCATACAGTCAAATCCCGCGAGATGTTGGGTTTAGGATTAGGATTAAAAACAGCGGTTCTGGCTAGATATTATACAGCTACCGTTAAATGTTCGGTTTAGGGTTAGGTTTGGAGTAGGATTCGGATGAAAACAGCGCTCATCCGGCGAGATTTCACGAGATTTTGGCCGTAGCTGTATCCCTTCTAGCCACAACCAGCTTTCCCGCGAGTGGGCGTGGTTTCAGCGTCGACAGTCGGCGTTTAAAAAAATTATCTAGGTGTTTAATATCACATTTTTTGTGATGTGTCAAACTGAGAACACATTTAATATCGGACTTTACATGTTTCAATTAAAAAATATCTCATCGTTTTTTATATATATATATATATATATATATATATATATATATATATATATATATATATATATATATATTTTCAATTTTCTGTTTCTTGACACAGACATCTGATGAGAGAAACTACCACATCTTCTATCAGCTCTGTGCCTCCAGGGATTTGCCCGAGTTCAGGACACTAAAACTTGGTAAAGTCTTAAAGTCTGATCTGTCTTCGCGAATAAATGTGAACGTGTTTTTATTAAGTCATCGTGTATCACATCTCCAGATTCGCCTGAGAACTTCCATTACACCAACCAAGGACAAAACACTCATATTCCAGACACAGATGATGCTGTTGAGCTAGTGCGCACCAGAAATGCCTTTACTATACTTGGTATGTTAATGTACACCAATGCATAATACAGATTTACAGTATGTTTTTATCAAATGTATGTGTCGTCCCTGCAGGCGTGCAAACTGACCAGCAGATGGAGATATTTCATATACTGGCAGCTATTCTTCATCTCGGGAACGTCAACATACAAGCAAGTGGTCGAGGTGGAGACCGCAGCTATATTGATGTACGAATGTTATGCATTAAATTGTATATTTTTATGTAATGTGTACATTCCTGAATAACTATTTTCCCTCACTGATTTTTCATTTTTACAAATGAATGAAAAACAAATATCATGGGCCTCCTAAAAACTCCTAATAATTGATCATACTCATACTGACAGGCCCATGACCGTTCACTGGCCATCTTTGCCAAGCTTTTGGGAGTGGAAGGTGCTCAGATGGCCCAATGGCTGTGCCACAGGCGATTGGCGGTGGGTGGGGAGATGTTGGTGAAGCCCATGACAGGACAGCAAGCCAACGATGCTCGAGATGCTCTGGCTAAGCATGTATACGAGCAGCTGTTCGCCTGGACCGTACAAAGGCTCAACTCATCTTTAAGAGCTCACAGGCAACAGCCAAAGTCTTTTATAGGAGTTCTTGATATCTATGGGTGAGATAACAGCATACATTGAACACTTTAAAGGGGAAATATCATGCAAATCGGACTTTTTCCATATTTAAGTGCTAAAATTGGGCCACCAGTGCTTCTATCAACCTAAAAAAAGTAAAAAAAGATCTTAGTTATGGTAAAACCATTTTTTGATGGTTTTGGTAAACCATTCTCTGTAAGCATGTGAAAAAATTGATCATTGAAATTTGGCTCCCCTTGTGATGTCAGAAGTCTATATGTATATATGCTATTTTGAGCTTAAACTTCACATATGTACTCTGGGGACACTTTGTCTCCTTTAACAGTTTAATAATGGATGATTGATGTTCTCCCCTTCTTTGTTTGTAGGTTTGAAACCTTTGACAGGAACAGCTTCGAGCAATTCTGTATAAACTATGCCAACGAGAAGCTACAGCAGCAGTTCAACAGGGTGTGTTTGCAAACTTCCTTAAAGTCAATAACCCATCTGTGCCTGAAGCCATTAATAATTAATTAATTAATTATGGTTTTACTACAAATAACACCTATGGTTATTAGTAGTTAAACAAATGAGAAGCTCAGATGGAAAAGCCACCAAACAGATTTCACCTCTGTCAAACATGAGATAATGAATTTGATACTAATATTTTTCCTAAATACAATTTGTCTATAAAGTCTTGTCGAGCCAACCCCAATAACCCAACCCAAATCATTCGCTTGTGCTAGGTTTTGTACTCGTTGTATGTGCTTACCAACTTAAATCTGTTTTTCTCTCAGCATGTGTTTCAGCTGGAGCAAGAGGAATATCTGCGCGAGGAGCTTCCCTGGAATCGGATCGAATTTAGTGATAACCAGCCGTGTATCGCTCTTATTGAGGGACAACTGGGTCTGCTTGATCTTCTGGATGAGGAGTGCAGAGTGAGAAAACCTTAAGCTCATTCATAAGAAAGTACACTAAGGCCTGGTTTCACAGACAAGGCTTAGCTTAAGCCAGGACTAGGTCAGTGCAAGTTATTTTCAGTTGAGACACCTCATACATTTGTTTTAGTCTAGGACTAGCCTCAGGCCATGTCTGTGAATTGGGGATAATGTCATAATATCCCATAATGCATCATATGGGAGGATAATGAATGTGAGGTGTCTTCAACAGGTGTTTGTCTTATTATGTTAAAAGAAATGTATGCCTGCCCTTGGATGCACTGTAAGTCACCTTGCACAAAATTATATGTAAATTAAATTGTTATTCTGTTTTAGATGCCTAAAGGCTCAGATGAGAACTGGGCTCGGAAACTTTATGATCAGCACCTGAACCGGAGCGCTCACTTTCAAAAACCACGCATGTCTAACTTCGCCTTCATCATCCTGCACTTCGCTGATATGGTTAGAAAAATCTACTTAGCATGTTGGACGAGTAGACGACTCGAGGCTGGAGTCGTCTGCTGTCCGGGCATATATTACACGTTAAAAAATATAATTTTTCTTTTAAAGATACTATTTTTTCAATAGGTCCAGTATGAGTGCGATGGATTTTTGGATAAGAATCGAGACACTGTATTTGAGGAGCCCATTAACATTCTGAGGGCTAGTCAGGTATTGTTTGAAGAGTTCAATTATTGTATGAGTTGAATTGCTTATAAACACTGTTTTAATTAAATTCAATTTTATTTATATAGCGCTTTTCACAATTGTTAATTGTTTCAAAGCAGCTTTACATTAATAGATGTAGGAAAAACATAGAAAAGCGAGCGTAGTAATAATGTAACGTATATAGTAAAGTATTAAGCTAAGCCAATGGTGGCGGACTCTCCAGGGGATGAAAAAAAACCCCTAGGAGAAAAACGCTCCTGGCTTGTCCAGGGGGAAAACTCCTAGGAGGAGAAAAACCTCTGAGAGAGAAACATATTTATATATATAAATACTATCGGGTATGTAAACGGGTAAGCAGATTAAACTGGTTCCACCGGTGGTCATTGGTCAGGCATTGGCTGGGCATCACGTTGAAGGACGGTCCGTAGATCAGTGGTGTTATGACCTTCACAGCAGCAGGAACTGGGTCTGTTTGTCTCATTGTCCTCGGGGTCGAGGACGAGAGATACAGAATTCTATTAGCGTAGGGGCCGTTCGCATGTAATGCAAATGTCATACAGTATTGTGGTTTAAATCAGCTCGGTTCCAGACAGGCTAACTATTGCTGAATAAGTATATTACCCAGATGAGTTATGTGAATGCTTTGTTCTGGACAAACTAACTATTGTGGGTACATTTACTGGACATTTTATGTAAATGCTTTGTAAAGAAGAATGTCTTAAGTTTAGTTTTAAATTGATCGACTGTGTCTGACACGCGAACATTATTTGTTAAATCTTTCCAGAACTTAGGGGCTAAGTAGGAAAAGGATCTACCAACTTTAGACACTTTTGATATTCTAGGGACAGTTAAGAGACCAGAATTTTGTGAGCGCAGTGTACGTGATGGATTGTATTCTGATAGTAATTCTTTAATATACGAGGGTGCTAGGCCATTTAAGGCTTTGTAGGTGATTAGTAATATTTTAAATTGTATGCGATATTTAACTGGTAGACAGTGTAAAGATGCCAAAATTGGACTTATGTGGTCATACTTTTTAGATCGAGTAAGCACTCTTGCAGCGCCGTTTTAAAACAGCTGTAGCTTGTTTACCTGATTTGCTTGACATCCCCCGAGTAACGAGGTACAATATCTGCATCTGATGCAGACAGCATATGGTGTATTTTTGAGATATTTTTAAGATGGAAGAATGCTGTGCGGCAGACGTTGGAGATATGACTATCGAAAGAAAGATTGCTATCGAACATCACGCCGTGGAAGATGGCACCACAGTGCAGCCATCTATGGGCAACTTGTAATCTGATACATTATGTAGGATTCAATAATTTCGTTCAATAATAAGTATTTCTGTCTTATTGGAGTTTAGAATAAGAAAGAATAAGAAACTAATACAGTCTGTTAGCTTAGAGAACTGGTGTGTTTCGCTAGGATGTGACGAGATGTAAAGCTGGGTATCATTCGCATAGCAGTGAAAACTTATGTTATGTTCCCTGATAATGTCTCCTAGAGGTAGCATATATAACGAGAATAGGATAGGACCTAAAACTGATCCCTGTGGTATGCCGTATTTAACCGGGGAGTGATATGACACTTCCTCATTTACATAAACAAAGTGATAGCGGTTTTGCTTAACCATGTCATTTTTAGTCAGAGCTGGTCGCCGAGCTGTTTCAGAAAGAGTCAGCAGGTGAAGTCCCGCCCAACTCTTCTCTACCGAACGGAAACCTACGATCCGGGAAGAGAGCTCATCGTGAACACAAACTCACTGTTGGCTTTCAGGTGAACCAGTTTTCTTGGTTTCTGTCAATAACTATATTTTTGATTCATTAAAATGCATTTCTACTTATTATTTTAAGTAATTAAATGTAAACTCTTTGGGGTGGTTTCCCAGACAGGGATTAGCTTAAGCCAGGACAAGGCCTTGGTTTATTTATGAAATATAACTAGTTTTACCAACATGTCTTACTAAAAACATTACATCTGTGCATTTTCAGGCAAAACAAAGGGCACTGATGTATTTAAAGATATGTCAGTGCAAGATGTTTTCAGTGTGGACAGCTCTTACATTTATTTTAGTCTAGGACTAGTCTAATCCCTGTCCGGGAAACCCCCCTTTAACTCTTTCCTCCCCAGTGTTTTTAAAAAAATTTGCGAGTCAGCTTTAGCATTTTTTATGATTTTCACAAAAGCTGAGATAATTGCATTTTTGTAAATGACTTTTGTTAGAGATCAGATTTAGAGCGATGATCAAAACATACACATAGTTTTACTGTTTTGGCCTTAGAGGATGCGTCCATGTTTTAAAAGTTGGGTGAGAGCAGAAATACGGTTTGCCTCAAAAACTCGTCATTGGCAGGGAAGCGTTTTCTCGTAAAGGTGGGTTGCATGATCTTTGAAAGAAAATGTTGACATTTGGAATCACCTAAACAAACACGCCCCTTCCCCAATAGAATCTGGACCTTCTTTTGATAGACCCACCCCACACGTACGCCCCTACTGCTGATTGGCTACAAATGTGTTTTGGTAGTTGGCCCGACTCCCTTTTCGTGTTTTTAAAAATCACCATGACACAAAAATGTAAGTTTTGTGGCTTTTTGTCCATCACTCTTAGATGTCCATTGTGTTCTAGTGTACTCCTAAACATTGACAAAAATGTACTTTTAATCAAATAAAAACAGACCAAAAATATTGAGGACTCATACTGCATCAACTTAGCTTGTCCAATCAGATGCTTTCTAGAATGTGAATGCCCCTCCCCCTAATAAAACTTGCCTCTGACTACCAATGTATAGAAGCAAATCTTTAAAGGGTCACTGTGGTCCAAAAATTGTCACTGGGATGGTACCTTTTAAAACGGTCCTAATAGGTTTGGTACAGATATGTACCTTTGAGGTACCAATTTGCACCTTTTACGTACAAAAGTGTACTTTTTGGAAAGGTAACGCCCCAGTGACAACTTTTGTACCTTCTTGTAATAACTTTACTATTTAAGACTCTTTTTGTATGTCATTTTGTATGTATTTGTTTTTCTGTGTCCAGTTCCGGCAATCTTTGCAACTTTTGATGGAAACCCTGAACAGCACCACCCCACATTACGTCCGCTGCATCAAACCCAACGACCTCAAACAGCCCTTCCTGTAAGAGACCCATCAGAGATAATTACTGTGTTTGTGTCTGTCTGAATGTGCATAACCTCAACCCTTCTTTCATCTCAGATTTGATCCCAAGCGAGCGGTGCAGCAATTGCGAGCATGTGGTGTTTTGGAGACTATCCGCATCAGTGCTGCAGGATACCCCTCCAGGCATGTCTTCTGTATGATCCATCTATAATGTTCCAGAGCACATTTATATTTTGTTTAGAAGAACTCACACCGTTACTTACTCTAGATGGACGTATGAGGAGTTCTTCACCCGTTACCGTGTGCTACTGCGGGGGTCGCTTTCCCTGGATGACATGCGGCGCTCCTGCCAGAGGTCTCTTGCAGACCTCATCCCTGACCCAGAGCAGTACTGCTTTGGCAAAACCAAGGTCTTCTTTCGTGCCGGGCAGGTTGCGGTGTTGGAAAAGCTGAGAGGGGACAAGTTGCACGCGGCTGGTGTTTTGATCCAGAGCTGGGTGAGAGGTTGGCTGCAGCAACGGCAGTATCAGAAGCTCCGGCGGGCCACCATCATCCTGCAGCGCTATACCAGAGGAACCCTGGCCCGCAGGTGGGTTAGACAGCTACGCATTTACCACGAAAATGTTTTGTTCGTTTAGGGCTTTTATTTACATGACAACAGCATTTTTGGCACTTTTAAGTTTATGAAAATGACAAAAAGACACATTTGTGAAAACCGTTATGTATGTTACATGTTCAGACATTATGTGACATCGCCTTCGTGTGTACTTTAATCTCACTCGACCATTAGGTTGGCGTGGAGTCTTCGTTACACCCTCGCTGCTTTGATCATCCAGAAGACATACCGCATGCTGGCTGTTCGACAGCTTTATCTGACCATCAGGGAGAACACCATCAAAATCCAGGCCTTTTTCAGAGGCACCCAAGCTCGACGCATTTACAGAAAGGTAAAGACCACACAGGCCTAGTTTGATTTCGATGGGTAATAATTTAAAAACAGAGGCATCAATGCAACCAATAATATTTTTATTTTATAATTAATTATTTTCTCTCCATTCACAGATGCTGGTAGAGCGGGCAGTGGTTTTCTTGCAGGCCCGGGTGCGAGGCTGGCTGGCCCAGTGTAGGTTTAAGCGCATCAGAGATGCCGTGGTGCTCCTGCAGTGCTGCGTGCGCAGACAGGCGGCACGTAAAGAGCTGCGGCGACTGCGAGCTGAGGCGAGATCAGTGGAGAAATACAGAGAGCTAAATAAAGGCATGGAGGTCAAACTCATGCAGCTACAGCTCAGAGCCGATCAACAGGTGAGAAACTGAAATAATACGTCTTTCAGAAAGAAAACTGTGTCATATTAAAAGGACTCATTATAATTAGCATTAAACGTTTAATAATCTATATATGGTGGGGTTTGAATATATTGTGTCTGCTTTGAAATTTTTCTAATTATACTTTATCTTAGATACTACTTTATACTAAGAATTTTAGCTGTACATTTCAAATAAAAAATAAATGTACAATGGAATTTTTAGGTGGATAATTTATAACATAGTCAAACCTCAAATGTCAGAAAAACCACATGAATTTCACAATAGTAATTACATAAGGATGTCACCACATTTCACATGCCATCTTATAGGAATACTAATTTACTCACTCCCATGTCATCCAAAATGTTGATGTCTTTCTTTGTTCAGTCGAGAAGAAATTAAGTTTTTTGAGGAAAACATTCCAGGATTTTTCTTAATTTAATAGACTTTATTGGACCTCAATAGTTTACAGTTTCTATGCAGTTTAAAACGATACCAAACGAAAATGACAATGGTTTTGCTAGATAAGACCCTTGGACTAAAGGGGATCGCACACCAGCCGTGCAGCTCAGCGTCGCGCCGCGTCGAGTCGCGTCTAGGACAACTCGGAGGTATTGTAAACCGGAAGTGCACATTAAATAGCGCGAGCTTCGTCAGATAGCGTCTACTTCAAAATGCAAAATATACGTTAGCAGCAAATGTTAATCCTTAATGATTTGGGACAAATATGATGTTATTTAATGTTAAACTATGTGAGTGGTGCTGTGTGGCGCGATAGGGATTTGAGCAACTTCCTGAGTCACAGCTGGGCGGCACGGACAGGCGCCACCTGGCGGCGCCGGTGTGCGTATACTCATAGAAAACAATGTGTTTGATTTTTTTAGAACGGCGCGGCGCTGAGCTGTGCGGCCGGTGTGCGATCCCCTTTAGTCTTATCTAGCAAAACCATTGTCATTTTCGGCAAGAAAAGCAAGAAAAAGCACTTTTAAAGCACATCTTTCGTCTTGCACCAGCCGTGTGACGCGTTAACGTGTAATGCGTCATCATGTCAAAAGGTCATGCATGACGTATGCAAGACTCCCGCTCCAGTGTTTATAAGTGTGGAGAAAGAAGACCGTTCTGACGTTGTTGTATGTGGAATGATATTAATTAATGTCTCTGTGTCAGTTTATTGTTAAAAATGGTCAACAAATGTGCGTTTCACATATGTAACGCAATTACGTGAGGTCACTTGTGGTTTAAAAGTGCATATTTTTATTGGCAAAAATGACAATCGTTTTCCTAGATAAGACCCTTATGCCTCGTTGGGATCGTTTGGGGCCCTTTGAAGCTGCGTTGAAACTGCAATTTTAAACTGCATTTACACTGCAAACTGTTGAGATCCAATAGAGATCTCTAAGACATGTGAACAACTGGGTGACAACGTCATCAGAACGCAAATAATTATGGGTATGTTTGGCCAGTTTACATGGGCTGGCATAGCAGGCTAGTGTTCTGGCATGAAAATAGTAAAAAATTAGCGTGAAAAACAGAATATAATCCTACAAAATGCAGCGGGCTAAAGAAAACATTATCAGACCATAGCACCTAAAACTAAAACTAACACTGCGTTCTTCCCTCCATGCAAAGAAGTCCTGTATGTTTGTGCCGCTGATTTCCAAAATGCTTTGCGTTCACCACTGGAAATACGTCATGATGATGACACATTAGCAATGTCTATAGAGTCTATTAAAATGAGAAAATGTTTTCTTCAAAAATGTATTTTCTTCTCAACTGAAAAAAGAAAGACATAAACATTTTGGATGACATGGGGGTGAGTAAATTATCTTTTTTTTTTTTTTTTAAAGCACATGGAGTATTCCTTCAAAGTCACATATTTTGAAATGACGAACCACACACATGACAAGCAACATACATGTTGTGACGAACTTCGCATAATGCGCTTCAAAAAAAGAAGTCACCAGCCGCCACTGGTGATCCACATTTGTGTGTTCAGGATTATTTGGGGCGGGGCTTAAACGAGCATTGGCCGCGCCCCTAACACAATCTCCAGCATCCATTCAAAAATTCTATTTTAACATCGCAAATGTTGCATACTTCACCTTTAAGTTACATATAGTGTAATGTGAATTCTAACGCGTGTTTTGTCTTCTGTCAGGCGAGAGAAAGTGCATCTCTAAAGGAGACCCTGCTGGTCGAGCGAGAAGCTCACAGATCTGAGGTGGAACAGCTGCGCTCAAGTCTCCAGAAACTCAAGATACAACTGCAGGAAAACATCAACAGCACTCCCTCGCTCACAGAGAAACAGCAGGAGGAGCGGAGGAAAGCCGAGGAGAGGACTGCTCAACAGATCCTTCATCTTACACAGGTAAACATACAGAAGTGTCACATCAATAGTTAAAGGAATATTCAATTTTCTTAAAAGAAAAATCCAGATAATTTACTCATCACCATGTCATCCAAAATGTTGATGTCTTTCTTTGTTCAGTCCAGAAGAAATTATGTTTTTTGAAGAAAACATTGCAGGATTTTTCTAGTTTTAATGGACTTTAATAGAGCCCAACAATTAATACTTAACTCAACACTTAACAGTTTTTTCAACGGAGTTTCAAAGGACTATAAACAATCCCAAACGAGGCATTAGGGTCTTATCTAGCAATACGATTGTCATTTTTGACTATAAAAATAACAAATATACACTTTTAAACCACAACTTTTCGTCTAGGTCAAGTCCAGCGCGACCTAACGTAAATGCGTAGTGACGTAGGGAGGTCACGTGTTACATATATAAAACGCACATTTGCGGACCATTTTAAACAATAAACTGCCACAAAGACAATAATTAGTATCAGCTGACATACAACAACGTAGGAACGGTCCTCTTTCAACACACTTGTAAACACTGGGACAGAGTTTCGCGTTCGTCCTCTGTGACCTCTTGACGTCATGATGTATTGCGTGGGGTCAGCTGGCGCATCACGACCGGATCTACATGACGAGAAGTTGTGGTTTAAAAGTGTATATTTGTTATTTTTCTTGTCAAAAATGACAATCGTTTTGCTAGATAAGACCCTTATGCCTCGTTTGGGACCGTTTATAGTCCTTTGAAACTCCGTTGAAAAAAACTGTTAAGTGTTGAGTTAAGTATTAAATGTTGGGCTCTATTAAAGTCCATTCAAATGAGAAAAATCCTGCAATGTTTTCCTCAAAAAACAATTTCTTCTCGACTGAACAAAGAAAGACATCAACATTTTGGATGACATGGTGGTGAGTAAATTATCTGGATTTTTCTTTTAAGAAAATGGACTAATCCTTTAACATCACCACAAGTCTCCCTAGAAGTAATTTTACAGTATTTTTCTGTTAGTTTACAGTATTGTTCCATTTTGGTTTTGTTTACTTGTTTGCTGTAGGAAATCCAGTCTCTCCGAGCTGAGAGGGATTCCTTGGAGAAGGAGAGGAATGAGCTTGGCGTTTGTTTACAGGAACAGCAAAAAGTGCAGCAGGATAAAGGTTAAGTTTTGTCTTTATCTATGACATGACCTTACTCAGTCAATATTAAAGATATCCAGGTTGTATTTTTTACATTATGTAGGAGGATTTTATATAAACAGTAAATACAAAAATGACTTCTGCAGGCAGGATCACAATTGTATACCCATGCATATGAAAGTGTCGGTTTTTGTTTGTGTTTCAGATAGCCATCAGCAGTCTGTGGATCAGAACGATGCATCCGTGCTGGCAGAGCTGGAGGAGGAGAGGAGAAGATACCAGAGCTTACTAAGAGAATTTACAAGACTAGAGCAAAGATACGACAACCTGAGAGATATGAGCATGTTCACCACCAATGAGGTACATCTAATAGATGGTGGGATAGAGAGGAATGAGAATTAATACCACCTTTCACCCCATTAGAGATAAAATGAAGAATTTGGTTCCAAAATCAGTATTGTATCAGGTTAGTATTAAAAAGTAAATTCTAAATTTTACGCAAAATCCAGTATCCACCGTGTTATTTTGTAATCTTTTTCCCTTTTTTCCCAAAACATGGTAAACGTCACTCCTCCTTCTCTGCAGAATGCAATAAATCCCTTCAACCAATCACAGCGCACCATTTCACACATTGTAAACAACAATGGTGGCGCGTTGAATACACACAGAATCACACAATAGTTTTCCTCATCTACTTTGTACTTTGTGATTAACAAACAAACAAAAACAAAATTTAGTTGGCATTGATAAACCTTTGGTGGTTTTTTGTGACTGGGAAGAAACGTAATCCATCAAAATCGAATAATTTATGCGAGAGGCACTCGAGTGAAGAAAAAATGCAGGCTGTTGCTTGTTCTCCCGACAGCATCAAGCTTCTGTCATGCTAACACATTGACCCCAGTGGATCTTATGAAAAACTTTCCATTATTTTACTCAAAGCCAATGAAAATCGAGCAGGACCAAAACATTTTACGGCTGATCGCTGTCAAAAAAGTTTAGCGACGATATCCCAAGGATGACAGCAGCAATGACAGTGTTCTTAATATGACAAAGTGAGTGTTTTGATTAACGCCATTAATGTTTATTTTTTTAATCATTGTATACCACTACTCAACTAAATGAATATAACATGACAAAGATGAATGCACATTTATACATTGATTCAATAGATTTGTAGCATTTTGAAAAAATGCTTTTTTTTTGTGGAAAAAATTATTAGTTTTTATAATAAATCTTTGAAAATCAAATTATGGATTTGAATTTTTTTATGTTTTTATAACCTAAAGAGGCTATGTAAAACTTTGTAACAGAAAATAGTGGTTTTCATCTTGTCACTTTCTTGCGTATAGAAAACATGTTTTACCCAAATTAGTCAAAATGGATTTATTGCATTTTGGAACCAAACTCTTTAAATATAAATTAAAATATAAATGGCAATATCAAGTTTAAAGTTTATGTAAAGTCTGATATCAAATGTGTCACACCACAAAAATTTGTTATTAACCACCCAGCCAAATTGAACAATGAAAAAACCTGCAAGTAAATAAAAAAGTTATCAATATCTTGGAAAAACAGGCAGGATTTTCTGCTTTTAAATACTGGGGGCGTGCCCGTAGTCGGCGCTGAAGCCACTTCCACTCATGGCAAGGCTTCCGGTCTCTCTCAACTTTCAAATACCGCTACAACCTGAATGGATGCTCGCAATTGTGGCATGCTTTGTGGCTCCAGTGCGTCATCGAGTCACCGCCTAAATAATCCTGAACACAGAAATGTGGAAAAACTGTGTAACTCCACAATTCAGCACTATACCGTTTACAGTCTTTGTAGCATGTTTCAGCAATACATTTCTAAACATTTCTACAGTTTACATAGACTTTAATGAGATTATTGACATTTTAAGTATTGCCAATGTAGTGAATCTATTAAGCTTTCTGTAATTTAATATTTTTTGCTAAAACTTTTCTGTCTTGTCCTGCAGCGTTCACATGGACACAGGCGAACAGATTCGACGGTGTCTTTGGAGCCTCCGTCGCCCGTCTCCACACCCTTCTCAAACTCGCCCGTCTTCCCGTCGCCCGAGGAGGTCAGGAGGATCAGTGTGACATCACCCACTGACAGGAGACCTTGGGGCTTCGAGCAACCTCTGGTGTGATATTGATTTTTCTGAATTGTCGTATAAATACATGATATTTAGTTATATTAAACTCATTTAAATCAGTATTAAAATACTATATATGTCTATAATGCTATTACCAAATTGAAATTCTTGCAGGATGTCCTAATGGAGAATGTGGGCGTGGCCAAAGATGCATCCGAGAAGATGAAGGGAGAAGATCTCAGACACGCCTATGACGCTGTCCGTGTGGCAAACAAGTCAGTTTCACTTCAATCATTGAATGGTGATGTATTTGTACCTCATTAGTAAATTGTGGTAATTGTATCGCATGCTTTGGTGGTTTTAGGCTTCTAGAAATGCAATTGTTGTCTCAAAGAGCACAATGGGAAGAGGAGATATCTGCTCTGAGGATGAAACTTCAACAGGCTCAAATCAGAGGAGACACTGGTGGAGATACTGAGATGAAGGTGCTCAATCTACCTGGCCACAAATGATCACTGTATTTTATTCAGTCAGTTGTTTTGTTTGGTGAACATACATTTTTGTATGTTTATGAAGGATCTCGCTGAGCAAGTGGCGGTGAGAGATCAGGAGTGTTCTCGAATGCGGCGAGAACTTAAGGAACTCAAACACACCGTGACACTCAGGAGAATTTTATCATATGCGGGTCAGTTTACGTCTGCCGAGAAACATGCGTACGGTCGACACGAAAGTGTTTGGAAACCTCAGCAACACCTAAAAATGTGCCTGTTATTCAATTAAATCAATATATAAAATCAAGCTGACACATTCACACTTATCAACCAAGACATTTCGTAATTAAAAGTTTATTGAAATGATAAACTATTTGACATGAAGACAGACAGTATTGTGTCACTTTCTGGTTGTCAAATGTTAAAAAAGAAATCCATGCTATTTTATCAACTATATAATTACATTACCCTTAACTAACATGTACATTGTGAAAGTTTAATTTTGTTCTGTTTAGGGCTGGGTGTGTCTCAGGAATCTCAAGATCCAACATCTCCACCCTCTCAGAAAAACCACACACTCGCCGGATTGCTGGAGTGCAGAAAAAAAGACGAAAACAAACTTATTAAAAATCTCATTACAGGTGAACAGTACACACACACACACACACACACACACACACACACACACACACACACACACACACACACACACACACACACACACACACACAATAATACAGTACAGAAATACAATCCTAAAAACAATTTTATCACACACGATAGATCAGAGATGATGATGGTTTGTTTGTGGCAGATTTGCGTGTGGATGTCGCCCTCTCTTTGCCCTCGGGTATCGCGGCACGGGTTCTGTTCCTTTGCATACGTCAGGCGGACTGCAGCGGTGATCAGATGCGAGTAAAGGGGCTTTGCAGCGCTGCTGTTAGTGCCATAAAAACTGCATTGAAGGTGAACTACGATCTTAAAAGCATTATTTTTTTGTAATTTCTGCTATCATGTAAATAATATATATATATGTGTATGAATGAACAAGTGTAATACCAGAGCTTAATCAGAATAAATAAACAAACATCCATCTTAATTCTGTAAGTGTTAAATATAATGTAAACTAAATCTTTATCTTTGGAGTCAGATAAGAGATAAATTTACCTAAATTACGTAACGCCAAAACGTCATCTGCAAGCGCCGGAAAAGGCTGAACGGGCAAGAATCCTTCGGCCATGCCGTTTGGTTTCCGCCATTGGGCCAACGGATGGATGGGGACATATTTTTTACCCCCTTACAAAGTATATATATATATATATATATATATATATATATATATATATATATATATATGCTGCAGAGCTAATTTGTTAAGTTAAAGTAAGACAAAAAAATATGTAGATATAATTTTTTTAAAGTGTACACTTACAAAAAACGCACTTACATTTTTAAGTTTAATCAACTTAAAATCATAAAAAATCTGGCTCCCCTTGTGATGTCAGAAGGGGATAATACTGCCCCTTAATATGCACTATCCAAACACGGCACTGCCATTTAGTGCAGAGATCAGCTCGTTTGCATTTTAAAGGGCACACTCAAAACGGCACATTTTTGTTCACACCTACAAAGTGGCAATTTTAACATGCTATAATAAATTAACTATATGACATTTTGAGCTAAAACTTCACATACGTACTCTGGGGACACCAAAGATTTATTTGACATCTTAAAATAGTCTTGTGAAATGTCCCCTTTAAACACTTTGGGCCCTATCTTGCACCCAGCGCAATTGACTTTGTCAGTGACGCATGTATCATTCGTATTTTGCACCGGCGCACAGCGGGTTTTTCCCTCCACAGACGCACGTCGGCAAACTAGGAAATGAACTTGCGCTCCCTGGGCGGTTTAGCGCAAAAAAGGAGGCGTGTTGCGGCGCAAACCATCCCTGATGCTATTTTGCAGTTTCAAAAAACAATTGCGCCACTGACCAAAAAAAACTAGTCTAAAGTCAGTGGCGCGTTGTGCGTGGTTCATTGTGCTATTTTAAGGGCGCATGCTTGACCATAATGTATAGCGTGCACAACGCGCACACTTTGCTTATCTAATCTACACAGATGCAACAGTTATTTTTGCAAATCATAAATTGTTACAATAAAAAATATTAACACATGAGATAAGGGAAATCATAGTGGTGAGCATTGTGGTGATAGTTTTTATTTATTGTGTGGTTGCGTTATAAAATATTTTCATAAGAAACCTTAATGTATATGAACTTGATTTGTAAGAGTACTTTGGGGTTGGACCTTGCTTGCGTTTCTTGGGTCCGATTTCAAAGCCCCCAAACCGCCTTCAACACTTTCAGCGGTGAGGGTGGACGCAGCGATGTCCTCTGCTGGCGTCAGGTGCTGTGTAGAGGCAGATCCACCTCCCGTTACACGGCGTGCCCGATTTATGCTTGCAAGCATAAATTCTCCCGTCTCCTGACATCATTGTAGCGCTTGGCGCAACGTCCTGGGGATGCCAGCTGATGAGACAATTGTGGCTATTTCCTCTCACGCCTGTTTAACTGACGCTGATTTGGGCGGGTTTCTCCCATCCCCACACAAAACAACTTCTCTGTCTTTGACTGCTCTTACAAGAACGTCGGTCTCCTCGGCTGTGAACCGCTCCTGGCGTGCGCCTGGTAAATCCGTCATAATAATAGCAACCCGCCATGGAACTTGCGCCCTTGCGTTTAAAGGGAATGTTGGATAGCGTTCTGATTGGTTTATTTGACGTTACGCCCAAACCACACCTATGAATAATGAACCTACTTCAGACCAACCCCTTATTGATTTGCGCCTGGTGAAGAGTTATTTCTCCCGCCGGGAAAATAGCAACAGCGCCCAAGATCCGCCCACAAAGTCACTTGCGCATTGGGCTTCGCACTTGCGTATCAGATCGTTAAAATAGAGCCCTTTATCTAAAGCGACTTAATTCAGGATACATTTTGTCAATATGTGTGTACCCTGGGATCAATCCCATGGCATTTGTGTTGCGAACGCAGTGCTTTACTAACCAAACTACTGTCAAATGCAACTTAATAATGCATAATTAAATCCATGACATGTTTGAATCAGTCACTGTCATAATGGGGAAATGTAATGTGTGTATCCAGTTGTGTTTATTCTTAAACAATAATGTGTGCTTCTTGTAGAAACATGGCAATGATTTAAACATGACAGCTATGTGGCTGAAGAACGCATCCCTGTTCAAAGATCTGCTCAACCAACACTCTCCTCATAAGGTGACTGATCTACAAATGCTTTTCTTTGTTTATTTTCCATAATGATCAGACTTACAAAGACTTGAGACATATCTAAGTTAAGAGTAGGTATTTTTTATGTAATAAATTACATTTCCTGTACATATTTAACAACAAATAAGCTATTCAAAGGCTTCTGAAAAAAATGTAAACACCATGCATTGAGCGATGTCTGATTAGCTCCGCAAGACTGCTTTGTAAACATATGCCCTGTCCCAAATGGCACACTTCATGTGGACTTACAGTGGCCTCCAGGTTGCGCTTGTCTGTTAAGTCCACAAGACCGTAAGGTTTCCCATTTGTGCTCATGGATGCCCCCTTTCAGTCGATAATATGTACACTTTTCATGAGCCTGCACCTATTCATGATTCATATATAAATCTTTCCTCCCCCAGGAGATGAGAGGTTCAGAAGAGCATGTACCCCTTGTGACTGATGTGCAGGAGTCCGTCCGAGCTTTTAGTGATCTCTGTATTCAGGCATATCAGCAGCTGTTGTCTATAACAGAGAGTCGTCTGCAACCCATCATCGGTACCCTTACACATACTCCTACAGTATAAACTACATGTCCTTATGTCCTTCCTTGTAGTCGCAACACCATTTTCTTCAGGTGACACATAGGCAGTACATTTTTACATTGACATTTATGCATTTGACACACGCTTTAATCCAATGTGACTAACAGTGCATTCAATCTATGCATTTTATCACGACTTTTGTATTGCTCAACCTATTAAGCTACAGAAATACTCACGTGTAGTAGAAAAAAAAAACTCTAGACAGCAGGACTGATTATCATAACTGAAAGTTTTTTTCTTGACAAGCATGTTTAAGTAATTGATTCCTTTGTATTATAAATAATGACAGTAATGGGTATAAAGATTGTTGCAACTTTATAACACTCAACTATGCTTGTCCAGTACCTGCCATGCTTGAAAGTGAAACGATTCCTGGCCTGTCTGGATCATCAGTAAAGCTGAGCAGCGGTCGAAAACGTGCATCCTCAGATCCCCGTGGCACCACCGAAGGGGCCACTATGTCAGCGGTTCTGAGGGAACTGGGATCGTCGCACACGGCGCTGTCTCGTCAGGATCTGCCCTCGGCTCTGCTGGATCAAACCTTTCACCAGCTCATATACATGCTAGCCGCCACAACACTCAATGCGCTGCTACTGCGTAAGGACATGTGCTGCTGGAACCGTGGCCTTCAGATCAGGTCTGATCTATCTGTCTGTCTGTCTGTCTGTCTGTCTGTCTGTCTGTCTGTCTGTCTGTCTGTCTGTCTGTCTGTCTGTCTATCTATCTATCTATCTATCTATCTATCTATCTATCTATCTATCATCTAACCTGTCTGCTGTTCATCCATCCATTATCTAATCTGTCTGTCTGTCTGTCTGTCTGTCTGTCTGTCTGTCTGTCTGTCTGTCTATCTATCTATCTATCTATCTATCTATCTATCTATCTATCTATCTATCTATCTATCTATCTATAATTTAATCTGTCTGCTGTCCATCCATCCATTATCTAATCTGTCTGTATGTGTCTGTCTGTTTGTCTGTCTGTCTGTCTGTCTGTCTGTCTGTCTATCTATCTATCTATCTATCTATCTATCTATCTATCATCTAACCTGTCTGCTGTTCATCCATCCATTATCTAATCTGACTGTCTGTCTGTCTGTCTGTCTGTCTGTCTGTCTGTCTGTCTGTCTGTCTATCTATCTATCTATCTATCTATCTATCATCTAACCTGTCTGCTGTTCATCCATCCATTATCTAATCTGTCTGTCTGTCTGTCTGTCTGTCTGTCTGTCTGTCTGTCTGTCTGTCTATCTATCTATCTATCTATCTATCTATCTATCTATCTATCTATCTATCTATAATTTAATCTGTCTGCTGTCCATCCATCCATTATCTAATCTGTCTGTATGTGTCTGTCTGTTTGTCTGTCTGTCTGTCTGTCTGTCTGTCTGTCTATCATCTAACCTGTCTGCTGTTC
>JAIFKI010000021.1:17167025-17582025 GCA_025389145.1 Misgurnus mizolepis | reverse complement strand
TGTCTGTCTGTCTATCTATATATCATTTAATCTGTCTGCTGTTCATCCATCCATCATCTAATCTGTCTGTCTGTCTGTCTGTCTATCTATCTATCTATCCTACATGTCTGTCTGTCTGTCTGTCTATCTATCTATCTATCTATCTATCTATCTATCTATCTATCTATCTATCTATCTATCTATCTATCTATCTATCTATCTATCTATCATCTAATCTGTCTGCTGTCCATCCATCCATGATTTAATCTGTCTGTCTGTCTGTCTGTCTGTCTGTCTGTCTGTCTGTCTATCTATCTATCTATCTATCTATCTATCTATCTATCTATCTATCTATCTATCTATCTATCTATCTATCTATCTATCTATCATCTAACCTGTCTGCTGTCCCTCCATCCATCCATCATCTAACCTATCTGCTGTCTATCCATCTATCATCTAATCTATCTGTCTGTCTGTCCGTCCGTCCATCCATCTGTCCGTCCATCTATCTATCTGTCTGTTCTCTCTCTGTCCATCTGTCATCTAATCTGTCTGTCTTTCTGTATGTCTATCTATCTCACAGGTATAATGTGAGTTTGCTGGAGGAGTGGCTGCGCTGTCGTTCACTGCAGACAGGTGGCACTGTGACTGCTCTCAAACCCTTGATTCAAGCAGCTCAACTTCTTCAAATGACCAAAAAGACGGAGGCAGATGGACAAGCCATGGTCCAAACCTGCAGTGCACTGTCCAACCAGCAGGTGGAGTAGCGGCTATATTACACTCACATGTTGAAATTTGAAGTTAATGTCTTGAATATTCTGAGCTTGTGATATTCACTTCAGATTGTGAAGATTTTGAGCCTGTACACTCCTCAGAGTGATCTTGAAGAAAGGGTGACGATAAATTTTATCCGTATAGTACAGGTAAGGGAACGCAAACTCTTTGAGTCACCAGCCAATCACATACACAGGAATTGTACCAGCAGTTGCAGAGTGATAATGCTGTTTATATGTTGGTTTCCCAGGGGCTGCTGAAGGGACGGTCTGATGGGCAACCTCCACAGCTTCTGATGGATGTCAGGCGGGTGTTCCCCGTCACCTTCCCTTATCAGCCACCACCAGCAGTCAGCACCACCCACCTCGAAATCCCAGAATCCCTCAAGTTGTCATTCCTACGCAGACTATGAGGCTTTTCATCTGCTGCTAAACAAACGATGGCTGTAGACTTTGTTGTCTCATTTGTTTTACTTAATATTTAGCCTTATTTTTACATTTTTATTTTATTTTCTACTGATAATTATTGTAGAAAAGGTAATAGTTTACATTAAGGTTGTATTTGTTAACATTAGTTAATGCATTAGCTAACATGAACTAACAATGAACAACACTTCTACAGCATATATTTATCTTAGTTCATGTTAATATCAGCATTTACTAATACATTTTAAAATAAAAAAGTTTAGTTAATGCACAGTGAATTAACATGAATAATTGTATTGACATTAACAGACATAAAAAAATGCTGAAAGACTATTTTGCTCATTGATAGTTTATGTTACAAATACAACCTTACAAAAAAAATACAATATGTAAATGCCCACATGAAAAATACTACAAAATTATATTATAGTAATTGTACTATATTATACAGTATCTACTATAGTATTTTTCATGTGGTGTTGTTAAATGCCAGCTTTAATAGGATGATAAAAACGAACCCAACACACATTCTTGGATTTCAACACTATGCGATGAGGCGTATATAAAGAAAAACTCTTCAAAAGGTATATTTTATCCATTTATTGGAAGTAAAAACAAACCAAGGCCTGGCGTGTTATTTACCTCAATCCCCGATAAGACCGATCATATTTAGAAAACGAAAATTAGAAACATCTTCGTATAAAAAAATCTCTCATGCTAGTACTCTGTGCCACTACACATCAGTAATACATATTTATATATTCACAAGCCTTTCAAAAATAGAAAATAATACCCGAATATCAAAATAAATGACAAAAGTAAACAAAAACAACAATCCAATATCACATCAAAATACATGCTGGCACAAGAAAAATCTTTCCCAACATGCACTGCTTCTTATATACAGGCAAGTCACTGACTGAGTGTGCATGTCGAGTTCTTACGAGCAGTGTGTGTGTGTGTGTGTGTGTGTGTGCACTATTACATGCTCGGATTGTTTCCTGTAATATTATCATTCACAGACAGCGACACACATCCGAAGTTTGTCCAGATTACTGCAGTATTTTTAGCTAGACATTATTGGCAAACTGACGAAACAAGAATCAATCTATGTAACATACATTAATGCTATTTCTTGTGGCTATTTCTCTATAGACCCTTTTACTGTTTGTACACAATGATGACGTGGCAGCGTATGCGCGCGCATTTAGGCAACGGAAGTATCGTAAGAATCAACAGTGAAGCAACACAAACAGTAAGTTATTTAAAAAAAATTGACTTTATCAACATTTTCAACACAGCTACCAGATCCGTGTACTATAGTGGAGTGGATAAAAGACGTTAGCAGATGGCCAAAAATAAAGTTGCCAGATACATATATACGTATATTAGTATATTATATTAGTGCAACCACACGCAACAACGGGACATTTTGATGTTGAGAAACCGTTTTAATAAACTTTCTGAGTTGCTACCACGTTAGAACCAATGGGGAATAACACCACTTCTGTTGCCCAAATGCGCGCGCAGACTATTTGATCACGTGAGCTGTAAAAGGGTCTATGGTTTGTGTTAATCCATAATGTAAACAATCCAAGCCATTTTGATGAAATGCATAGACTTGGGTGGAGGAACAATGGCGCTTTAAGAGATAGTTCAACCAAAAATCATCATTTAGGGGCGATTGACATTTTGCGTCTTTTGAGCGGTCAATTTCGTTATTTCAAATGTAGGCGTGTGGTATGAGCACTCATAATGAAAGTGACGTTCGCGCTAGTTTTTTCCAGGTGCGTCCACACCGCACTGAGTTAAAAACATTTTAATGCTGCATTCACATCTACCGAGCCCCTAAGGTGACATTGGAGTAAAAAAAATCTAAAGTTTAGTTTCATGTGTTCACGTGAAACTTTCATGTGCTCACGCAAAGTGATTTTAATGTTAAGTCAATGTGAAGACGCGTTGAGGCGCGTCTGGAGGTCTCGCGGCACAAAAGAGGCGTTTAGCATGGCGCCGTAAAGTGAAGCCAAAACGTTTCGATTGCCCCCTAGTGACTGGTCCCAGTATAGGTCATAAACCCCGCCTCCCCAATGTTATTCAATGGGACTTAAGAGCAACTAAACAATTTAATTACACTTTGATTATCTTTTTTCCGAAGCTGGTTTCTGTCATTTACTGAAGTTTTTATCACGCTGATGTAAATTCAAGTGTTTGTTTTTAAAATAAGTTTGTTTTTAGTTAGTTATTTGAACGGAAACGGTGAAAACGGTGGTGTCACGTCATGATTGACAGCTGTGATATGTGCATTTTTGCGAGAGCGAGGGGCGGGGCCTTGATTTCGCGGCTTTACTTCCTGCTCACTAATGCCCAGGAATGGTCCCGAAATCGCTACAGCGCAGACTCAGGACCCAAGATGTCATTGCCGTATTGGGACACTGGCGGCTTCACTTTTCACCAGTGGAAAAGAGTGAACGGGCGTTGTTCATCTTTTCTTACATTCTATGGGTGCGGTAGACGCGATTCCGCCTCATTCGCGTGTCTAGTTTGCGCAAATGGCACGAATTGAGCTTTGCCGCGGGAATCGATCGAGTTGAAAAATGTGAACTTTGGCGGAAAAATGCGCCACGTTAACCAATCAGGAGCTTGCTCTAGTAGTGACGTGATTACAAGAAGCGAGCGGAGTTGCAGAAGCCCCTCCCATGATGCGTATTTCCGTGTGAATGTCTCGATGACTCCAATTTCACGTGCGAATGAAGCGAGTACACTCAAAATGTTCAAGCGGCAAACTAGACGCGGTAGACAATAATTTGACGCCTCAACGTCGGTTGGTGTGAAGCCACAGTAACTTTCTACAAGAGCCATCGGACGGTCGCATTTTCGGCTCGGTTTTGGACGCGAAATGTGAACTGCCCCTTACTCATCTTCATGTTGTTCTTAACCTGTATAAGTTTATTCTGTTGAACACAAAAGAAGATATTTTGATTAATGATGGTAATCACGCAGTTGATGGTACCCATTGACTGACATAGTAGAAAAAAATACTATGAAAGTCAATGGGACCATCAACTGTAGTTACCATCATTCATCAAAATATCTTCTTTCGTGTTGAACAAACTAAACTCATACATGTTTAGGACTGAACACAAAAGAAGATATCTTGACCAATGATGGTAACCACACAGCTTACGGTACCCATTGACTTCCATTGTATTTGTTTTTCCAACTATGGCAGTCAATGGGTACCATCATCTGTATGTTTATATCTTTCTTTGTGTTTAACAGAATCAAGAAACTCATACAGGTTTAGAAACACACAAGGGTGAGGAAATACGGAAAGGATTTTTCATTTTTGGTTGAACTATCCTTTTAATAGATAAATCTGATTAGTGATGTCATCTAGATTATTTTCCCCCAACTACAACAATGGCATGGCAGGTTTTTGTCATTCATGGGAAATCTTTAGCAGCCACAATAAGGAATGAGTCGTCTTGTGCTTTTCTAATATGGTGGATGGTTTGGCAGTAAAATGGCAGGATTCATCAGCGGTTACTATGGCAACCCTATAGGCGTAGTTCTCAATGGTGTCTTCAAAGGTGTGAATACAGAGATTGAGAAACACAATGAAATTACAAAAAAGATGCAAGTCACTTGGGAAATAATGTGAACCAGTGCGACTTTTCAAGGACTGTCAACTAGACTAAAGCTGTAAAAATTGAATTCATTACATAGTATGGTTACTAAAAATAAATCAATTTAAACCATCTCGAGTCTCTTTTTAACAGGAACGTGTGCTGTGTCATACTTTCTGTATTACTCAGATGGATGCAAAATTGTCATTTATTGATCATAATTGGTTACTAATCTCACTCAAAATAATATGCAAATCGACAGCCCTAGTTTTTTCCATACATCTAATCGAATTTTACTAAAACAGGCAACTCTGGTGTCTAATACAAGCATTGTCAATCATGGTTTATTATACCATAACGCCTAATCATGCTTAAAAACATTGATAAACTGCATGGCGCGTAGGCAGGCCATTCACTCTCACAGATAAATGAACAGGCCAGAAAACCATATTACTACACAAAAGTCTCAGGAATAAACCTAGATGTATAAAAAAGGTCTTGCAAATTGGCAATGTCTCACATTTACTCTTTACGCAGAACTGCTAGTATTGTATTTCATGTTAGCAACGCCCGTTAAACGAGAAAAGCAGCCACCCTGATTTCAGAGGTGTATTTAGTGCAGCTGCTTTTCTTTATCATCATTTACTTGTGCTTCTGAAAGTTTGCATAATGTTTCAAATCTGACCCCCAGAGGTTTTGGTCCCTATAAATGAGTGTTTCTGAAGGTTAGTGCGTGAAATGGTGACACATTAAGTGGATAAAAGATACCCTGACATTAAAGCACCCTTTAAAGGGTGCAGGAATGATTGAAGAAGGCATCACAAAAGAGGTTGTGACATCATTACAGGTCGATAGATATATATACTGTAAAGATGTAGAGAATAGGTTGGGAAATGGCCCATTTCTGTTAGTCCTATCATTTAAAAATCTCACAATTTATATATTTTAATATTGATACTATAATATAAATATAACATTCTAAGTAGCATTTTCCGTTTTTATATTTTGAGACATGTATGGTAATATATGTAAAATGTTGTATGAACAAATTAAATATGCACGTAAATACCTCATGACAAACATCAAGTATTTAGGAGAGACAATATCTTATTGTGCTTGTTAAGACAAGCCGTTCCTGGCAGGTCTAATGGCAGTGCGCTAAGTATAAATATATAACTGCTTTATAATGTAAATGGTTGGTTATTAATCAGTTATTAAGTGACGATCCACTATCGTGTATTTTTCCATGCGCTAGTGCAACATCTGAACAATAGGGGGCAGTGGTTTTGCCAAACATCAAAACACCGTTCCTGCTCTAGCTCTAGCTACGCCCTTCTTCGGCAGAGCGCTGGTCGGATTTGAGCTTGACGAATTCTTTAGCCACGTCGTCATTGTTGCGCTGAGAGAGGATCCGCAGTACGGTCAGGCCGGTTTCGTCCATGTGTATACGTTTACCTAGAGGTAGCCAGCACGCCACGCTACCCCGCGGCGCTACGTCTTTCAGCTGCAGCACCGCCATGCCGACGGTGCGGTCTTCGCGTGCGAAGCAGTAATCTTTCACGCACACCTGAAGCTCGTAGCATTCGGCACCCACCTCGTTACTCAACGTACTTTAAAAGAAAAGCAACAATGGTGGGATTTCAGTCAACTAAATCTTAGATAATACAGTATGTGACCCTGGACCACAAAACTAATCATAAGGGAAATTTTTTTTAATTGAAAATCATTCAAAAGCTAAATAAATATGTATGTTTGTTAGGATGGGACAATATTTGTCCGAGATACAGCGATTTGAAAATCTGGAAATTGAGGGTGCAAAAAAAAGCAAAATATTCAGACGATCACATTTAAAGGAAAACGGCACCGTTTTTCAATATTTTACAATGTTCGTACCTCACTTAGACAAATTTATACATACCTATCTTTATTCAATGCGCACACTTAATCTTTTTACAGCGCGTTGTGAATGTGTTAGCATTTAGCCTAGCCCCATTCATTCCTTAGGATCCAAACAGAGATTAATTTGGTAGCCACCAAACACTTCCATGTTTTCCCTATTTAAAGACTGTTACATGAGTAGTTACAAGAGTAAGTATGGTCAATATTACAGCACACGAGGTCGAAGTGCTGCAAATTAAGTGCTCTTCCGCCATACAGTATAGTTCTCATTTTTTATCCACTTAAAAAATCGCCACGTTTTATTTTGTGCCACCATACTTACTCATGTAATAGTCTTTAAAAAAAGAAAACATGGAAGTGTTTGGTGGCTTCTAAATTCATCACTGTTTGGATCCTAAGGAATGAATGGGGCTAGGCTAAATGCTAACACATTCACGACACGATTAAGATGAAGTGCACAGATTGAATAAAGAAAGATATGTATTAAATAGTCTAAGTGGAAGTAAGAACATTTTAAAATATTAAAAAACGGTGGTGTTTTCCTTTAAAGTTCAAATCCAAATGCAAGGCATATTACTACTGAAAAGGTTTGTTTAAGTTCTCTCCACTGGCTTACTGCTTTAATGACATTGTGGGCTGAATAGGGAAATTGTACGCTTTTACATAAAAAAAAAAAAATTGAATAGGAAATCCCCAAAGAGCAGGTAGCAACGAGTAAATTTTACAGAAGAGTTTCTGGCCAATTTTGTTTGCGATTTTTCTGCATCCACTCACAAAAATACAGTTTTGATATATTTACGGTAGGGAATGTACAAAAAATCTTCATAAAACATAATCTTCACTTAATATCCTAATGATTTTCGCCATAAAAGAAAAATCGATCATTTTGACCTGTGCAAATGCATTTTTGTTTTTTCTACAAATATAGCCGTGTAACTTACGTTGTGGTCCAGAGTCACATATATGAAATTGTTTTTTTCTAGAAATTTAAAGAGAACATTGCTGCAAAATGAAACTAGTGCGTTCTACTTACAATGTAAAGGTCTCGTTGTATTTGGGAGCCCAACTGTTGTTCTTGGACTTGGTGGCGTACTTTCTTTTCTTATCGCTGAGATGAGGGCCGATAATGTAGACTTCCACGAAGGGACGGAAAATGCCGGAGGTCTGCCACCTTAAGTCATTTGCAGCAACCACTACAACAAAAATATATGAATTCGTAAAACTTTTATGTTTTGCAAATAGTGGTTTTAAAGATCCACTGTGTAATTGTTTACTTATTTCATAAACACTTAATTCTAGGAATTTTTTTCTTATTCCATTGGCACATTTTTTTTGCTTGTTTTACGCAGAAATTTGCTTAAATTTTAGTCATTTTGCTCATCAAGAAAATACATCTTAATTTAAGATATTTCAAATATTTTTACTGAAAACAAGGCAAAAATACTAAGTAAGAAAGTAATTTTTTGTAGTGTAACCCTAAATGGACAAAATGCTCTATAGCGTTTTGACACTGTTGTCTCAGACGATGACATGTTTGTCCTGTGGCGGCTCCCGTAGCCTCTCTATTGGCGCGTTTCCATTGCATAGTACCCCACGGTTTAGTTTAGTTTGGGGCGGGTCAGCTCACCTCACATTGGCGTGGTTAGCTTTTCTATCGAGTTAGGTATCACTTCGCAGTCGGAGGGATTATAGGCGTGTTGTTATTTGCGTAGTGACGATTGACCAATCAGTGATCTACTGTGTTTTCGCGCCACGTTTGGTATCAGCTCGGGTCGCTTGGAACCCCAACCGAGGTGGTACGAAAAAAGTATTGGGTACTACATACTGCACCCAATGGAAAAGCTCCCAAAAGTAAGCTGACCCGACCCAAACTAAACCAAACCGTGGGGTACTATGCAATGGAAAAGCGCCATATGCGTTTCGAAAGGGAGGCCTGAGCTGTGGACTGAGCCGTTGGTTGCAATTCACAATCTCACAACTAGATGCCGTTAAAAATTCTACACAGTGGACCTTTAAAGGAGCATTTCACCCATAGAAACAATCTTTATTGAAAGTGCGTCATATTTGTAGTCGAAATGTAACATACATTTCACATTTGGTGCCTATTTGACCGAGAATAGGGGTGATATAATGATTTTTACATCATTGAAAGAAGGAAGTGCAAATCTGAAATCTGTTTTTCTCCTGTCTCAGCGGCAATTGAGGAAATTATGCACGACCATTCAAAAACATGACTGGGGTTCTAACTATACAAAGCTTAATGCAAATGGGTGAAGTGTCCCTTTAAAGAAGGTCATGTGATGAGCACCTTTTCATGACTTCAGTTTTACCTTCAACTCAAAACTTAAAATGCACTCAAACGACGGTCTTCAGTTGAGCAACAGGAGGAACTACACACCTTTAACTGTGACTTTGTGCTCTCCAGTGTTGGGATGAGTAAAGATTTCCACATGGATGGACACCTCTCCAACAGCATCATCAACACCAGTGCCTGTAGACAAAAACAGGATGAGATATCTTTTCAGGTTTCGCAGAATACTTTGCGTCAGTATGGCTCAATGGAACTTCTATCACATTCTCTACAGGTTCTTTACTAAATTAATCTATTTAAAGGGATAGTTCACCCAAAAATGAAAGGTGTGTCTTCATTTACTCATCCTCATGTTGTTACAAACCTGTATAAATTTTGTTGTTTTGATGAACACAAAGGAAGATGTTTTGAAAATGGGAAGTAAATGGGGTCCATGATCCGTTTGGTTACAAACATTTCTCAAAATATCTTCCTTTGTGTTCATCAAAACAACGACATTTATACAGGTTTGTAACAACATGAGGGTGAATAAATGATTACAGAATTTCCATTATTGGGTGAACTATCCCCTTAACTTTAAGCACTTAGTTGAGTCTTACAGAGTATGCTTTGTGCTGACTGGATCGCAAAGTTTTAAAGTTTTAGACATATGAATTGTGTTGCTCTAGTCTTGAGAAATCATTAACAATATATGAAGAAATTTAGTTAGACGTTTCTTTTGAGAGCACTTATTAAATAAAAATTCAGAGCTTACGCTTGTGTGGATAACTGAGTTTAAATGTTTCATGTGGACTGCGCTGATACTGTATATAAATGATCCAATAAAATGTGTCATATGTTAATTTACTTAATAACCACTAAAGCTTATCTATAAAATTAACAAAGCACTTGTATGTACTCGATCAGGGTGATATTTATAGACATCTACCTCCTTATAAGCATAAATTTAAAGCAGGGAAGATTTAAAGGTCACCTAATATGAGAAATTCACTTTTGTATGTTGTTTAAACATATTGTGTGTCCCCTGTGTGTGTACACAATGATACAAATCTGCCCACTCCTTTATATTTTAACATATAAGAGTCTCATGAGGACAAGCTGTTGGCGTTTTCTAAGCAAACTGATGTCACTTTGCGCAGAGCCCGCCCACAACCATCCACACGCTGCAAAAAATAATTTTCAAGAAAAAGAATTCAAAAAATCCTTAAATTAAGATGATGAGCAAAAAAGAAAATAAGTCTAGTTTTTAGACCAAAAATGACAAATTTAAGTGATTTTGTGCATAAAACAAGCAAAAAAATCTGCCAATGGGGTAAGCAAAAAATCTTGAAAAATTTTCTTAACCCTAAATTCAAGAAAAATTCAAGAAAAATTTGCTTAACCCATTGGCAGATATTTTTGGTTGTTTTATGCACAAAATCACTTAAATTTGACATTTTTGGTCTGAAAAGTCGACTTATTTTCTTGGGTCGTTTTGGTCATCAAGAAAAGCATCTTAATTTAAGAATTTTTAGATATTTTTACTGAAAACAAGTCACATATACTAAGACATTTTTTTCCTTGAAAATAATTTTTTTTGCAGTGCAGTGAGGTGTTAATTTCTATTTTAAATCTTATTCACATAATTTATTACCACATGTACCTTAAGAACAGTGATGTAAGGCTTATTACTAAAAACGGTGTATGTTTTTGGTGTAGATAACAGTAAACGGGGAGGAAAGCAGCAGCTCATTTGCATTTAAAGAAACATTGCAAAAAAATGACTTTCTTACTTAGTATTTTTGTCTTGTTTTCAATACAAATATCTAAAAATTCTTAAATTAAGATGTATTTTCTTGATGAGCAAAATTACTTATTTTCTTAAGTTTAGTTTTTAGACAAAAAATATACAATTTAATTGAATTCATGCCTAAAACAAGTAAAGAAATTTTTTCTTAAACACTAAATTCAAGAAAATTCAAGAAAAATTTGCTTACCCCACTGGCAGATTTTTTTGCTTGTTTTACGCACAAAATCACTTAAATTTGATATTTTTGGTCTAAAAACTAGACTTATTTTTTGGGTCGTTTTGCTCATCAAGAAAAAGCATCTTAATTAAAGATTTTTTTTATATTTTTACTGAAAACAAGACAAAAATACTAAGATTTTTTTCTTAAATCATTTTTTGCAGTGCACACACCTAAAATGGGCCTTGTTTCAACATGGTATAATAAATTATCTATATGGCATTTGGACCTAAAACTTCACAGACACATTTTAGAGACTAAGACTAATAATATTACACCTCAACAAATAGCCATATTAGGTGACCTTTAAACATCTCACTTAATAAGCTCTGAAAAAGATCTTAACAAGTGATCCCAGTAACACATTTCTAAGTCTGAATTTGTGAGGCATCGAGTTACACTTTATTCCAGTGCCCATGTACAACCTATGCTACAAATAGTCAAGCTGCTATGACTTGAAACGGTTTATAAAATAAATTCACAATGCACAGACGACCGAAATAAAGTAATGCCTCACAGGATTCATCTGCAATAGTTATTCAAGGCTGTTCCAATACAAAGAAAATATGTTTCTTTATATCATGTACCCATGCAGGATCACACTTGATCTCTGGAAGGTTTATATATTTTTGTGGTTGCAGGGGTGAGAGCAGTATTATCAGTCCAGTCATTCATAGGAGACAGGGAGAGCATCAGATATTGTCCTTCATTTGGTTTTAATGCAGGCAGGTACATGCGGATAAAACCACTCCCACCCATGATCATTCACACTGACACGGTCAGCTCATATTAGTGAGAGAACACTGCGCAGACCCTGCCTGCGGACTTGATTCGAGTCGCTAATAAATATGGTCTCTCTCTCACACACACGCGTTTTTTTATCCGCAGTGCACCCATGCGCCTCTCACACTCCTGAAGTGTGTGCATTCCTCATTCACCGCCATTCAAAACACACTTCATCCTGGGTTTATTTGCTGCTGTAACATCAGGATACATTTAAATCAATGTATGTGAACATACAGCAGGACATGCAAAACGCCCTTTTTTTGAAGAAATGGGTGGTTGTGGGACATGCGATTGGCCCGTTGGAATGGGAAGTGCATGATTTGATTCGGGTGGATAAACCGATTGGTTTTTCGCCGTCAAGGGCACCAAGCCCCACATAAACGTACCCTTTTCTGGGTACACGTCTTCACTATGGGTGAACCTTACCCCCTTCCCTCCATGAACTGGTGAAAGAAGAAGGACAGGACGCAGAAAAATACAAACATTGAAAGCACAGTGATAGAAGTCAGAGTCAGATGAGAAATCACAAGGTGTGAGAAAAAGAGGACAGACCAACAAACTCGATTTTTTTACAGTAGGGCTGTCAATTTAATACTTGAATTACCTGTTGGGTTAATTAAACAATCAACTGATTGTACACTGTAAAAAAAGATTGTTGGATCAACTTAAAAATATTAATTGTGTTGTCAACTACTATTTTTAAAATGAATTAACTCAACATTTTAAGGCAACCAGGTTACTTTTTTAAGTTGAAACAATCTTTTTTTACAGTAGCAAATTGTATAAAACCGTTCCCCTCAATTCAGTTTGACTTTAAAGTACTGAGCGCACACACATATATGCAGACACACACACGTAAGCTTTGAAATGTCCTTAAATACTTAAATGAAGCAGTGACATTTACAATAATTACATTATAAATGATATTTTATTAAAGCGCCTTTGCCAGGGGCATCCCAACCCTCATGTGTCAGGATTTCCAAAGTGTGTGTGTGTATGAGAAATGATAATACAGAAAAAAGGAAGCAAAGGAAAAGCATTGTGAAATTCACCATATTTACACCTTTGTGATACTCTTCGCATAATAGTACTATATGTGAATCATTAGTTGACAAATTAAATACTTAATGATGCGATATATTTAGATTTATTTTGCTAAAAAATCATTTAAAGGTGCAATTTGGGACTTTTAGAAGAAATGCAATATAATGTACATACCGTAACTATATTATCAGTGGTGTATAAAGACCTTACATAATAAAATGGTTTGTTTTTATTACCTTAGAATGAGACGTTTTTATCTACTGACTGTGCGTTTACACCAGACGCGGAAGAAGCGTCAAAAACGCGCTGTTCGCGCGTAGTTGGACACTTGAACATTTTTAGCACTGCTAAAAAAGCTCCTGATTGGTTAATGCAGCACGAAAATCCAGATCACGCGGCAATGCTCAGTTCGCGCAAAAACTCGCCTTCCGCACCATGCTGCAGGATGCCTATTCACGTCTTTGCTTTGACTTAACATGAAAATCACTCACGCTTGCCGCCTTTTCCGTGTCTGGTTTGAACGCAGCATTACACTGCAGGTCTGCATACATGGAAGTTGCCGTCATGTTTCTACAGTAGCCCTAAATGGACAAACTGCTCTTCAGAGCGCGTTTTGTCCCTACGTTGTCTCAGAAGATGACTTGTTTGTCCTGTGGCGGCCACTACTGTATATGCATTTTGAAATTGAGGGGTGAGCTGTGGACAGAGCTGTTGGTTGCAATTTGCAATCTCACCACTAGATGCCTTTAAAAAACTTAATTTAAATGGTTATATTTTATAATTTGCAATTAAATCAGACAATTTTACTAACGTCCTAAAATTTGTGACTTCCTTAAATTTTAAGAATCATCAAAATGTCATTTTCAAGTTTTCATTTTAACTTATTATTTTAAATCTTCACTACACTAAAAAAAAATAATATGCCTGGTTATTTTCAACCCAGTGTTGGGTAAAAAGGGACAAACTCAGTCGTTGGGTTAAATTAACCTAGATAATGTTTATACTTGACCCAATAATGGGTTTAAACAACCCAGCAGTTCATCCCTTTGTGATCCAATGCTGGTTTAGGGTTAGGAAAATAACCCAGAATTTTAATAGAGGGCAGTGATGAGTTCCTGTAACTTGACATTTCTTATTTTAATGAGAATAAAAACGTATTGCTATGACTTCACATAATTATCTTGTGTTGTACCCCACTGTACCAACTAAAATCCTACAGATGTTAAGGAGCATGTGTGTGATTTCAGAAGACATTAAGACCTTACCCTGTGCATTTTGGGATTGAACGAAGGTCTTGATGAGTTTGTCAGTGGCCTGAGTGTATAGGGACAGAGCGTAGTGCAGTGACTGCAAGTCTGGGCTCTTCTCCAGGAACGTCTTCTTCAGTCCCACACCTCCAGCATGGAAATATTGCTAACAAAAACCCAGACAAGAGTGATGATGATAAACCAGACATGCTTTATGAAAGATATGGGTCAGGTCACTTATTCAATGTAAGAATATGGGATTGTTTACACCTGATATTAAATACAAGCGTAATAGATGCATAGGGTACTGTGATTGTGTCTGCATTTGGCTTGTAAATGAACACAGATATTGTTTCTTTTTGTGCTTGTTTTCTGCTCTGTATTCTGAGTTGCAGTGACAATCCAGCGAATTTGGCAAAGGGCAAATGCTCGAGTGTACATTTACATAATGCAGATTAAAACATATGCTTATGCAACAGGCACATGATGTAGAATTGTTTTAAAATATGTTACACATTTAAATATAATATGCATAAATGTTATTTTTCTAAATCACAAATTGTACAGATAATGTATACACTGTGAAAAAGTTAAAATATTTAAAATATTTGTTGACACAACCTATTTTTCCTATTATTCTTTTTTGTTGAGTTTAAAATATATATATATATATATATATATTTTTTTTTTTTGAGTTGAATTAACTCAAATTTAAGATATTAAATATTTGATGTTACTGGCTGTCACATAACCCAGCTAATCACAACATTACACTGTAAAAAGTGAAAAGTTGGATAAACTTACAAAATAACTTCAATTGGTAAAACTTAAAAAAAGTACAACAAAAATTTCACTTTAGGTGAAAAATTTAAGTTGAATAAAGTACATTTTTTAAACTCTTTTCCCGCTAGCGTTTTTTAAAAAAGTTGCCAGCCGGTGCCAGCATTTTTATGATTTTCACAAAAGCTTAATGCCTTCCAGAAAAAAATTATTTGAATATATAAACATACAATATAATACATGAAAGAACAGACCCTCTGCTTTCAAAAAAGTTTCATCCATTCTTTACTTTTTATTTTATAACCTCTCAAATATGGGTACGTTTCTCCAAAAAATTCCACATTTGGAGCAAAAAGCTGAAATAATTGCATTTTTGTAAAGTACTTTTGTTAGAGATCAGATTCAGAGCGATGATCAAACGTGTTTTTAATGTTTGGCATTAGAGGATGCTTCCAGGTTTTATAAGTTGGGTAAGAGCGCCACCTGGTAGACAACAGCCGAAATACGGATTGCCGTAAAAACTCGTCATTTGTAGGAAAGCGTTTTCTCTTAATGGACTCGTCAATGGCGGGGAAAGTGTTAAATGTTCTCAATTGGAGTAACTTTTTAATTTGATCCAACTTTTTACAGTGTAGGAGCTATTACTGTGCGTTCACACCAGACGCGAATGAAGCAAATATGTAGTTGGGCGCATGAACATCAATGCATGTGGAATTCGAGTCATTCGTGTGTGAAATTTAAAAATGTCCATCTTTGCATTGACTTAACATGTAAATCACTTAACGTTTCATTCTCGTCTGGTGTGAATGCACCCTTAGGGGTGTCCAGTAACCTGTTACACTATAAACTATTATTTTTTATGTAGACATTAACATTACAGTCTATAATGAAGCTTTCTACTGACCTTTATAGTATCCAGTGCTAATTCAATCACAGCACACTGTTTAGGGGACAGTGCCTTGGCCTCCTCTCGAACCATGTGCTCCTAAAAGAGACAATTCTTAAGTTATTTAAAAAGAAAGAGAAAAGTTTACAATAAAACAGCATATAATAAAACAGCAATGAGCATTTCACTCTTAATTTTGCAAGTCCAGGGTAATTTAGTATTTTTTACACTAAATCCTCGGTGCTGCACTTAAACTCTGTGCTAAAACAAGCATTTATTCATTTAGCAGATGCTTTTATGCAAAGTGAGCATTAACAATTTTGTAACAAATCACGTTTGCAACAAACACATTTACCTTAAGCTTGGAGAGCTGACCGAGCTCTTTAGCAGCATTAAATATGAGCTGAGTGCCCTGGAGGAAAAGAAAAAAACAATGGAGGAAGCAAGAAAAGGAAAAACAGGCCATTAGTCAGATCACAAAGGGTCGACAGAGTTGTAGATATAAATGTCACACATAAAATCCAAGCGTGCTTCACTCTCACACGCACATATACACGTAAACTTTCGAAGTGCGACATGAGACGTAAACTAGCTACATACATAAGACGAGACAAAGTAGAAAGGTTTACAAAACCAGTAGGTCCACAGCCCAAATAACAGCACTCTGGTGATATATCTAGTATCTATGACTGGCTGATACTCTACTGTATTTGGATATATCACTAAGTGAACGAGGCTTGTGCACCGGTTAATACCAATGTGTACAATGCACTCCATCTAGAAACAAAGACTGTTAGTTTGCAAACAAAAAAATGATGCCTTATTTTGTAGAAATATAAAACAAATAAGGAGACTGTCATGCATGCATTATTGAACCTGGTTTAAAGATTTAAAGTGTGAGTTTGTTGTGTCTGAGCACCTGTAATGTACTACCAACAAGGGACTATGGTGTATCTATAGGGAAACCCACACTGCAAAAAATCATTTTTCTAATCAGTATTTTGTTATTTTATAGTAATAATCCTTAAAACAAGATATAGTTAAAAATGGTCAAAATATGTATCCCAGCGGTCATTGGGGCGGCGCCCTTTCATGCACCTAAGGAGTTTATATTGGTACCTCATATTGGTGCCATTTTAAAGGGTACTGCCCCAGTGACAACTGGGCTTCATATTTTGACCAATTTTAGCAAAACTGTGTAAGATATGAAGATTTTTTTAAAGAATATATCTTAAATTGGCATTTTTTTGACTGCAAGAATAAACATTTTGTTAAAATAACCTTTACAGAAAAGCCACATGTGCAAAAACTCCCATGTGGAATGAATTACATGAAAAGTGTTTATCTATTGAAAATGTCACAAAAATGCATGTGGCACTTCTGTAAGTAAAGAAAAGTAAAGATGAATAACTTGCCAATGGCACAACCGGGCAAGAAAATGAATTCAAGACATATTCCCTAAAACTCATACAACCTTAAACACTTTTGCCTTTAAAGTGAATTTATCCAATATAATGTTGAATTAAATTTTGATTGAAAAAAAAATGATTTTTGCAGTGCCCAACTGCACTGGTAAACAAGATTACAGAAACGCTGCCTCCACCGGTTTGTTTCGACAGAAGGACTCAAGTCACACAGAGAAGAGACACTGAGAAAGAGAGAGACAGGACACATTGAGCTGAAGGGATTTAGTTCTTACATCACTGTGACAAGCAAGCTTCACCCTGCCCTGTGAAAAGAGGATAGTGTTATTAACTTCAGCATTGGTCCTGGCTCTCTTTAATAGGCTGACAGTGTCCATTACCCAGTAATTGACAGGCCAAAGGGCCAATCACATGACCTTAAGGAGAGGCAAATTATGAAAATGTATTCAAAGTCTTAGAAACAATACAGTTTGCTATAACATGATTTAACATTTCATGAGATTTTCACTCAATATCCATTGTGATTCTAGTTTGGGACCAACTAAAAGTCACTGGTGGTGTTCTGGGTTCAATACATGTTCAACTCTAATCGTCAGCATTTGAACTATTTTAACTTGGGGGCGGTTCACATTCGCATCTTTTGTGCGAGCAAATGTGTTATTTTCAATGTAGATGCGCAGAAGCTTGCTCAAATAGAAAGCGACGTGAAAACGACACACTCTTTATGCAGGTGCGTCGGGAGTTAAAGGTCACAAGCCGGGGGCGGGGTGTACGCATCATGATGAAGATTGTAGAAACTGATTATTTCCTACTATTAATTACATTATCTTAAAGGAGTGTATCTACTGTAGCATGTAAATAAAGCACATAAATAACGTAAGCAAGAGCACTCAACAATTATATCTACTCAACAGGCACGTGAAACCTAGCTAGCAGGTTGCTCAAACAACAAAATCCCCTGCTAAATTTCTTTAAATTTGCAAGAACTATAGACTAATACAATAACAGGCTTAAATAAACCCAAAACATAAGTCCACTTACAGTTCTCACGGACACGCGTTTTATCAACTGGGTATCCTCCAGACAGTTGACAGACCATTTTGGCCGTGTGGCGCGCGTGCACACTCGCGGTGTGAAGCGCCTCTGCGCTATTCTCCGAGATTTTTTATCAACTGGCTACTAGTTATCCTCCAGACAGTGACGGACCACATCTTTCTCTCATTTGGGTGTGTGGTGCGCGTGCCCGCTCGCGGTGTGAAGCGCGCTATTCTCCGAGATTCACTTGACGGCCTTTTGCGCAGGGAATTATTTTTTTTGGACAACGTAGTTAAGGTGGTAGGGTTTCCCAGCTTAGGGGGGCCGCCCGAACTGCAAAGTGCTGCGGGAAACCCTGATGCACTACAGGCGGCTAGGTGGCAATTTGAAGCACTGACACACACAACCACACCAAGTCCACGCGCCTGCGCCTTCCTTGTTCTCTCAGGTCTCGTCCAAAGCTGTCTGGTTTGCCTCCGACGAATTGGCGCATCAATAATTTGATAGAGGTAATAAATGCACCTTCTCTGATCAGTAATACTAGCTGTGAATATTTCGTACAACTGCTGGAATATTCAGTATATTTATCAGAGGTGCTATGGCAACTTGAAGGTCCGACGTATGGAAATAAAAACCGACATATTTGTTGTTATTTTCCTGAACTGGCGCCTGTGATGTAAATGTGTATGCGACGAGAGCCACCGTGAGCAGACTTTTGTTTTTTTACCCTTTAGACGGGAATGTGACGGTAGAGCGTTTTTAAGATTTCCACTCTGTAGGGTGGTTTCACTTTTTTGCGTTTTTAGGCCCCAAAAAATGTTGTTGCCGTGTAAACGAAAGACACATCTGATAAAATATTATTAAGTTTCCACCCTCAAGCGTTCTCGTGTAAATAGGGCCTAATGCTGCGTTTCCACCAACCGCGGAAGAGGCGTTAAGCGCGAGTGATTTCAATGTTAAGTCAATGTGAAGACGCGTTGACGCGCGTCAGGAGGTCCCGCAGCGCAGAAGAGGCGTTCGGCACGGCACAGAAGACACGAAAAAAGGCACGAATTGAGTGTTGTGCGCGGTACGCGCGAATGGTGCTCTTTGTGCATTTTGCGGTTCACACGAATTTGCGGCTGACGCTCGAAAAATCTGAACTTTGGCGGAATTTCGCGCCGCGTTAACCAATCAGGAGCCTGCTTGCTGTTGTGGTGTCAGTCCCGCCCGGAGTCACTCATTTAAACCAACACTTGATATTGTCCGTAAGCAGTCACCCGGAGCTATATGACACAAGTTCTTATTTCTATAGAGGAGACAGGAATAAAAAGGACCTCGCTTGGAAGAGTGTTCATGAGGACATTGGGCAACCTGGTAATTGTAATACACACTTCACTTTTGAGTCACGTGACGTTTATCGACCCGTTTATTTTCCCCCTATAGTAAGGTTACCAAATACAAACTGGTAACTCTCTCGATGAATGCACAATCAAGATCAGTAATTTTGCAAACAGACAACCGCATAGCACTTGCCCCTCCCACAAGAGGAGGAGTTGCATCTGAAGCGCGTCAAATGCTTGCTTTTTCCGCGCGTCTACTCCGCTCTACACGCGCGAATGCATCCAAATTGTTCAAGCGGCAAACTACGCGCGGTAGACACGATTTTGACGCCCGAAACGCGGTTGGTGTAAACTCAGCATGAGAGTTTTTGACTAAACTCCGGCCACAGGAATACGTCACTTGCCAGCTAAGCTCAAACGGCTCAGGGTAAGCTACGCTAAGCTAAGCTAAGCTGCTGTCGAATCACAACACAGTAAACAAACTACACAATCAGAACTAGTTACGTATTTCTGAAGGAGGGACTTCATAGAACAAGGAAGACATCAGCCCGTTTTTAGGACAGTGAAAACAGCGGTAAATTGTGTGAAAAAGAATGTTTTTTTAAACGTGAAACATGAACACATGTTATATTGTACACTTTAAAAATACAACTTTTCAGAATGCCATGCGGAAAAAGGAGGACAGTGGCGCGGTTGTGTTTTCCGCACGGTTTTAGACGCGAAATGTGAACCACCCCTTAGTCAACAGTAAAGCTAGACGATGGGAGTCTGCAAAACATTTGAGATAGTTGGTTTAAATGCAGCAATGTAAACATTTCGGTACTTTCGGTACAGTTTGTATTTGTCCCATAAAACTTAATTTTAACATAAATTGCTGTAAAAAAAATTTAAATTGAGAGGATGATGCGAAATTGCATTGCATGGAATTGCATTGAACTCAGAACACGTCTTTACTAGGGCTGTGCCAATGCATCGTGTTTCCCATTAAAAATATATGTCTGAAATCGATTCTGAATCGCAAGGCTCCGATTCTGTGTTTCACGCACAGCTTGTGCGTGTACTACGGCTCTTAAATCAGTAGGAAGTCCCTTGAGTTGTTATAATGTGCATTTAAAAAGGCAACACTCGTAAAACACAATTATTCAAAAGATACTTTATTATCTTAAAAATACCTGAAACTATTTGAAGAACAGCGATATAAATATGCTTATAGGCATTTCCTAATATCGATTTTTGTTTTAATGGTACTTCTCTGTGGCAAAACATATAGTTTCGGCACAAGAGCGCCCTCTAGCTTTTGGATGTGGGAGCATTTTATTGTAATTCATTCATTGGGAAAACACGCATTTGCACGATTAATTGTCCCAGCCCTAGTCTTTACGATAACTGTAGCAAAAAATAATAATGAAAATCAAATAAAAAGGCACAGCAATAGTGTCATTATAAAATCAGAACATTATATGCAGCGATAGGTGACAATACAGTTCATACAACTGATAAACACACACACTAATGCTATCACATTTTACCTTATCGTATTTTCCCGACTATAAGTCACACTTTTTTCGTAGTTAGGCTGGTCCTGCGACTTCTTGTCAGGTGCGACTTATATGTCAAAATAAATGTATATGAACCAAGAGAAACCATTACCGTCTACAGCCGTGAGAGTCAGCTATATGCTGCTCCTGTATTAATGTAATTCAATGGATTCAGTGATGACCTTTTTGAACTTGATTTAGCCTATTCAGCCTCCCAGGTATGTTCTGTATGCTATTGTGTTAGCTGAATAAATGTTAATGTAACGTTAACAGATACGGACATCTATTCAGCCTACTGTTCTGTGCTATTGTTTAGTTGAATAACTTGCCTTTACAAATTAAATGTCTGTCCTTGGGCTTGGATTTTGTGAAATCATTTTCAAAATAAATGCGACTTAATGTATAGTCCAGTGTGACTTATATATGTTTTTTCCTCTTCATGGCGCAATTTTGACTGATGCGACTTATAGTCCGGAAAACACGGTAATTGAAATTTCTCAAAGCCTGAAAATATAACATGTTGAAAAACATTAAACAATCTTCGAGAAGACACGAGACCTTGGCCTTTCACTAGGACCACTGAAGTACACAGGACGGAAACCAAATACCAGGACAGACTGACAGTATAATAATGTCTGCTGAGAGTTTAAAGAGAGTCTCAGGAGAAAAGATCAAATGCAAGCAACGACCCACACAGGAAAGGTTTCAAACAGGTGAAAGTGGGAGGAGCCAGAGTAGAAGAGTGCAGGGTCACCTGATAAACCACCTTAGGACACCCAGATAATAGACCCACCACATGATGCAACTAAGGAGGAACTAATCTAAGATCCCAACATATCAAGAGAGGAATTGGAAATTGGGGTGGACATCAGATTGGAGGTTTTTGTCCGAGTCAAACAGGAAATGCACCATGCTGCGGCCACCTCGGATGTAAAGACCGGTGAGGTGGTCGGGGGGAACGGAAGGACAGAAGAAGAGTAAAGAAAGACGTGAGAGACGAATGAAAATGCACTGGACTTGGCAGCCACATGGATCAGAAGGGGGGTCACCCGGGTTCATGAATGTACTGAGGGACACACAGACGTACAGACTGAAGTGCTGTGGTACTTACTATCATCTTTGGTGGTGGAGCGGGGGGAGAGCGAGAATGTAATAATAACCAGAAAGAAGGGTCAGTGAAGCCACAAAGAGCCCCACATCAAATCAAAGTAGCATTGTTTGAAATGCACATAGCAGTGATTTTGCTTTTCAACTGTGGCCAATATGGAGAACCGGCTCTGATGTAAAGGTTAGATTCTTAAAAGTAATGATATGGGTCTCTTTTGTGAAAATAAACAAATATAGAACAAACAGAAAAAAGAATAACATTTATATCAAGACAAATTAAAAGCAGTAACAGTGTCATCTCTGCTCCTGTAGAAATGTACTTTTTACTAATATGCAAATATATAAAAATATGATTAACTTATATTATAATTCAAATTGGTATACAAATAATGCACAGCTGTGTGACTACAGGACCAGAGAGCAGTCTTGAGAGGCGTTTGAATGATATGGTGCACTCCCATGCTTATAACATTGTTTAGGATGGAAAGGTGTTTTTGTCCATTGTGATTTTATTTGGGGAAGGGGCGTGAATACTGTTGGTGTCCTCAATGTTTTTTTTATTTCCAGTTGCTCTCAGTGTTAATGATCCATAAACAACAGCGTAAAAACTCTACAGAAGACGACTCTGGGCCGGATCTGCGCCGGAGTAGGTAGCATCGGTGCGGATCCGGCACAGATCCGGCCCGAAGGTCGTCTGCTGTCTAGAACCAATTACTATGTAAATGTCTAGTCTAAATGAGGTTTTAAATCCCTTTACATATTGTTAGCTCCCATTTCATACTTGTAAACACTTATTACCGTTTGGTCGGTCAGTGGTGGCAATACGATAGTCTTCTCCATTGTGTTCATGACCAGCTTCCAAAGCTCCTTTAGCACTCGCTTCAAAACGGTCTTCTCACAAATCTTAGCAAACAGCGTGAGGCTGACATGGAAATAAAAATGGTGTGATGAGAGAAAAGGAGTGGAGACATGACTTTCTTGGAAAAAAATATCTATTGATCTTACTTGCTGTCAAGGAAGTCCATGATGGGCTGCAGGACATTGTCGGCGTCCTGTGCCACGCTGCTGCAAGCACTCGCCGGCACGTTTCCTGTCCCCTTCACCTGACTAAGTATATCACCCATCTGCTTTACGTTTTCTTCAATATTTGGCTGGAAACTAGGAAGGAACCAGGAGATGTTACTCCAACATACTGTACGTATTAAGCAACTCTTGCTGGCATGGTGCCTTGATGTCTCACCTGGTTGCAAAGATCCTTGCAAGATCATCCAGGACATTGTTGAGCTTCACCTGCAGCTCTTTTAAGATGTCACTGGCTTCAACATTAAGCTGGAAGAGATATAACCCTACTTGATCAGACTTCCGGAAATATGTGTGCTTATGCTAGTTTGAGGGTTGTAGCTGATCTAGTTGGCGGATCTGTGGTATACTTACATCTTTACCTCCCATTGCCTCAAACATCTTCTCAAGCTGTACCCTGAGTTGCTGGATATTGTTGATGAGGATGCATGGCTGTGTAGAGCATAAAAAACAATGAAAATGCAAAGTTGACCTGAATTAAAGGGCACATATTATGCAAAATCCACTTTTACAAGGTGTTTGGACATAAATGTGTGTTGTCAGTGTGTAAACAAAACAACAAAAATGTATCATCTACTTCATTTTTAATGCTGTCTCATAAGAAATGCTGTTGTGATGTCACACTGATAAAGCCCCACCCATTTTACTTGAAAGCTTTTCTAAATGTGTTTGTTAGCACTAACGGCACTAAAGATACAATTGTCTCAGACTGTTCACAGGAATAAGATCTATTTTAACCGCTGTCTGTTGGTAAGGTAGCACTGAAGCTGTAGCTCATTTGCATTTTAACCCTCTGGGGTCTTGGGTGATTTTGCATCCTTGAGCAGTTTTGACCTGCACTGACATTTGGTCTTTTTTAGTTGCTTAAAAACATAATAATGGCAAAAGTCTCATAACACTGTGTTCAGCACAAACTGGGCTACAATATTATATGAGCAACATGTATGTACATGTTTGAATTTTTGAGAGAAATTTTTTTATACATGATTTTTGAAAAAGCTACATTTTTAAGTGACCGATATAAGTCCACAAAACCCATACTAAACATGTTTTCACAAGACTTTTCAAAACAGGATCTAGTAGTCTAGAGTTTTGTCTTCAAAGTGATGCAAAATCATTCTGCCTACTCATTTACTAGGGGTGTAACGGTTCTCGTTAAAGAATCAAATCGTCCCGTTATCCTCCCACGATTCGGGACGCACCTTGTTTGATTCGACCACGAATTTCTAATATAGTTCGGTGAAAAAACAACGCATGAAACCGGTAAGGTATGGTTCTGAATAAGCTCTGCGTGTGTTTAGGTGAGAGTACCTGTCCAATCAACTCGTAGTATGCAAATCTGTAGCCAAACTCACAGTTCCTCCTCACGTGTTGGTGTGTGTGTGGCGTGGACCATTTAGCGCGGCAAGCGAAGGAGAAAAGACGCTTCATTTAAGTCTACTGCAGCAGCCATGCTCAAGAAAACATGGACAAAACTGTAAAATTTGCGAGATCCGTATGCTCAAGGTGTGCACTTAAGTGAAAATGTTGATTTTGGCAGAGGTTAAAAACTGCTTGGGTTTTTATTTTCGTAAAGAAGCCTGTTGTGACCAAAGTGTACCAAAACCATGACCCTAAAACCGTGATACGCGCCGAACCGTGAGTAATTTGAACCGTTACACCCATATCATTAACATAAAACAATATATTGATTTACAATTTCTAAGACAATTTTTGCTGAGAAAGGCCATATGCGATAAGGCGGGAAAGCTCCTGAATAATCTGTGATTGACACCTGAGGAAACAAAGACTTGCATAATGAGCCACATAATGAGCCCTATTTGAAATATTTCTTGACATCTTAATGATGCCTTTTATGTGTGCCATATAATAACTGAACGATTGTAATACTCTAAAACATTTATATTTCAAACATTTATATTTCTAATATAATTTTCAGTTAAGTTGAAATACTTTTTATTCAAATTTAATTGACTTTATATTCGCATAATATAGGGGCTGTTTACACTTGGTATTAAGATGTGTTTTCATCAATCGGATCACAAGTGGACGAGAGAGACACATTACGTTTACACCTGCTATTTAAATCCGTCTCTTTTGTCCACTTTCGACCACTTCTGTCCTGAATACTGTGAAGGGATGGTCCGTGAGACGGTGGGCGAGTCTCTCTGCTGTCATTCAAACGCGTGCGGGAGTAATGATGAGTTTATATGGACGCGAACTAATATTATGTTGGAGTCCGCTGCTTGTTTAGCAAGTAAAGATGCTGCACAGTGTTTTGTACGTGTGTATGTAAGAGCTTTCTCTGAATTTTCAGCACAATTGATGAAATAGGATCGCGCAACTTTCACGCTTTCACAACGAAACGTCTCGGTTACGTATGTAACCCTCGTTCCCTGAAGGAAGGGAACGGAGACGTCACGTCGTGACCGACGAATTGGGAACCGCTTCGCGGGTGACCTATCTACTTCGAGAACTATAAGAAACGCCAATGAACTTGGCATGCAGGTATTTGCATAATGCCGGCGCCGCCCCGCCAGGTGCGTATATAAGCCGCAGGTGCACAATACCAAATTAGCTATATTATTGCTGAGAAGCCGAGCAGCAGTGCCCGGCCTGAAAACAGCAATGGAACAGCAAACTGTGGCGACGGGACGTGACGTCTCCGTTCCCTTCCTTCAGGGAACGAGGGTTACATACGTAACCGAGACGTTCCCTTTCAGTCGGTCACTACGACGTCACGTCGTGACCGACGAATTGGGAATCCCTACCAAAACGCCACTGCAGCTGAACCCTTCCAGTGTCTGAAAAAGCCCTCCGCCCTCCACGTAAGGGGCGGAACCTAAGGCGAAATGCAGAAGGCCGGTCACTACCTGTTCCTTAACCCACGATAGTGAAGCAGCGAACTGGGGAAGCGTCTAAACTGAGCGGAGCTAGAACACTGCGGAAGCCATCCCCTAAGAAGGTTGAATGGATGACATAAAAATATGAAACAACCGAAGGTTGCTCATAAAAGTCTCTGAACAAAACATAGTATGCAGAGAGATGCAGAGCAGGCTCTGCTAAGGAAAACGTGGAGGATTAGTACCCCACGGAGTATACACACAAATGAACCCCACGTAGGGGACAAATGTGGACGCCTAGCCTACACAGGTTTACAGAGAATACATCAGTGATAGGTTGACAGCGGATGCTCCGCAACACCAGCTATCAGGGCGGTGGAGGAGAGGCAAAAACAGTTTTTTAGACGTTTTTGCCCCGATGGCCTTCCATATTGGTGCAGATGTGCAGCACCAAAATAGAGGCTCCAAGCCGACACACGAGCCGACCCTCGGCATTCTTAACTAGTTAGTAGAAAGAACCCGAGTGGAAACCGGTTCGACACGAACACTATAGAATCTTGTGAACGTATTAGGTCTCGCCCAGCCTGCAGCTCTACAAATATCTGTTAGCGAGGAACCGCGAGCCAGTGCCCAAGATGATGCCACACTGCGTGTAGAGTGGGCACGTAAATTAAACGGACAAGGCACATTCTGCTTTTGATATGCAAGGGCTATAGTATCCACAATCCAATGGGACATCCTCTGCTTGGTGACAGCTTTTCCTTTCTGCTGACCACCGTAACAAACAAAGAGCTGATCTGAGGTCCTAAAGCTTTGCGTCCTGTCTATATACACACGTAGTGCACGAACAGGGCATAACAAAGCCGTGGCTGGGTCTGCCTCCTCCAAAGGCAGCGCTTGGAGGTTCACCACTTGATCTCTGAAAGGAGTGGTGGGAACTTTGGGCACAAAGCCGGGCCGGGGTCTCAGTGTTACGCTGGATGCAGCCGGCCCGAACTGAAGGCACGATTCGTCGACCGAAAATGCATGAATATCCCCTATCCTCTTAACAGAAGCCAAAGCAAGGAGAGTTAATGTTTTCATAGTAAGAAATTTAACACTCACACTATGCAGAGGCTCAAATGGGGCTTCCTGGAGTGATTTCAGCACCAAGGACAGGTCCCAAGGAGGAATAGAGGGAGGACGCGAAGGATTCAGTCTTCGAGCGCCTCTGAGAAATCTAATGACCAGGTCGTGCTGACCCACTGTTCTACCGTTTACGGGTGAATGGTGAGCTGATATCGCAGCGATATCGACTTTAATAGTGGATGGTGACAGCCTATTCTCCAAACGGCGCTGGAGATATAAAAGCACAACACTAATCGGGCATTCTCGGGGGTTTTCACTTTGGGAAGAACACCAGTCGACAAACAGGTTCCATTTAAGCGCGTAAGCCTGTCTCGTAGACGGCGCTCGCGCTGCAGCAATAGTGTTAGATACCTCTTGCGGTAAATCACTCAAATCCTCCGTGCCCCGACCAGAGACCACACATGGAGGTTCCACAGGTCGGGGCGCGGGTGCCATAATGTGCCCTCTTGTTGAGAAAGAAGGTCCTTCCTCAGGGGAATCTTCCACGGAGGGGCTGTCGCGAGGAGAGAGAGTTCTGGAAACCAACTCCTGGTTGTCCAATACGGTGCCACCAACAGCACGCTCTCCTCGTCCTCCCGGATTTTGCATAGGGTTTGCGCAATGAGGCTCACCGGAGGGAACGCGTATTTGCGCATGTTTCGCGGCCAGCTGTGTGCCAATGCATCCACGCCGAGCGAGTTGTCGGCTAGTGAATAGAACAGGCGACAATGGGTCGTCTCTGGGGAAGCAAACAGATCTATCTGCGCTTTTCCGAAACGTCTCCAAATCTGCTGAACCGCAATGGGGTGGATTCGCCATTCGCCGGGACGCGCAGCCCGAGAGAGCGCATCTGCCTCTACATTGAGCGTGCCCGGGATGTAAATGGCACGAAGAGACCTCAAATTCTTCTGACTCCAAGTGAGGAGATGACGGGCGAGATGCGACAGGTGACGCGAGCGTAAACCGCCTTGACGATTGATGTACGCCACGGTCGCAGTGTTGTCTGTGCGAACTAATACATCTTTGCCCTGTAACTCGTTGCTGAAACGGACGAGCGCAAGATATACAGCCCACATTTCTCGGCAATTTATGTGCCAATGCAGCTGGGGTGCCGTCCAGACCCCCGAAGCCGCAAGCCCATCGTACGTGGCCCCCCACCCCGTGTCCGAAGCATCTGTGCATACTATTGCATGCCTGGAGACCTGTCTCAGAGGCACACCGGCTCGGAGAAACGCACGGTCTGACCACGGAGTGAAAGTGCGACGACACGCAGGTGTAATGATAACACGGTGAATGCCGCGCAGCCACGCTCTCCTCGGGACTCGATCGTGAAGCCAATGCTGAAGCGGTCGCATATGGAGCAGTCCGAGCGGAGTTACAGCTGCGGCTGCTGCCATATGCCCCAAAAGCTTCTGAAATTGTTTCAGCGGGACCGCGCTCTTGCTCTTGAATGTATTCAGGCAAGTCAGAATCGACTGTACACGCGCTTCTGTTAGACGAGCTGTCAAATCGATCGAGTCCAGTTCCATACCGAGAAAAGAGATTCTCTGCACGGGGCAAAGCTTGCTCTTTTCCCAGTTGACCCGAAGACCCAAACGAGCGAGGTGTTTCAAAGTTAAATCTCTGTGATCGCACAGCGTCTGACGTGTTTGAGCTATTATTAGCCAATCGTCCAGATACGCGAGAATGCGCACACCTCTCTCTCTCAGGGGTTTTAAAGCCCCCTCCACTACTTTGGTGAATACACGGGGCGACAGAGAGAGCCCGAATGGGAGGACTTTGTACTGGTATGCTCGCCCCTCGAACGCAAAGCGGAGAAACGGCCTGTGCCGGGGGAGAATCGATACGTGGAAGTACGCGTCCTTCAGGTCGATGGATGCGAACCAATCGTTTGGACGAATGCATGGAAATATGCGTTTGGGCGTCAGCATCTTGAACGGCATTCTGTGAAGTGCACGGTTCAGCGAACGCAGGTCCAGGATCGGTCGCAAGCCGCCGCTTTTCTTGGGTACAATAAAGTAAGGGCTGTAAAACCCCGACCTCATCTCGGCTGGAGGGACCGGCTGGATCGCGTCTTTCGCCAATAAGACAGCGATCTCCGCACGGAGGACGTGCGCATCGGCAGCTCTCACCGTAGTGAAACGAACGCCGGAGAATTTGGGGGGACGCCGGGCAAATTGGATCGCATAGCCGAGACGAATCGTGCGTAAAAGCCAACGCGACGGGCTGGGAAGCTGTTTCCACGCCCCCAGACACCGTGCGAGGGGGACTAAAGGCACGATCGGTGTACCCGCGGCGGGCGCAACGGAGGTGATCGCCGGTGTGTGCGTAACGGCCGCACCGACAGCAGTGTTGTGTGTGATAACACTCACCTGAGTCCATTGCTGGGTGGTTGAGTAAGGGAGGCTCTGCTGAAGACACCTCTCGCCACTCGATGCACCCTCTGGCGAAGGAGGAGGGAGACGATGGGTTATGAGCCCGTAGCTGTCTCCTACCGCCTGAGAAGTTGGAGAGCGCGGAGGGGTTATGAGCCCGTGCGCCGCTCTCGTTCTCCTCTGATGAGTCGGAGAACGAGGGGGGGTTATGAGCCCGCTCGTATCTCCGGCGCTCATCTGAAGACCTAGAGATGGAAGTGGAATTCGCTCTTTTTGTGAATTTGTGGGTGCCGACTGAAAAGTCGGCGGAACAGAAAAATGAAACAAAAGATTCCCCAACCGGCCCTCCTCCGGTGGGGGGAGTGGTGCCTTCACCATCTCCCGAAGAGCGATCCCCTCCATCTCTAGGTCGCCCGTCTCAGGGCCGCTTAGATCTTCTTTTACCACCCTTTGAAGCGGGCTGAGCGGGCGGGGCGGGCTGCTGACGACCGGTTCCTCGCTTCTTAGAAGAGCCCCGGGGAGGAACGGAGGCGGCGTGGATGGGGCAGGCGCAGGACGCTTCCGACGTGGCATGATCTGAGCGATGGCCTCAGTCTGCTTCTTGGCCGCGGAGAATTGCTGCGCAAACTCCTCGACCGTCTCGCCGAACAGGCCGGTCTGGGAAACCGGAGCATTCAGGAGCCGGGTTTTATCGGCGTCCTTCATGTCCGCCAGACACAGCCAGAGATGGCGTTCCTGGACTACCAGGGTAGACATCGCACGCCCGACGGCGCGTGCGGTGACCTTGGTCGCACGAAGCGCCAGATCCGTAGCCGCACGTAGTTCAGAGAACTCCGCCGAGTCGTGACCTCCCGCGTGCAGGTCCCTCAGAGCCTTAGCCTGGTGGACCTGCAGCAATGCCATGGCATGCAGGGCAGAGGCTGCCTCCCCACAAGCCTTGTAAGCAGCACCGGACAGCGCCGAAGACTGCTTACAGGCCCGTGAGGGGAGAGTAGGCTGGTCCCGCCAGGAGGAAGCGACACCGGCCGGACACAACTGCATCGCGACCGGCCGCTCCACTGACGGGATACCAGTGTACCCCTTGGCATCTCCACCCTCGAGAGAGGTGAGGGGTGAAGGCTGAAACGGTCGGTTCCGGGCGGAAAACGGGGTTTTCCACGACCGCGTCAGCTCTTCATGCACCTCGGGGAAGAAAGGCACCGGGGGCGAGGACTGAGAAGCCCTGGCACCGCCGAAGAACCAATCATCGAGGCGGGACGGTTCAGGTGGGGGAGGTTTAGTCCACTCCAAGCCGACCGCCTCCGCTGCCCGAGCGAGCATGGCTGCCATCTCGGGGTCGAACACAGAAGCCGCAACCTGGCCCGAAGGCGGGAGCGGATCCGGATCGACGTCCGAGGCTGACAACCCCCCTTCCGATGTTACGGTGGACATCGCGTCGGGTGGAGGCTCGACAGAGCGCGAGGACACCGTAGAACACGGGCCGCTCGTCTCCATCGGGACCTCCGCTGGCAACGGATCAGGGCGCTGGGAGCTGCTGGACGAACCAGCAGACCGACCCAGCACCGTTATACGGAGGTCATCCTTCGCAAGTCTGGTAGCTGCGCTCTTAGCAGCACCAGACTTGGAAGGCGGGCGCCGTTCCCGGAGAAACGACACCCGTCTCCGCAAATCCGCCATAGTCATGCCTTCACAGATGGAGCATGAACTATCACGCAACGCTGCCTCTGCGTGCTGGAGCCCCAGACACGAAAGACAACGCTGGTGGCCATCCCGGGGGGCGATGAACACACCGCATCCAGAAACCGAACACGGACGGAAATCCATCTTTAAAAAGACGACCCCGACCGTGACACGAATGAGTGGCTGTCTTTAAAAAGACACAAAGCTCAAACGTGCTGCTCTTTTAGGGAAATCACTCTTTTGTGCAAGCTGGTGAAACACACAGGGAGAGGCAACGCACTCACTCGAACTCAAGTCCTAAATTAAGAGACAGAGAGAGAGAGAAAGGGTGGAGAGAAAAACACTGCGAGCCTCCGCTGAGGTGTCTTCGCCCAACCAACTTTGGCAAGCTGAGATCTTTTTTTCTTCCCACAGAACAGGATCTACGAAGATCAGTTTTTCAGAATAGCTTCTCGTGAGCAGATGTCTGCCGGCTTCGAAGCAATAAAGCTAATTTGGTATTGTGCACCTGCGGCTTATATACGCACCTGGCGGGGCGGCGCCGGCATTATGCAAATACCTGCATGCCAAGTTCATTGGCGTTTCTTATAGTTCTCGAAGTAGATAGGTCACCCGCGAAGCGGTTCCCAATTCGTCGGTCACGACGTGACGTCGTAGTGACCGACTGAAAGGGAACTACGGAGAACACCCGCAGTAGTTTTATCAATGAAAGGCTAAAAATAGCGCTGTTCACCGTATGTTTACGCCAGAAGTCAAAAAAAGACGTAAAACTTGTGTTTAATACCTCAGATAGATAAATGGGTGGAGAGAAGGCGGTCGCGTGTGGCTGTTCGAACACATTCAACCACATTTGCGTTCCGCAATCCAAAGGGATACGATCGAAAGTGGTTTCGACTACCTCTGGATGTGGTTGAAAGTGGTCGAAAGTGGACGCGTTCAAAACGTTTTGAACACCGTTTACACCTGGCATTAACGTCGTCCACTTGTGATCCGATCGACGAAAACGCATGTTAATGCCAAGTGTAAACAGCCTCATAGACCCTTTTACAGCTCACGCGATCAAATAGCCTGCGCGCGCATTTTGGCAACAGAAGTGGTGTTGTTCCGCAGTGGTTCTAACGTGTTAGCAACTCAGAAAGTTTATTAAAACGGTTTCCCAGCATCAAAATGTCTGGTTGTTGCGTTTGGTTGCACTAATATAATATATTAATATATGTATGTACCTGCCACTAATATACGTATGTATCTGCTAACGTTTTCTATCCACTCAGTACATGGATCTGGTAACTGTGTTGAAAAAGTTGATAAGTCAACTTTTAAAAAAAACTTTCTCTGTCTGTGTTGCTTCACTGCTGATTCTTTCAATACTTCCATTGCCAAACTGCGCGCGCATACGTTGCCACGTCATCATTGTGTACAAACAGTAAAAGGGTCTATAATCGCATTATTAAGCAAGTTACTGTACGCATACTGTATCTCATTTTTCTTCAATATTGTGCAGCCTTATTAAAATATTCTTTAAAAACCCAAGACCAAGTTGTTAACCTAAACTAAATGAGTCTTTTCATTGGTATTAAATGTAAATGATACCTTTACAGCACCATCCTTTGCATTCTGGAATTAAAGCGAAAAGAGAAACACAGCATGAGTTTTAAATTAAAACCAACTTAAACCAGATTACAGGTTACATCCACAGGACTTAGTAGACTATTACCACTTTCTCCTTGGTGCAATGGTTGGGGAAATCCCTGGAGATAATGTCAGCATAAGAGAGCAGAACGTTGCTGATGGTCTGTAGGGTAAAGAAAGCATGTTAAAATGAGCCCCAATGTGACCAACTATAAGGTTGATTATATAATAGTAAAGTTATTAAGCTAGTTCCTTTATGTGATCCATTCTTCTATTCTAGACCAGCATTAATTTAAGCCACAAAGTACAACCAGCATTATCTTTCTGGAAACTTGCTTACCCAAAGAAGTATTACAAAGTAGACAAATTGTGACACCAATATCTAAAACACAACACTGGTTCTTTAAACGATGTAATGATGTAAATGGGAACATTGTGAACTTGACTATGACAAATAAGAACTTCAGATGGGTGTCAAACAAGGACCTTGGCAAATCTTTTCATGTAGTGTCCGACGATCTGTGGGTCAGGACACTCCAGCTTCTTAATGATCTCAAAGCTCTGGTTAAGCTGCGAGAAGACATCCACCACCGAACATGAGAAGAGTGCATGCTCTGAAGTTTGCTGATACTGTGGGAAACAGAAAATTACAGGTGCTGTCAGAGGCCAACATGAGCTACAATATTTGCAACCAGACTTCAGGTGCAAACTCTTTTGTCTGGAAATAATTGGGTTGAGGTGAGACTGTGGCAGCTTCCCAAAGGGCTCTCGGCAAAACTAATGAACTTAAGACTGTGCTTATTGGCTCGGGAACATGTTGAGGTACTCAGGAGACCATTCATTCATCATATTTTGACACGTTTCCTGCAGGCTGGAGGTTTGTTGTTACTATGGATTTCCTGCTTTCAATAATCCAAAATGATGATTTACATCATTGAAAGAAGGAAGTGCAAAACTGAAATCTGTATTTCTCCTTTCTCAGCAGCAACTGAGAAAATGATGCACGACCATTCAAAAACATGACTGGGGTTCTAACTATACAAAGCTTAATGCAAATGGGTGAAGTGTCCCTTTAAGAGAAATTGCTTCCAGGCCAATGATGAGTTTTTCCGGCAATCCGTAATACCGCTATTATCCACCAGGTGGATACATTGGGCAAACGTATCATTTCGCTATAGAAGACATTTTAACTCTTTCCCCACCATTGAAGAGTTAACACGTCAATTAAGAGAAAACCCTTTCCAGCCATTGCCAAGTTTTTTTGGTAATCTGTAATACCGCTATTATCCACCAGGTGACCACTTACGAAACTTATAAAACCCGGAAGTATCGCCCTAGGGCAAACAGCTCAAACTCTGTGTATGTTTTGAGGATCACTCTGAATCTGATCTCTATCAAAAGTCCTTTACAAAAATGCAATAATTTCAGCTTTTTGCTTAAATTTTGGAATTTTATGAAACCATATTTGAGAGGTGATAAAAAGCAAACAAATGAAGGTAGGATGAAAGGGTTTCATTTTTTGAAAGAAGAGCATCTGTTCTTTCAATTTATATATAGTATGTTTATATATTTAAAGAAGAACATTTTCTGGAAGCCATTAAACTGTTGTGAAAATCATGAAAAATGCTAGTGCTGGCTGACAACTTTTTTTTTAAACGCTAGTGGGAAAAGAGTTAAAGTCACCATGAAATTGAAATTAGAAACTGACATTTTTCATGGAATAATGTAGTGTTTTATATCAATGACTTATCGGTGCACTTCATAATTTTTTAAAAATTCACGTGCCCTTATAATCTTCAACCAAAACGTTAAACTCCTCCACTCTTCAAAATGACCTCTCTTCACTTCCTGTCACGAGAAATGGCATGAGGGCGGGGCTATCAGAGACTTGTTTTTTCCCCGGGACATGCAGTTAGCAACAAGTGCAACTTCCAACGATCTGATCAGTTCTCGAAGGACAAAATTAAGTCCCGCCCTACGTTTTTTTTTTCATTTCAGAAGTCAATTCACTTGGATATATGTCACGATATGGACAAGAAGACAATTGCTACTTTCATTGGTGACTTTGGTTAAAGTTTTTGTTAAGGAAGTCACGTCACTTGCTATTTGCAATTGCTTCCAGGTCTTATTATAGCAAGACCTGTCATATACTTTGCATGCGTAAAGTTCCTCCGCCAGAGGATTTCATTCTATAACGGTTGACGGTTGGCTCTTTTTATTGGAAGGCGGGACTAGAGAGTTCATATACTGACCACTGCAATCTCTACCATTCATATCAATACCAGCTACGCATCTTTATTATTAAATATCTTTGGTTTAACCCACTGGAGTCGTTTGGATGACATTAAAGGCGGATTGCACGTTATCTGAAAAACGCTTTGGAAAAGAGAGTCGGGCCGACTACCAAAACACACTTGTAGCCAATCAGCAGCAAGGTGCGTGTCTACTAACCTACATCATTGCCTGGGTTGCGTATGTGTGGGGCGGGTCTATCAACAGAAGGTCTAGATTCTATTGGGGTAGGGGCGTGTTTGTTTAGGTGATTTCAAATGTCAACATTGGGTTTCAGAGATTATGGACCCTGCCTTTAATGATGGATGTTTGTGCTTTATGTAGCCATGTTTAGCCCAAATGAGAAGATAACATGGTGGCTTTTTAATATAAAATTTTTCATTTTTCAATTAATCACTTTTCCAATACAATTAGCAATTTCGTAAAAATGCAACATGAATTTTATATTAAATGTTTAGCTATTAGACATTTATTAGAGTCTAAAAGTCTTAGACTACTTAAAAAAGATGACATCTGTTGAATCTGCATCTAGTGAATGGACTCAAGGAATCAAAAGCCAATCTCACCCCATCTTTTTTGTCTCGCTCCAGAGCACCATGCAAGAAGTCTCGAGAAACCTCTTCGTTCTCGTCCAGCCACTGAATGACGAACGGTTCAAACCACCTGCAGAGAAATACATCCACCTGAAGCTCTATAACCCATTTTGTCCCTGTGGTCAGAGTGACATTTTAGTGCGTATGAGGTTGTGAGGCATCGGGAGTCACTCACGTGGGATATTCAGGCACTCGGCTCTTGAAGAAAGGCAGATCTTTGCAGTATTCATTGTAGAGCCATTTGACTTTGAAGTGCAGGTTCATGTAATCGGCACTCTTGCACAGACGGTTCTTTTCGTGCTCTGGAAAGTGAAGATAAAAGCTCTTCGTGAATCGGTAGACGAAATTTAAATGACAGATTCATCTCAGCACCCCTGCCGAATCAGCAGATTAGAAGAAATCCACCACATGCCGACTTTTTACAGCGTGTGAAATTTAAGTGGATACCAGTGGGGAAGCCCTGCCATGCACTCAAACTTTTTATTACATCTGTTAGTAGTTATGATCATTGAAGCTGAAACTTATAATGAACTATCATGTGGTTTGAGATCATACCGAAATGTAACGTGAACACAAGACTCACCCTCCATAGCGTACTTCATATCTTGGGCAAACAGGTTCCACATAACTTCTGCACTTATCTTTCCAACATTGAGCTCCTGGGGAAACCTGCACAGACCACAACAAGTAAAATCAGCGATTGGGATAGTCAACTGGGGCATTTCATGAGAAACCAAACTGCTGGACTTACTGGTTAAGGCAAGGGGTGTACGAGTTCTTGTCCTCTTCGATGATTGATACGATGAGGGTGATTAGCTTGGACCAAAAGTCGAGATTCTTGATGCTCGGACCTTGTTCTTCTGGAGGAACCTCTCCTTTTTTGTTCTGCAAAAAAGAAATGATAGCTCGAGGCTCATTGTGTCGACTCACAATGTGCTAAGCTCTGGAAGAAATTACCCTACTTAGATGCGCAGTAGGAACTGTTTTTCAGCTAGCAAGCAGACTAACAAAAAAATATGCCAAACACTCCAGGGAGCGAGTTACAGAAAAATCTGCAAGCTTCAAAGCAAAACATAGCAAGAAGCCAAGCGTTAGATGTTTTATTCAAAGGGAGGAATGTTTAATATAACATATTAATGAAGAAAGTTTACGATAGCACAAACAAAAGCTACATTGATGAACTACATTGGTAACAGACGAGCTGTCGGAAAAAGGTCAATGTGTAGACTCACCGGGTCGGTTTGGTACTCTCGACTATACAGCTCATGGCAGTTGTTAAAAATGTACTCATAGGTAGAGTTGAGGCAGGCTTTTACACAATCCTTCACCACCTGACTGGCACGAGGAGGACTCTGGAGCTCTTGGACCTGGAGAAGAATAGTTCACAATTCATTTGAAGTGAAGATTTCGAAGTTAAATGTTGTTCAAAAATAAGTTTAATTTGCTTCAAACAAAGCTATCTACAGTATCAAGCATTTGAAAATGATGACCTTCATTCTGAAGAACGTGATACTGGTGAGGAGATCCACGGTGGACTTGAGGTCCTGTAACCTTTCGGGGCTGCTGGCTGGGAAATTGTTCTGTTAGAGACAAAACGGGTCAGATGAGAGAAAGTCATTGGGTCGTCATGCCTAATATTCAAAAGTTGAATAGAAACCCCGTTTGACACAATACCCTGTACATGGAGAGGTCAATCCTTAGTGAGTTATGGAGTTGGTCAAGAAGCTTGACAAATCGCTCTTTCTGCAAATAACAAGAAACAACATGTGATTAGACGTGATGTTTGCGTGGCTTTGATGTTCTTTGGAGGCGAAGCACCCACCCCAAAGTTGGAGGCAGCAAAGCGGTCGGAGGCAGACACATTGTTGGTGGCCTGGGTCGTGTGCGCGTAGTAGGCGTTGATGTTGGCCAGTAGCGTGCTCATGACGGCGGGAACTCCAGGACACATGTACTTTGACGACAGGCATGCAAAGTGTCTACAGCCAAGAATATACAACATTGGTTATTTTTGGCCATGTTACGCATCATAATCACAACCGTTTATTGACCACAACTTACGTCATGGCTTGATAAATGGATTCCACTCCGTAACGCATCGCAAACTCGTCCACGATCTCCTGGGGCGTCTCTTCAAAGTAAACCTTCCAGGCGTCATCGCCTTTGGCGTCTGGTATTTTCACCACCCCGGTGTTTAGGATGTCGGTTAAATAGTGGAAAAGGTTCTGTGGGGAGATGGAAAGGTGTCCATCAACTGGCCATTAACGTGCGTTAAGCTTTAATTTGATTTGATTTGCTGACTGACCTCATGTAAGCAAGTGTACTGGACATGGTACGGTGCTACAGTTTCTTCTCCTTTGATCTCCACGCTGATGTGCATACGAATGGCTCCTGACACTGCCGACTTGTCTGTTCGCTTGTCTGAAAGGCCATAGCATCCTTGTTAGCATTAAGGCCGAAGTATGGTCCACAGCAATTGGGGGCGCAATTTATGACAATTTACGAAAGAGTGGCGTGTACTGTACATGTACCACCGGATTTGTGTATTTGTAGGTTGCGCACGCACCTACAGGAGATACGTGGAACGTCGTCAAATAAACTATGCTTTGCAAGGCTGTGCGTTCCACCGTGGCATACGTTCGCATACACATTAAAAAACTGACTATATTACGAACTTTACTCTCCACAAACAAAATAAAAAAACTTGGCTCAGTTCCTTACCTAGATTGTACCAGACGTCCATTTCACCGCTCAGCGTTCGAACCTCAATGATGGTCTGACCCAGGAAATCATCAGACTCGCGTTTAAACTTCTGCTTTACTCTCGACTTAATATCGTCATCCTCGTCCCACACGCGCACCTTGATCCGATCTGAGGAATTGTGGCACTCGCTGGATAAAGATGTCGCACAACGGTGAGTAAAAAGAAAAAGATTTCCAAACTCTAAAATTGCAAACAATGTAGTTTACTTACAAATTAAAGCTCTCGTCCCATACAGGATTGAGGTTGCCGTAGATGGTCTTGGTTCGTTTCTTGGTCTTGCCCACTTGCACGGTTACATAGGGGTCGCTAGAACCGGTTTTGTCTTTCGCCTGCAGGCCCTGAGCGCATAAAACTGAAAGAAAAATACAAATATTACAATATTTCACAGAGAGAGACACAAACGTGTTACAATTGACAAATGTGAGTTTATTACCTGTAATACTAATCTTTGCCGACCACTTAGATGTCCCATCCAAAACACTTTGCTTGACCTGCTTCATGTGGGCCACATGAGTGGCCTTGATAACTGCGAACACTTCCTGAATCAGCTCAAAGATCTCAGGCTTGTTTCGCTCTCTGATCTTCATGCGGTCCTTCAACACCATGATGATGTTTTGCGTGCGATCCTCTGCTCCGTGTTTGGAGCTCTTCTCCGCTGCCCCTGGGAAAGACGGACGAGAAAGACTATCATCTCATGCTTCCTCAAAGTAATGAAAGCTAAGCGTCTCATTGAGAGTCTCTTACTCTGAAGACAGTCGGCATTGAGCAAATCTTGACACTTTTCATGGCATTTCACACCACACTCAGTGCAGCGCATGCCCTGTCGAGCGATGCCCCACAGAAGCCCTTCACACTCATAACAGTAGGTGGGTGTGGTGGCCGTCCACACCTCAAAGTTATGTGGGGTGGTACAGGATATCGGGTATATCAAAGCCTGTAGGGTCTTCTTATAGACGTGACTCTTCTGCAGATCAACAGGTAAATAAGTGAAAACTGAAAGACGGGAATGGTTAGGAAGGAAACAGGGTGTGTTGACATACCAATTCCTCGTTGTTAAGGGTGCTGGAGGCCATAGCAGAAGTGATGCCTGCTTTTCGAGAGTTCTGGACAAGAGACTAAAAGAGGAAACAAACATGTAGGCCATAAAATAATTTAGGAGCAAATGTACCTCTGAGACCCAGTCTGTGAATTTACTGTTTATCATCACATATATAATGTGAAGAACATTATTTGAAAATATATTTAATCTTTAATATTGAGTGAATAAGGTCAAAGATTGAAATCAATGTGAAAGTAATAACTAAACTTTGAGACTTAAGCCTGGATTTCACAGATAAGAACACATATTTGTTTTACAATTAATATTTAAAGGTACATTGTATTACTTCCGTATATATAAAATAAACTACAAACGTGAGTATGTTTTCATATTTATCAATACTTTTTAATTGGCAAATATGAGACCAGAGTTATTCACAAAGATGAGATTTTTAGAGAAATGAAAAATAATACAAAATAATAAAATAACAAAATAAATGAAAGCTCAACAAACAAAGAATCTTTAAACAAAATAAAATAAATATATATATATTTTTTTATTTAATACACTAGTTGGTTTATAAACCAACTTTAAAGTAAATCTTACATTTTATACAGTAAGAAGCATTTCACTATGATTTGTTGTGTATCTGAACAATAAAAAACAACTTAGTACTAATTGCTGCCTTTGTACTAATGTGCATTTAGTTTCATGTTAAACAGAGATTTTGATACTTACCATTGCCTGCCGAAATTGAAGCATTGGAATGAAAAAAGTAGATAAAAAACATTACTGATAAGTTTTGCAAAGATCACTGCCATACTGATAAAACCAGCATACCATGTAACTACATTAACAAACAAAAAATAGAGCTGTTTTCCCAGACAAGGCATAGCCAAAGCAAGGACTAGGTCTTAGTTAAGATGTTTAAGCATCTTTTATAAACATGCCTTAGTAAAAGACCTTACTGGTGTGCAGTGGCGGCTCATGACTGCTCTTACGCGGGGCACAAATTCAAAATAAGTGTTCAGAGTGTCATGTGTGTGACTTGTATTTTCAAAATATGTGTTTGTTGCGTCATGTTAACCATATGCATCACGCGTCAAAATTCACAAAATACACGCAAGACACCCTTAACAGTAAACTCTGATTATGCATGAGATTATGCGAGTATCTGGCAAACGCGAGCGTCTCTTTTATAATAAACCCTTTAGATGTGTCTGTATCAGGCACTTATTTTCACAAAACATGTGGTGCACTCCCCCCTCAGAACACATATTATGAAATTACAAACCACACACATGACGGGCTACATACATGTTGTGGCGAACTTCGCATCGTGCACCCTCGAAAAAAGATGTCACTGGCCGCCACTGCTGGCGTGCTGCTGAGACAAATCAATGGCACTGGCTTATTTTAAGATCTGTCAGTGCAAGCTATTTTCAGTTAATTCACCTAAAGCATGTGTTTTAGTCTAGGAGTAGCCTTAAGCCATGTCTGTGAAACCGGGGGTTAGTTTTTGCATGTCAACCAGCATCATAAGAACCATTCTGTCTGATCAGCATTGCTATGTTATCAACTAGGACTAACCAGCATAAACCAGCTTGGACCAGCAGAGAAAAATGGTTGTGACTGCTTAACCCCTCGTTCAGACAGCCAGCGACGTTATCGCTGTGTGTCGCTTGTCTCTTTCAATGAGGCATTTTTAAATCTGCTTGTCATAAACAAATGAGTTCCATCCACGCCAGTAACTGACGAGAGAAGGATGACGTGAACTCCACTGCTTTGTTCTCATTGGTAGTCGCTTCCGAAAGTCGCTCGACAGTTGCATAAAGTTAAACTTTTCTTAACTTTCTCGTGTCACTGGACACGCCCATAAGGTTCGCTCGTGTTGCCGGAAGTCGCCAGGTTTCCATTGTTATGAATGAGATCGCGTCGCTCTGCTACTGCTTGTCGTTGGCTGTCTGAATGGGGCGTAACACTTTAAAAGTGTGTACTCAACTGCAGCTGTAGCTGTTTATATAAATAGGTCTGAAATAATGCAAGAAGCAAAATAAAATATTTTTTGCAGAAGAGCAAAACAAGAAAGACATGAAGAATAAATTGTTCATATCAGCACTTTGGATTCTGACTCTATGGCTTGGTTATAGCGACTAGGACTAGGCCATATGGCGCTTTTCCATTGCATAATCCCCCACGGTTTGGGTTGGGTCAGCTTACTTTTGGGGGCTTTTCTAGTGGGTGTTGTAAGTAGTACCAGATACTTTTTAAGTACTGCCTCGGTTGGGGTTCCCAGCGAGCCGAGCTGATACCAAAACGTGACGCGAAAACACTCTAGACCACTGATTGGTCTGAGAGAATCGTCACTACCAGCGTCATCTCTTTAATGTTTAAGATTAGCTTTACCTTCGTGCTAGCTTGCGCTGTCTCGAGTAAACCTGTTGCCATCCACGCTTTGCTGTAAGTTCCCAAACTCCCTTTTAGCAATGGAAAATATCCACAGGTTGAGAATCAGGAACACCATAACAGTTTTTTTCCAGGCTTGCAGTTTGTGGCGGCACATTCGCGACACGCACGTCCACATATATGCTTAAATGCAACTTAAATGAGGCTCAGCGGAGCGCGTCCATGTGCAAACATCGATGTGGTGGTCAATTTTAATTTTAATTATAAAATAAATGAATGTAAAGGAATGTATAGCATTCCAACGACACTCTCACTTGTATGGTGTAACAGCAGTAGGCAGCGCAAATATAACAACACGCCTATAATCCCTCCCACTCCAAAGTGATACCAAACTCGATGGAAAAGCTAACCAAGCCAAAGTGAGGTGAGGTGACCCGACCTTAACCGTGGGGTACTATGCAATGAAAAAGCGGCATTAATTAAATTAAGACGTTTAAGAATTTTTTATAAACATGCCTTAGAAAAAAACGTCATAGCGTCATATCATATTTTAAGATCTGTCAGTGTAAGTTATTTTCAGTTAAGACAGCTCAAACGTGTTTTAGTCTAGGACTAGCCTTAAGCCTTATCTGTGAAACTGGGGGAAGAGTCTGGGTGTTTGATGGTAAACCGGATTAAACCAGACAAACTGCAGAACTCTTTAGTGCTGTATGGTAATTTTTCCTTCATCTTTCAGTCCAATGAGTCAAATAGATCCTGGTGCAGCTTGCGGGCCTACCGGGAGTGTTATTGGCTAAATAACCGTTTCCAGACCTACACGACAGCTGAACCCAATTTTTGTCTATTATGTTATGTTGTCTAATGAATTCACAACAATCTCTCCTGGCAGTCTGTGGAGGAGTCTTATATAACATGCGTACAACCTCAGAGATAAAAAAAAAACTACTAATAAAGTCAGTCTGGATTAAAATGTTAAATGAACTCCTGGAATTACACAAGGTCAGCAGGAAAGGCTCAAGATTAAATACAGAGTCCAAAACTAATTAGGTAGGACAGTGAGGCAGTGGAAAGTCTGACTGGACCACCGAAGACTCATCAGTCAAAAGGCTGAATGGCTGACTAATGCGGTAATAATGTCCAACCCTGTAGCTGTGACTCAAACTAATGTGCCATGAAATTTCTGTGTACTCCAGAGCTTTAACAAAGGCACTCTGAGTGCTGCCCAACACAAAGAGTAATACAAGTGGACATGCTTTTGAAATTTTGATGATGATGCTGGATCCAGAAATGCCCTGGTTAAAGCAGGGCTGTATTGTATTGAAGCGTGACTCACCAGATCTCGTACGAGAGGGATGGCCTTTCTTTTGCGGAGGTCAGGCATGCTGTCTATGCTGTAGAGAGCACCACCAGGCCTGAGGATCAAAGAGGTAGAGGTATTTTGTAATATTAATATCATAATATAAGATTTATGATTGATAGCAAACTGGCTCCTTTAGGAACTACTTTGTGGGATATATTACCCTTCTTTTACAAAGCTTTGCAGATTAGATGCTCTTTTATCATCATACTTGTGTTCACTGGGTTCATGTATTTCTGTGTGCACTGAAAATGAAATATTTTCTCTATGATGCTTACCCGGCTTGCAAAAATAATGACGCAAGTCCCGGAGTCTCGCCTCGAGCCTGCGGACAAAAACAGGGAGTGAGAGTGAGGTCAGTAACAGAGCTTCACTTTTCTCCATTCAATCTTTCCACTACTAAACCATCCGTTCAGACCTCTCAATTTAATTTCAATGCGGTTTCTATTACTAAAATATATTTTGTTTTGATCGAACACACATGGAGCCAGCAGTCTGTCTCATTGACGTCAGTTGCGGACTCACTTGATCTCTATCACCAATATTTTGTCATAATGACTCCATGCCTATCTTCGAGGGAGTGCGCCGCACTTATCTGCCAGGAAAATGCGTTTATGGGAGCACACATAGCAACACCCACCTTTCAGACTGCTTGTCCAGCTTCGGCAAAACAGGGAAGAGCATGACAATCGCTATGGCAATGACAAAAAACTGAAAGAAAAAACACACAGAAAACTAAAACAAATGGGGTGGAACACAAAAAGGGGGAAGGGGTCCAAATCTCAAAACATATGTGACTGTAAAATAACGTATAAAGTAAAACATAAGGTGCATCCCAAATCACATACTTTTGCACTATTCTAGATCATTTAAGTCGTATTAATCAAGTGAGAAGTATGTTTATATTGAAATTTGCAACAATAAAAGTACACAGATGTTAAACTCGTTCAACTGTAGAATGAAGTGTGGACACTTCGCAGACTTGAAGGTCACAGTTTTGCTTATTTTTAGAGGACATGAGAGTTTTGGCTGGATAGGATACGGCTACGGCCTAAATCTCATGAGATGTTGTATTAAGGGTTAGGTTTGGGGGGTAGGATTTTGATACAAACGGTTCTTTCTAGATGGGATACATCTACAGCCTCCAGCTACGGCCTAAATCTCAGGAAATTATGGTAAGTTTGGGGGTAGGATTTGAATGAAAACGGTGTCCATCCAGCGAGATTTCACAAGATTTAGGTCGTTGCTGTATCCCTTCTAGCCACTACTGGTGAGGAGGTTGTAAAGTTCTTTCGAAGAGTTTAGTCTGACAATGACTGAGGTCATGTTGGGTATAGCACATGACACTGACATCAAAAGTACCACATACAAAATAATTTTTATGGACTCACTTTGTGTTATTTGTTTGACATCATTTGTCAGGGAAATTGCTTATACCACTCTTTAGTCAAAAGCCAACTCGATCTCACAAATTTCCGTGTTATAGTCATTGTCGCTTGGGTTTGGGGTTAGAACGACTTTCTGTTTCATAAAATGACATCCTAACCCAAACCCAACTCTTACCCTAACGTCAGGCGACAATTGTTTAAAAATCCGGAAAAAAAATTATGTAAACCAACAGTTAAAGTGACATCCTAACCTAAACCCCAAATCTAACCCCAAACCCAAGCGGCAATGATTTAAAAATAGGAAAAACAATTGAGTAACCAAAACGTGAAACTGGTACAGACACCGAAAAATCCAGAGATCCGTGACAATGACACAGATAAATGAGCAAAATATTCCGTGACTATACCACGGAACTTTGTGAGATCATGTTGTCAAAAGCAGTTAAGTGTTCCATTTTAGACAATACTACACTAAAATTCATACGCTAGATGGTAGAGTGCATAAGTGTATAGTATATAGTGTATAGTACGTCATTTGGGTCACAACAAAAGTAATTGACAAAAAGAACAACATGAATGGAAAAGACAGGCAAGAAAAAGAAAACAGACAAACCACAGAACTGACAAAAGATGACTTAAAGGCGGAGTCCACGATGTTTGAAAACCAATGTTGATATTTGAAATCTCCCAAACAAACACGCCCCTACCCCAATAGAATCGGGACCTTCTGTTGATAGACCCGCCCCACACATACGCAACCCGGCATTTGATTTGATTTGATTGGCTATAAGTGTGTTTTGGTAGTCGGCCCGTCTCCTTTTCCAACGCGTTTTTCAAACATCGTGGACTCCGCCTTTAATGTTGGCAAAACAACTCAACTCAACAGGCCTAAGCGAGGTGGCGAAAAATGCAGATTTCAAGGATTATACAAATTAAGCAGCTAAAAATTTCATACCTCCTGCAGCTGAAGCTGAACTCTGCTATAGAGCCGTAACCAGTTGGCTTTAGCCCTTACTGCAGGATCTACTGGTGGCTCCAGCTTGGGTGCACTGGAAAGAGGTAAGATTTTTGCATTGAACTTACATCTACCAGTGTTTTATAAAAATGTCCCTGAGGACTCTATTGGCAGCTTACCTTGCAGGTGGAACCTCTTTCTTCTCTTCAACTTCAGGCTTGACCTCCGTTGCAGGAATGGGAATAGGTTCTTCTGCATGGTTTACCGGCTTGCCTGCAGGAGTTGGGACCTTCTCTGCTTCCAACTCTGAGACCCGTGGTGGGGCTGAGGTATGGGGCACCTTGGCAAAGACATCTTGTGGCTGCTGTTGGGCTGGAGGTTCTTTTTTATGCTCCATAGTCTGGAATGGTGGTTGGGATTGGGGTGGCTGTTGCTGGTGCATGGAAGCCTGTTTCTCCAGTGGTGGACGGCTGGTGGGGGCTTCAGGGGCCAACGCTGGAGCCGTGTTGGTTGGGGTAGGGGTGTAGGGTGGCTCCTGGTCTTCACTGAGTGTTCCATCCAGTGGATAGAGATCTTCTTCCTCTTCATAGACAATGCCCTCTTCTTCCTCTTCGTAAGGATACTCCTCTCCCTCATGTTCGTAGATTTCCACATCTTCATCGTAGATAGCGCCTTCCTCACCTCCATCTTTGTTGTATTCTCCGTCGTCACTGTAGACGCCCTGTGGCTCGTCGGGGTCCCAGCCTGCTGAGTCTTTACCGTAACTAACGGACGAATGGCAGGAATGGTAGGAATCGTTCTCGTCATAGAACTCTCCGGATCCCCGGAAGCTCTCACCATCCTCAGGGCCAAACTCCTCACTGAGTTGGGAGCTGCCACGGCTCAGCTCACCTGAAGAGGCATAACGACTGCTGCCGGTTGGGCTGTGGGAGTAAAAAGTCATCAGTTATAAAGGTATACAGAAGCAACTAACAAACAAGTTTACAGAGCATAAACAAAACATTTGAGGCTGAGGAACAACCAACCACAGTGGACAACGATAATTCCCAGATCAAAGTCGGGTTTTAAAGCATTTAGTTACTTTTCTAGCTCAGCTGGCCAGAATAAGCCATCTTAACTGAAGCTTGGAAACCACATGGACCAGAATAACTAATTAAGACCATTACACCAGATTAGTTTTACATCTGCTTTATATCCAACAGACAAATATTTCAGTGTATTTATATGGAGGTAAGATGGTGAAAGAAATAATGACTCAATTAAGGAAAACTCAAAAGACCCGTTTTCACGATCTCAGAGACCAAACACAAAAAAGATGACTGTGGGAAGAGAATTCATCCAGGTGGACGCAAGAAAGAACAACACATAGGCAAAGACAAAGGAGAGGAAGAAGAAGAAAGTGAAGGAAAGAGATAGATTAAAAAAGAAACAGCATCTTCTTCTGGCACCTTAATCTAGGGAAAGATATTTATCCGCAATGATGGATGAACCCATTAGGTGTAGAGTGAAAGAAGAGAATAAGAAAGAAAACACACGCTGACACACACACACACTTTCATTATCGATTATGGGATGTAAGATTTGGTAATTCATAAAAACAGATGCAAAAGATGATTAGAGCCAAGAAAGTATTTGGGAATCAGACTGGAAGAGGAATACAGGACCCACAGGACACACACTCAATTCAATATAATGTATACTCACACTTCTGTCAGTTAGCCATATACAACTTTCCCCAGGATCCAAATTTAACTGCTTGCTACACTTTCCAATGGCACGTGAATTGAGAAGATTTACCAGCCATAATGAGGAGACTATTGTCAATACAATTTAAACTGCAGTCCTTAAGAAGTTACTTACTGTTGACTTTCTCTCTAGAACATAAACCTACCATTCTCGTGAACATAGACACGTAATATTCTCCCCACATTAGTTTAATCTCCTGGAAAGATTAACATCCTGACACTTTGGAAGTATATTGCTGATGTGTACTTCCCTGTCCTCTGTCATAGCCATCTAGACGGACCCGCCTGCTGCCCACACAGAGCATAGTGTCTCTAAAGGCTATGTAATTAGTGCACACTAGGCATTCACAATTACAGCGTTATCCTCCAGCTCTGTCAGGCATAAAGCAGGCAAATAACAGACTTCACAGAAAAGCCTTGTTTTATCCAAACTCAATGGACCCCCATCGGCGATTGCAGCAAATTACGATTACACTGTTCCAAAAACCTTGTGACACCTATGAGACGGTTCCCAAATAACATGTGACAAGCTATCAACAAATACACAGCAATTATTAAAACATAGATACATATACAGTAAGGTATAGATACAGTATAGGATTGGGCGGTATGATGGTTAATATATAACGTGTGACAGTAGCGGTGTAATGTTAGCAGGCCTGGATTACATTACTTGCATTGGTGAAAATACAAAGCAGTACGTATCCCAAACAATTCGAAGGAAGGCTGTTAGACACAGGACTAAGTGGTGTTTTGTTTCTTACGGTTGGGTTAAATTGCCTTATTTTGTGGATTTACTTTTGTCCCATGTGTACCGGCTATTATAATAATACAGGGATGACTACATTAATTCAACAGCTTTATACGTGGTCGATTTTGGAGTTGGAATAAAATCAATGGCAAACTTGACAATAATTTGTTATGAATATTCTTAATTTTTGGTTTAATGTGCATCATATTCGAAAAACAGAACAGAAAATTATTAAAACTGCAATCCGTAACTTTTGCCTCTCTAGTGCCATCTCTGTTTAAACCTAAAACTGCAAGTTACTTTGCATACTTATTTTTACATTCTTTAAAGTCAAATGACGTTTCCTGGAAAATCGTACCCAACACCTCAATTTATAACTTAAGCTTACTGTTTTCGAATTGTGGCACTAGCAGAATAATTTTGTTTATTTTAACTATAAAAGTTACAGATTGCAGCTTTGTTCAAGATGATGTACCAGCAATAATAACTATTAAAGGACAAGTTCAGTATTTTACACTTAAAGCCCTGTTTTCAGATTGTTGATGATGAAATAGAACGGTTTTGACTGAAATTTGGACATATGCGGCTGGCCCGAGAATTTTCGGTTTCTGTGGTATCACCCCCCCCCCACCCCTACAATGGCTGCATAGGTGCACTGGAACAATTCTTCCTAAAATGCATTAAACTTTCGTTTACAAAGACGTGAAACTCACCGAGTGGTCAGGGGTGTTCACTGATATGCTCACACAAAAATCGCAGCAAAAGATGCTTTCCAACAGGTGTTTTACCATTCGTTGTAAACTTGTGGACCTATTTTTCCAAACGCCTCACACCCATATATTCTTCCGTTGAGAGCTTGAATAATAGACACTCCAGCCCAGTTGGTGGCGATAATCCACCTTTGCCAATTGCATGAATACAAACAACTCCATTTCCGTTTCCGGTGGCAGAGTAATACCATACCTCACAGCACATCTTATACAAGTCAATGGAGTTGGACAAAAACTACGATTAAAACCTGTCGGAAAGCATCTTTTGCAGCAATTTTTGTGTGAGCATATCAATGAACACCCCTGAATACCACAGAAACCGAAAATTCTCGGGCCAGCATCATATGTCCAAATTTCAGTCAAAACCGTTATATTTCTTCATAAACAATCTGAAAACAGGGCTTTAAGTGTACAATACAGAACTTGTCCTTTAAGGCAACACCTGGCAAGCTTTTATAAAACACGTTTACAATGATGTACAAATCACTCATACTACAATAAAATATTTTGCTCATACCGCTCACCCCTTATACAGTACACAGATCAAATATATATATATATATTTATAGACCATGTATGTAAAAGAAGGACTGGTGCGCATGCATAGCAAGCATAGCGAAGACCACAGGACCAGACATGTCCAATTCCACCACATCATCACAGCGGGACGGATTCACAGGCTGGAGCAGGAACAATAGCAGAAGAAGGTGGAAAAGGTTGGAGGTGTAAGACCCACCTATCAGAGAGCGAGTGCCTACTGTCTAAGGAGTACTGGCGGCTGGTCCGCCTGCTCGATCCAGAAGCCGAATCGAGATCGCTGTGGCCGTTGGTGGCGGAGTCTAAACTATCATAGCGTCTGGTGGGAGGGAAGGGGATGGGGGAAGCAGGAAGAGTAGGAGCATGAATAAACTTTGTTTTGGCATCTCACCTCATGAGGTCACACAATGAACGGAACATGACCCAACCTAAGGCATACTGTACAATAACCAAGCTGCTAAGAGACTCATGGATCAAATATCACTGTTTCAATCCCCATTAGTAAGACTTTATAAGGGTTTCAAAAAGGCCTTATACCAAATGGCACACTTGATGTGGACTTCACTGATGTGGCATCCCACAGCGAACAATTAACCATCAGTTTGGAAGTCAACATATAGACATGGAGGAGGACCACAAGGGTTGGTGCCATTTGAAACAAGGCCAGAGTCTCTCTGGGATGCTCTAATCCAAGCAGGTCAGGAATACAACATTTGCAAAATACAAAGGAAATTAAAGCTCATTTTGAGGTGAGCACTTAAAATCAAAGACCATGTGGCTCCAAACCCTTAAGGCGTATACGAGCATCATCCAAGGCTTGTATACAGTGACCATTGCATAGGAATAGGAACAGAGGATAGTCACTGTAAATATTACAGATTTGTTAGCATTAGCGGCTACGCTATGTCTAGGAACTGACTGCTATGAACAAAGGAGTAGGGCTCCACAGGCATTTACCTAATGGCCCTCTGGTTATCGTAGTCGTAGTCATTTATGTCGTTGTAACGCGAGCCATTTTGCATGTTTCGGATGGGGTACTGGTGCATGGATGCGTTGGGCTGGGATGTGGTGTAATATGGAGGTGGGATGCTGTTGCTGGTTTCGCTGCGGTAGTCACTGTCTCGATCGTCTACAGCACTGTCTGGATCATCATCTGAGGAGGAAGCACACATGAATAAGCCAAAAAAATCTGATGAAAAGCATCTTAACAACCCATATAACATCAAATTAACTTACTCTGCTGGTCGCCCCATAGACTCCAGTTACCTAATGAAAAATGACCCAACACGAAATTAGTTGTGGTACGTAGAGGTTATGATAAAAACATTTGGCTCACACAAGGCAGCTTGTTATAAATCTGGGCTGTTAAACTGTACAAGGGTGTACATTTTGGGTGTTGGCAAAGCAGGAATGTGCCCATGTATGCCAAGAACCAATGAGTAATAGCTCTGAAGGGTGATGGAAAATATCTATGATGAAATGTCTGGAGCCAAACCAAAGCACCCATCTCTAATATTACTTAATACTGTACAGGGCAGATGGCGAGCCATCCATCTAATTTAAATTGTAAATGATGATGGGGTGATCTGACCCGTAATGATGCTCTCTCAAAAGGCCTTGCAATTTATAGTGTGGTAAATGGGTGTGTAATATTTGAGAGCTTACAACACGGAGTTGTCGGCACTGGAAGTGGCCTCTCATTCTCCTCCTGGTATGCATACTGCAAAATAAGCAAACATAGATAGGACTATCAACATATGGTGAACTGGTGCGTAATTCAGAAGAAAATATACTGTTCTAGCCTTCACAAATTGAAAGCATGTCCTGCCTTTGGGCTCTGGGGAAAACTGTAAACACAACAAGACTAGTGTTGAATGAAGTTACTTACATCTTGGTCCCTCATGGCATTGAGTTGCTCTAATTTCTTGGCCCAGTACCGAGCTTCCTCCTCAGGTATATCTGTAAGGTATGAAAACCGTGGGTCAGCACTAGAGCTTAGGATAAATTAAGAAGTCAAGACAAATGTGCAATAAAAAAGGTCACCTAATGGGAGCTCGAATCGTGTGTCCAAAAGCACACGGTGGAAGGTGGGATCTTTGGTGCCGCAGATCTCATTTTCCGCCATGATGACCTGGGAGTCTAAAGTCATCCATTGCCCAGGACCTTCCTATAAGATGATATCAGCAATGTTATACATGCAATCTTAAGTCTGGCAGTCATAAAAACTCAACATCGCAAACGTCATGGGTTTGATCCCAGTGAACACATATTGATATAATGTATACCTTGTTATGCACTTGAAAAATCAAATACAAGTTTTCACCCACTAAGGGGAGCTCACAGAGTACAATTGGATCGTTCAGCAAGGAAACTAAATAGGGACTATCCTTGCAAAATACCCATTTGAGACATTAACGATTTTTCAACTTTGCAATGAAAACCAAGCTACAGATCTCCACAATAGCTCTACAGAGGATGAGAAAAAGTGGCAAGCTGTTGGACGCCAAGGCAGGCCATCTGGGCTGTACCTCGTTCGACTGTCGTATGCTGTCCAATGGGATCCACAACGTGCCAACCATGGTGTCCCAGATCAGCCCTTTGTTCCATACCTCCACTGTCAGGCCCAGATCCAGCCTGTTTATTTCACTGGGAATAGATAGTGAAGGGTAAAATTAAGATTGACACATAATAATATATTGTATGGACATTTTAGGATTATAAAACCCGCATTACAAAATACAGTATTAGTTCATGTCCAGGTAATGGAACTTGACTGTAAGCAAAAAAGTCAATTTACACAATGGTCTATATTATCTGTTATGCTTAGTTTTCTCCAACATTATTCATATAATTTCATCGCGGGCCTAAAATCACCCACATACACTTTATATAAACAGAAAATGTCAGTTGCAGCTGGAAGTATGCTGTCAAAAATGTTCCCTTGCTGTCACTGGAGCAGTACCCTTCCAAAAAGTACACCTTTGCAAATGTGGGTGGTTTCCTGGACAGGGATTAGCTTAAAACAGGACTTTAGTTTAATTAGGAAACTAGTTTTTACAAACATGCCTTACTAAAAACATTACTTGTGTGCATTTTGAGGCAAAAAAAGTGCACTTATGTATTTTAAGATATGTGAGTGCAAGTTGTTTTCAGTTTGGACAGCTAGACTAATTCCTGTCCGTGAAACCACCCTATAGAGTTCATATTAGTACCTCAGAGGACATTGTAGGATTATAAAACATTTTAGGTACATACTGGTACCAAATAGTTAATATAAGTACCTTATAGGCTAGTGTACCTCAATGGTAGACATAGGTATTGGAATTTATAGATATCTATACCTTAATTAGGACCTTTTTAAACGGTACTCTCCCAGTGACAGCTTGGGACCATCTTTTGCCTATTATAACATCATATCGCCAGCTAGCAAATGTGGCACTATGAAAGCAGCTGTTTGGGAAGTTATTTTAGGTCTATATTGCTTGAGTCATAGTCAATGTTTAAGACTACAACATCCTAGACTTGGCAAAAAAATAAGAACATAAGTGCCATTTAAAGGGACAATAAGTAGGATTTACCCCCATCTAGTGTGTAATTGTATTTTGCATTCAAACGAACAGTGCTCTCTAGCGCCTCGCTTTTCCAAATGCGTGTTGCAACTACGGTAGCCGTTATGTAATCACTGATCTTCTTGTCCGTTTCAGCTGGTTCACGTGTTCTGACTGAAAACGCGTTGTGGAAACATGTTGGTAGGCAGTGCTTTTTGTCCCTCTCTTCAGTCTCCACCCTGAGCACCGTCCACTATCCCACCCCCTTTTTGCCAAACAAACCCCTAAGGAATATCTTGTGAGAAAATGCTGTTCAATTGATGGATGTCAGGAAACTAAATCATTGCACAGGCTTCTGAAAAACATTTATAAACTAGAACAGGGATTCCCAAAGTGTGGTACGCGCACTGAGAGGAAAAATGTAATGGCGGTCTGGTTCTTTAAGTGGGATTTTTCTATACAATAAATGAATAAAAAACATGAACAGTAAACATTTCCTTTGTAATCTTTTTTATTTTAAATTAAAAAACTATACTTTATTAATTTTTGATAGAAACTTAGAAGACAGCTGCTGTCTTTTTCTATGCACTGCTCTTCTGTTATGCACTTCTGTTATCCCCTATATGCGTGTCAACTCGTTTAATTCATTCCATATTATAAATATGCTTAACTGGCTAAAATCAGGGAAACTGTCAAATGGGACGTCTTATGATAAAGTTGTTAGACACGAAGGAGGAAAGGGACAAAGAGAGAGAGAGACTATTTTCTATGGCAAAAATAGAAATAATGAAATGTGAAGAGACATGGGCGCGTCTGATGCACAGGATATGCGAGCAATGTGCTTTCATTCATGGTAGAGAGACCGCCAATGAATAATATAATAAAATACATCAATACAAAGACACTGTAAAGAACTTATTAAAAGCTTTCATTTAATTTTGTTTGAAACTTAAGCTGTTATAATGAATCTGCAAACTATTATACATTTTGTGCGAACAGTAAAGGCTATTGTGAATGTGTTTGTTGGGTCTGCCCGTGACGCACGCATCTTAAGGGAAAGCGCACTGGTAAACATGAGGAAAGCTCTCATTTGTAATCTTTTAGCTGGCGGCAGTAAGTGTAAGTTTTTACCAAAGTAAAATATCACAGCGGGCGTATGCTGAGCATAGCTGCGTCTGGTCATAGTTTCAGATGGTGCAACAGGCGTAAATATTTTTCACAATGTCGGACGTAGCTAAGCCTTATGTAGAATCCCAACTTCTTTACGTCCACCTGCGGCCCCTGGTTATTTGCGCGTGATTAAACATGAGTCTTTATGGCGAGAAAACAAAGCTTTGTTGCATTTTTTTTTTTTTTGAAGTGGGGTTTGGGGGTGCGCCAACCCGGTTGGGACATAAACGGGGGTGCGCAGGAAAAAAAATTTGGGAACAGCTGTACTAGAACAATGGCTAATGCGCATTTATTCAGAAATTCCTAAAAATTAGTTCGACTTTAGCCGTTCTAAACATTTTACAAGTAACTGCTTCAATATGGCAGAGTTCAATGCTGATTTCTCTAAGAATCTTCTCATGAAAGATGTTGCAGTCCTTAATTTGTTGTCCGACTTCAAATTCACAACCCGTAAGTAAACACATTTAAGCAGTGCTGCACAATAACATGCACGTGATTGTCACGCGCATCTAGTTGATTATTAGTGAAGCGGCATCGCCTGCTCTCAGAACCAGCAGCTGATGGTGATTTACTACTAATCAATGAATCGGCTTTACTGAAGATGTGTACGAGACAATCGCATGCGATTTATCATGCAGTCCTAACTTTTAAATTACATTATGGAGCCAGAAAAAACTTGAAATTATATATTGTAAACAGTTATGCAACGCAAACTAGATTCTTATGTGTTGTTTTGTAACGTTAAAGTCTTTGGTAGCCACCAGCTTTGATAGAGTTACAGACACCGGCCCTGTACAGTAGGTGTCTGTTTGTTTATAGAGTAAAACATGGTAAGGTTAAAATCTCTTAGTTTCTGTGTTTGTTGGTTTACTAACCTAACATTTAGTGTACTTCCATGGGTAACGTTATTTCTAGGGCTGCACGATGTGAGGAAAAGTTCCGATGTGCGGTGACATTGTTTAATGTTGCGATGACGATGTGAGTTGCGATAAATATTTTTTTTTTTCATGTTTTAGGGGCCATTCACATGTCGCGCCTAAAAACGCGTGGAAAACGCTAGACACGTAGGTTATTGTCACATGACCTGCACGCTGCGCTTGTGTCATTCTAAAAATGTTTTTGAAAAGCCTGGAAAAAACGAGCGCGTCGCACCGCGTGCGAGTCGCGACCGCAGCGCTTCCTACATTTGAAATAATGAACTTGAGCGCGCAATAGACGTAATATGTGAATCACCGCTTCCACAGTACCTGTGTTTGTGGCGTCATCTCTCCTAAATCCAAAATAATTCCATGATATAGCTGAAGTGCTGTTCATTTTCACCATGGTCTTCGTCTGACAACACATTTTCCTCACTCTTCTCTCCTTCCTCCGCCATCGTTTTTGCTAACAGGCACAGCGTCGCAACTGACACCTCACAAATCAATCTGAGCGTAGCTGACTTGGGGGTTCCCCTGTTTGGCCTAATAGCATGAACGCGCAAACCATGTCTTCAGGACTAAACGTGATAGGTCAAACGTTTATTACATGCCCTTACCGTTTTCCCTTCATTCATCATGTCAAGGCTGTCTGTTGCGATGTGTTCATCGCGTGAGTTCATATCGCGATGACGATGAAAATTTGATGTATCGTTCAGCCCTAGTTATTTCAACTGCGTATTTCACTCATAAAACAACAGGCCTATCAGAAGAGAGGCTCATGAATATTACTTATTACAGGCCAAAACGACCTATTTTTAGCAGAGCTCATGAAAGAGGAGGTGTAAAAAATATATAGAGATTGTTTTTGGTACTTAAACTGCAAATATATAAGGATATCATGACCTAAAATAAAACTCTAGAAAGCTTAGAAATATGTGACATTTAAAATAAAAACAAAAAAAACAGACACCAGAAGGTATTTGAGGACAAAAATAAATAAATTTAACAGGGACACTATATTAAGAATAAAAAAACAAGAAATAAGTCAAATGAAACAGGGTTTAGACTGAAACAATGGCATCTGTGCTTTGGGCATCACTACTGACATACACCAAATGAAGCTCCACAGGACCGCAGTCTCTAAGCTGCATCAAATACTAATAATAGCCTCAGCTTTGATATCAAAACCCATCCCTCTTACCGGCAGCAGGGGCTAATGGTGAAATGGAGGTGTTGGGTTAGACATTGCACTGATAGATAAGATGAAACTAAATCAAATTTGGCTTATAGATGTTTTAAAATGGGGTTGGCTGGAATTCAAGAAAGAGCAGATGTTGTTGGACAGTCATCTATAACAGCGCTGTTGTATTTACATTATAAAGAAACTGCATCTTTTTCATTCTCAAAAAAATATGGATGGTGTTTTCAAATGCAATATTTGTCGTAATGATACTAGGGTACATACAGTTTGTAGCCCATTGCTATGGGGTTGGTATGGTGGCGGCATACAGGCCCAGATCGAAAACAACCTGATCTTAAAAATTTCCCTGTTATAGTCACGTAATATTTTGCTCATTTATCCGTGTCATTGTCACGGATCTCCACATTTTTCCGTGTCCGTACCACGGACTTTCTTTTCCGTGTCAGTTTCACGTATTGGTTACTCAATTGCTTTTGCTATTCTCTTACCATTCTCGCGTGGTTTGGGGTTAGAATGACTTTCTGTTACATAAAATTACATTCTAACCCAAACTCAACTTTAACCCTAATGTCAGGCGACAACTGTTTAAAAATCCGGAAAAATATAGTGTAAAAACCAATAGTTAAAGTGACATCCTAACCCAAACCCCAAATCTAACCTCAAACCCACCCCACAATGGTTTAAAAATAGGAAAAACAATTGAGTAACGAATACGTGAAACTGCCACTGCAAAAAAAGTCAGTGGTACGGACACAAAATAATGCAGAGATCCGTGACAATGAATGACACGGATAAATGAGAAAAATATTCCGTGACTATACCACGGAACTTTGTGAGATCATGACACCTACAAGTATTTTCATGTTAAGTTCAACCTAAGGTTAGGATTAATTGTGACCAGTGCTAGGCAACATCTTAGCCCTTGAGAGTAAAATCATTAAGGGTACTAACTGCCTATCCAGGGAATGCAAACTGTTGCATAAGCACATCATGAATGTGAAAATATTTTACATGACAACCATATTAACATTTTGATCTGTATGTTGGCATGGATATGTGACCACAAAACCTGCCATAAGGGTAATTTTTTTAAATAAATAATAAATAAATACGATTTCAATTGATGTTTGGTTTGTTAGGACAATATTTGGCTGAGATACAACTATTTGAAAATCTGGAATCTGAGAATAAATCAAAATATTGATAAAATCGCCTTTAAAGTTGTCCAAATAAAGTCCTTAGCAATATATATTACTAATGATAAATACATCTTTACAAGATCTTTACTAAATATCCTAAAAAATTTTGGGCATAAAAAATTGATCATTTGACAGATACAATGTATTGTTGCTACAGATATACCCATGCTACTTATGACTGGTTTTGTGGTTCAGAGTCACATTTAATTCAAACACATTGAGCATGTAAATACATACAGCGTGCAATGCATTTTTTGCTTAAAGGCGGGGTGCATGATCTCTGAAAGCCAATGTTGATATTTGAAATCACCTAAACACGCCCCTACCCCAATAGAATCTGGACCTTCTTTTGATAGACCCACCCCACACATACGCAACCCAGGCAACGATGTCAGTTAGTAGACACCCCCCTTACTGCTGATTGGCTACAATTGTGTTTTGGTAGTTGCTTTTCTAAAGTGTTTTTAAAAATCATGCACCCCTCCTTTAACTTTTTCTATAGGCAACTAAGAAGACAAGAACTCACAACATGAAGTCTTGCTCCCAACATGGCTGACTGCCTCGCACGGCTATGGTGGTGCTTTTGACGTTCTGAACCTTTAGTGACACGTACGTGTTGAATTTCTCTGTAAGGAAAGCGAAAATGGACTTAGTACACATGATACTGTACATCAAGAAAAAAAACTCAAAACAACTGTACTTTAAATTTACCTTGCGGTCCATCGAGCTTGGCTTTCTTCACTGCAATAAAAAAAGACATTTATGTAAATAAATGACAAAGAGAGGCAAAAATAATCACACTTTACATATCAGGCAGATCATTTGAGATATACAGAGTCAGCTTATTTGCATTTTTGCACGAGGGATACCGCAAGGCTATAGACTTGAGTTTATCATAATTTACTTTCTGTCATATCTTTATTTAGAAAGCTGAAAGTGTGACCCATTCTGTGAAAATCCAGCATACCTCATTTGACTCTGATTTACTGTTTTCTATATAAAATCATCCTACATACCAGAACATATTTGGTGAAAATACCAGATTAAACTGGATTTCACAGACAGGGTCACATATAATTTAAAAAGGTACAAGTAAATTTAGCAAGCAATGCACTCCTGTAATCATAGTACAAAGTAATACACATACAGATAGCACTGTCAAGGTTTTTGAACACGTACCACAGTGTATTTTACATTTACCATGTAAAGTTATATATAAATACCATGGTACCACAAGTTCTTTATTAAAAGAGAGCATAGAAGAGAGCAGCATAGGATTTTGAAAAGATAATCTTTCTGGAAATTGCTTTATGATATCAAATATTAAAATGGTTATGAAATTGCAGAGAGAGTGATCTTACATAGCAGAGTGGTACTAGTCACTGTCAGTTTTGCCTCGGGAAGTCTAAATAAAACCATTTTCTATCTGAGATCCTTTTCAAAAGCCACTGACGTCAACAGTCCATTCATAATTCATATTGATCCATTCAGTGTGAGCAGACAGCATATAAAGGACTCCTAAAATAATCCAGAGTCATTTACTGTAGCACTGTAGTCTTTCATAGTCAGTCATCCTCTTTAAAAACAGACCAGGATGTTATAGAGCTAAATTTCTCAGCTCTTTTTACTTTATAACTTTAATAAATTACACCTGAGACAATGCAAGCTTGTAATAATACAACTGAGAAACAAGTTAACATGGGATTTCTTAAAGGGACATTCCACTTTTTTTGTAAATATGCTAATTTTCTAGCTCCCCTAGAGTTAGACATTTGATTTTTACCGTTTTGGAATCCATTCAGTCGATCTCCGGGTCTGGCGCTAACACTTTTAGCATAGCTTAGCACAATCCATTGAATCTGATTAGCCCATTAGCATCGTGCTAAAAATAACCAGAGTTTCAATATTTTTCCTATTTAAAACTTGACTCTTCTGTAGTTACATCGTGTACTAAGAACGACGGAAAATTCAAAGTTGCGATTTTCTAGGCAGATATGGCTAGGAACTATACTGTCATTCTGACGTAAAAATCAAGAACTTTGCTGATGTAACATGGCTGCAGGGGGCGTAGTGATATTACGCACTGCCCGAAAATAGTCCCCTGCTATTGAAAGTAACCAAGGGGACTATTTTCGGGCAGTGCGTAATATCACTACGCCTGCTGCAGCCATGTTACATCAGCAAAGTCACTGATTATTACGCCAGAATTAGAGTATAGTTCCTAGCCATATCTGCCTTGAAAATCGCAAATCTTTATTTTCCGTTGGTCTTAGTACACGGTGTAACTAGAGAACAGTCTAGAAGTTTTAAATAGGAAAAAATTTCAACTCTTTTTTTAGTGCGATGCTAATGGTCTAATCAGATTCAATGGATTGTGCTAAGCTATGCTAAAAGTGCTAGCGCCAGACCCGCGGATCAGCTGAATGGATTTCAAAACGGTAAAAATCAAATGTTTAACTCGAGAGGAGCTGGAAAATGAGCATATTTTCGAAAAAAGTGGAATGTCGCTTTAATATGTACACCACCTGTCAATGGGGCAGTATCCTTTATAAAGGTCGGTCCTAATATGTACACATATTTGATACCAGTTGAGGTACTTATATGAACTCTTTAGGTGCACAGCTGTACTTTTTGAAAGGGTACTAAATATTTTAACCATTTTTCTGACAGGGCAATGATGAACTACAGGATCCCAGCCTGAGGTTTAGACTCGTGCCCTGTCTGGGTTTCCTCTCTCTGCACCCACACATCACTTTCTACCATGTGGCTGACACACACGTGTGCTGCCTCTATCTTTTCCCCTCGCGCTCCATTAATCTCTCTGTGCAGCGAGCTATATACTGACACTAAAAATATCAACTTCAGGGTAAATCTGAGTCAAGGGGTTTTGGGAGAGGGGCTTAAAGCTTGGAAATGAAAGCAGCACCCTTCAGTGAGAGCGAAGATTTGCCATGCAGGTGTTTGAGGTAATCAATCTGTTATAAATGGGGGTCTGCAAACCCTACATGTTAGCCTACATGTTGGAATTTATGGAGATAAAGCCTAAGAGTCCTGAGGAAAGATTTGCATTAATTGCTTTTTTTGAAAGCCACTTCATCAAATACCATTTGCAAAAGCAATTAAGCATTAACTTTATAAACTGATATTAAGGGAACATACTAAAACAGGAAGGCTATTTAAACCACCAGATTTTTAGATGCAAACCAATAAGGCACATAAAAGCCCCTGCCAAAGTGAATTTTTTATAGCGCTTTAAATCTACACATTGTTCCCTGGGGATCAAACCCATGACATTTAAGCTCTTAATGCAATGCTCTACCAATTGAGCTACAGGAAGACTAAAAAAGCCAGTTATGTAAGAATCCAGGACTGTCAGCATCAAAACACATCCAGTGGGAATTAGGCAAGCTTTCCTGTACATGTGCTCAGGTTAGTGAGAACGACACCAGTCGACACACACCCACTCACCCACTGTCATTTTTGGACACTGTCTGTGAATCTGCTGCCTGTTTAATTGCAGTGACAGACACGTTTTTGGATCAGAATGACTATGTGGGATGTGCTGAAAAAAACGTAGCTTACAGTATCATTCAGATGTCTCCTACAACAGATCTCTTGCAGCAGATCAATCTAACTGGCATGCTGTTTTGTGTTAAATGGCAACTGGAAAATGAAGCAAGCCTGGCGAACATGGGCAAACGGCCCACTGAAAAACAGAGGGGCAAAGAAAGGCTTGCTGGTCTAATGAAATTCAGCACGCAAGACATTCTGATAGTGTTTTCAATATTTCAAAGCTTATTATTTTGCAATATGATGACTAAAGTAGCTCTTTTAGAAAGGTACAATAGCGTTCACGTAATGTACACTCTAAAAAATGCTGGGTTATTTTCAACACAGCATTGTGTCAAAAAGTGACGAGCCCAGCCTTCTGGGTTGTAATTTAACCCATGCTGGGTAGTTTTAATCCAATATAAAAATGTTCTGGGTTAATTTTAACCAAGCTGCTGGGCTTGTCCCTTTTTGACCCAACACCGAGTTGAAAATTACCCAGGATTTTTTAGTGTGTAATATATTAATAAAAATTAATTTGTCCTACCACAGGAAACATTTAAAATGAACTAAGAAAAGCTAAAAGTATTAACAGCTTCATAAATGGCAAATCTGAAATGGTAAAACAGTTACAAGACTTATCCATTAAGTTACCTTAAACCTAACCATGTAACTATCCTGTAACACTTACCCTTATTATACATAAAAATCTTAAACAATAACCTAAAATATTAATATATACAAAAAGAAAAAAAGTATAAAAATAATAGTGCTGGACAAAGATTAATTGCGATTAATCGCATACAAAATAAAAGTGTTTTGTTTTTGCAAAATATATTAGTGTGTGCTGTTTGTAATTATTATGTATATATAAATACACACACATTCATGTATGTATTTAAGAAACATTTACATGTATGTATATATATATATATATATATATATATATATATATATATATATATATATATATATATATATATATATATATATATATATTAACAATAAAAAAGGATATATAATTAAAACTGTTCTGAAATGTATATATGTGTATGTGTGTGTGTTTAAATACACAATAATTACACACAGTACACACACATTTGTTTGGCAAAAATGCACTTTTATTTTGTATGCAATTATTGCGATTAATCTTTGCCCGGAACTAATAATTTTTCATATACGTTTTCTCATAGTACACTTTAGTATTGATTATAGTAAACTGTAGTAAAATCCTATAGTTTTTTAACCTCAACATTGTAAATATTAAATTTATGCTACAGCATTTTCTACAATATGTATAAATGTACTATACACTCTAAAAACAAACGGTGCTATTTAGCACCAAATGTGGTTCTTTGCTCGTAATCATAGAAGAACCGTTTTTAGTGCCATATAGCACCGGTGAAGCACCTGTGTAGAACCATATGGGGGCCATATAGTACCACTATAGCACCAAATATGGTTCTACATGGCACTATGTGGTTCTACACAGGTGCTTCACAGGTGCTTAAACGGTGCTATATGGCACTAAAAACGGTTCTTCTATGATTACAAGCAAAGAACCACTTTTGGTGCTATATAGCACCATTTTTTTAGAGTGTAGTTAATTAGCATAGTAGTCTAATTACTACAATATAATACAATTTACTATGATAAATAATATTACAATACACCATATTTACTACAGTTTATCAATTCACTATTGTTAATACTACACTACACTACAGTTTACCATAGTAAATATTAAAGTTTACTATAGTATTTACTAGTTTATTAATTTACTAATTAGTGTTGTAACCTAACAATCCTGCAATGCACTTACACTTAAAAAGTGTATTATTCAACCAGGTTGTTTCAACACAAAATGCTGGGTGGTTTTAACCCATTATTGGGTCAAATATTAAATTTTCTGTGTTTACCCAACAGCTGGGTTGAAAATAACCTAGTATTTTATTAAGTGTGTACCCTTATGCATATATGCACATAAAATGTTGATGAATACAAAAAGGAAGAAATCATAAAAATGTACTGCATGTAATGTGTCGATATGACATTCAAGCCCGTAAGATTATGTGGTGATTTAAAGAAAAAATCTTTTGTTTAATGCATCTTCCAAGGATGCTCCAGTGTTAAAAATCAACATTCAAAAGTCTTTCTTTGAAATTTCTTTACATAGTACCTGTATCTGATCCTTTTGTGTATATGTGACCCTGGACCACAAAACCAGTCATAAGTAGAACAGGTATATTTGTAGCAATAGCCAAAAATAGATTTTATGGATCAAATTATTGATTATTTTATGCCAAAAATCATTAGGAAATAAGGTAAAGATCAAAAATGTATTCATCATTAGTAATGTGTTGCTAAGGACTTCATTTGGACAACTTAAAGGCGATTTTCTTAATATTAATATTTTTGCACCCTCAGATTCCAGATTTTCAAACCGTTTTTTTAACCAAATATTGTCATATTCTAACAAACCACCATAAATCAATGGAAAGCTTATTTATTCAGCTTTCATGTGATGTATACATCTCAATTTAAAAAAGACCCCTTATGAATGGTTTCGTGGTCCACATGATAGACCTCATGTATTGTACAAATAACATTTCCGAGAAGAAAACATGTAATATTGATCATCACAAATGTTTTGAACTTATTCTATGCTGTTTTATCAATCTACTGTAAACGTGGTTATAAATAGATGTATTATACATCAAAGCAGATCCCACCTGAGCAGAGGATCAAACTAATGCTGCATCTGAAGAGAACACACCCCTGAATTTAACTGCCATTTAAGGCATGAACTACTGGGCGGATTCAATACACTGATCTTGGTTTGAATGAAATTTATAAAGTCTCTTTATCCTTACAAAACATGCATGTACATGAGGCAATATACAGACTAGTAAAAAAGGGCAACAAGCACGGAAGCGGCACTCCTATCTCGACCCCTCACATCTGCGTGACATTTCGACCAAACGGTTCATGAGTAAATAAATTTACACTAGTAATTAACGTCAACTCAACTAATATTAATTCGCTCACTAGCCACATGTTAGGTTGTTTCAACAGACTTTTGGGGTAAAATACGGACAAAGCCAACCGTTGGGTTTATAGTTAATCTAGAAAATGTCCAACCATTGGACTGTCGTGCATTCAATTCATTAGGCTACAGAAAAATGTACATTAAAACAGCATCCTCTTAATTACAATAAAAAAATGCCTAACACTTAAAATTGCTAGAGATTTATAAGTAACACAAGTACATGCATACACATCCAACAGCTGACTGTCATGAACAGTAACGCATCAATGCTTGAAATAAATGCACTTACCTCCAACACACAGCAGTGACATCTCTCCCTACAAATATAATCACCACTCACGCGAATATTATCTGTTCGTTACTCCACCAAATGAAACTCTTATTGATGTATTGAGATTTTTTTCTGTTGGGTAACCTCCCCCCTTCAGCACACTACTCCAAAAATATACAAATATAACAGCTTTTTCTTTCGATGTCTACGGTGAATTAAATCCGAGTGTGTTTGTATGTCGCCCTCTCGGTGTAAAATGCTGTTAATCGGGCGATTCGTGATTATTTGCGCTGGTTTTCAGCTGCTGATAACGCGACGCGCAGCCATCTTGTTCAGCACCGCCGCCGCGAGGACAGCTACTACAGTGACGTCACGGCACTGGCTGTGCACGCGAGCGGTGTCGTGAGACTGGCAGAGCACGCGGAAGACACTCCCTTTCTTTAATTCCATTTTATAAATGACTTCATAGTTATTCATAAAACTTTTGGAACAAACTGAGCATTAAAAAGTCTTCTTTTTTATTCTTTTAATGTATTTCCATTTTTCGTCCGATACGTTTTTATGCGGCATCACACATAAAAAGACTTTAGTATTCTTTTGTATTTTATTATAAAAAATCCTAGACAATAGTTTTTTAACCTTACCATATTAAATATTGAAGTGTCTCATATTTGTTTTACTATAAATTATCAATTTACTATATCTAATCAGTACAGTAGTAGCCCAATTAATTTATTATAGTAAATATCACAGTATACTACAGTATTTGCTAGTTTATCAGTTCACTATAGTAGTACTGTAAATATAGCAAAAAATGCAAAATACTATAGGAAACATTAACAGTGCAGCAATCATTTCAATATACAACTATTAACTTTAGTAAACAGGTCATTCAGAAATGTCAATTTTCTGTCCCTAGCCTTTACAGAAATATTACACTTAAACACCCTTTAGGGTTACAATTTTTTATATTTTAAAATTAAACAATAATATGTTATTTGAACAATTACACCTTGTTGAGCCATCAATGTAGCAATATTTGATTTTTATTAATTAATTAGATTCCAAGCACCACAGAAGTGCTCGTCCTACAGTCACAGGAAAATGCTTTATTTTGAGATCAAAAACAGTGTTTTCTTCCATTTAAAATACAATAATGGGTCAATAACTATGAAATATATGATGTAAATTACATTAAAAGACAAAATGCTAAATAAATATAAAATATATAATGAAAGTAGTAGTCCCTTGGAGTTGTGTCACTGGTGTTACCGTTTAACAAAAAAGCTCTTATTTTTAAATCAAAATCACACTGATGACATCACTCGACTTTCTTCTTTCAATTTCCTGGAGATCTATGAAGAGACGCCCATATAAGTCCACTGTCTCTTCAGTTATCAGAAATCTTCTCATTTATCTCATGATTTCATATGAAGCTTTTAGTTTAAGTCACTGGTATGACCTCCTTTATTGTTTGGGAATTGCAAAAAACTAGAATACAGATGGATTAAACTACTTAATTTAGTGAATATACAATGATTGACAACATGTGGTTTGATACTTTGCAGCAGAAATTTTGTAAAATTCAGTTTTCATGAAAATTGTCACTGGTGTTACCTTCCTTATGGGTAACAGCAGTGAAGATCAGTAACACCAGTGACTGGTGATTTGTTGTGTCACTGGTGTTACTGTGTGTTTTTTTTCTTTCACATAAAATAAAATCTTTCACATGTGACATGATGATACATTTTAATTCATTGAATTCTGCTACAATTAAGAATTAACCTTTAAAGCTGAAAAAATTTAAAAATAATATTTAACGCCTTTAATATTGCTAAAGAAGTAAGGTAACACCAGTGACAAAAAAAGGTCTATGTAGTCTAAGTAAATGCACACAAAAAATAAAAAATCATTAAGCTGTCATTTATGTGTACTTATAAAGTCAAAGAGTAATCTAATAATGTGGTCTAAGTTTAAATGTTAGAAAAATAAATACATTTTAAGACATCTTGCCATACCAAAAGTGGACGTTTCTGTAGAATGACCCAAATACCAAAGTATACAACCGTATTTACCTTCATTTATCAATTCACAATTACTCTACAGAATACCATAAAATTTAGTTATTACTATAATACACCACAATTTACTAGTTTGTTATAGTCGATATTTAAATATACAACAGTATCCATGTGATTTAATAAAAGCTTTTCATCAATCATTTTTGATAGAAAAAAGGGTCCTAAAAACCCACAACAAGGGTCTTGAACAGGTCTAAAACACTTGCCATTGACATATCAGGTTCACACTTTATGGCTGTCCTTATTTTGGGATAACTCTTTAAACAAAATGCCAATAACAAGCATCAGGCATCCTGCAATATCTCGTGTGTTTAGAGCTTCAGACCCCAGACAGAAAATAAACACATGCATATTTATGTTAACTAAACATTTATGCAGTTTTACACCATTTAGATGAATAGATGAAGCTTCTTAAATGTGAATTTAAAAAAATTTGCACGTAGATAAACAACTAATTTCTAATACAATAGAGTTTGCTTTTTTTGTGATGTGGTCCATGCTACCATCTATTGGATGAGTATGATATCTACTGAATAATGTAGAGTGTGTATCCACATACTTGTAGGATCCCAAAACATCTTTAAATAAAAGAAAGGAAAAACGGCCAATTGTTGCCAGATTTTATTTTCTTCAACATCTTTTTTTGCTTCAAAAACATATTTTCCATATTTAAAAAAATCAATCATGAATTCATTCCAGTACATCATCACTTTAACAAAGTAAACACCTGAACTATTTTAATGCTAAAACGTCTCCATATTTGTTCAGCAAAATTTAATTTTAGGGAACACAGCCAAAATCAACATCAATATTTTATAGAACATATTGCTGATTGCAATATTTATAGTGGAAAACATGGCACAAAAATATATTGTTTTGCAATGCACATAACTGTGCAACATGGGTTCAGGTCATTGAATATAAAATACTACACTTTCACATTTCATTACAACTTGTTAGTAAAGAGGATATTACATAGCAAACAGTTTAGCATGCCTTTAAACCATTATGTCCATGGTCCTACACAGACTCCATGCAGGATCCCTTGAGCAGCTATAAGTATAAAAAAAAACGCAATAACAGAATGTTCTAGATGATTAATGCCAATGTATTTAAAATTTGCCAGCACCCACGTAACAAATTAGCTCAAAGATGAGCTACACTTTTAAATGTGCAGTTAAACTGTATTGCACTATTACACCTTGGCTGAGCCTTTGTCAATGGTTCCTGGCCTTTCAAAGGCTTTGGTCAAACCGGATGGAGAACTCATAAATCACAGCACACTGTAGATGTGTTCAAAGCTTCTCACTGGTGGATAACAAAAATGAAATATAAAAGGTAAAAACATTGCCACACACTTGCTTTTGAGATTAATTTTCCCTGTCTTACAAAAAAAAAAAAAACAATGCGAGCACAGAAATCAATGCGATGTAAGAGTGAAACAGTGACACAAAGGCACAAATGTTTAGTTAAAATACTAAAGCTAGCTTATCTATTATGATATGCAACAACATTGTCATTTGGGACATCAAATAAAATGTCCCATAGTCCTTCCTGACTTTTACCCAATATCGAACTGGGGCTACATCTTACCTGTCAAGGTGAGCGAGGAGCTCTTGTAGTTTCACAACTAGGCCACGATGTTCGTGGGGTCTAGTCTCTAAAACATTACTCAAGCGACCCAGGTACGAGTCTAGAGATCCAACAGAAGGTGTCTCACCCGTGCCTTAAAAAGAAAACAATCAATCTGTCAAGCTACTAATATTATTTAAATAAAAGCCACTAGTATATGAGACAACTGTATGACACTGACCTGGTAAGGGCACAGTGGCCAGGCTGCTGACCAGTGAGTGTTTTATTGTCTGTAGATGGCGCTGTAGAGCTTGTGTGCGGAGTTCATCCTGGCCAAGTTCTGCTTCCAGTCGCTCTTTAGCGCTGAACATGTCGGCAATGTGCTTTTGCAGCACCGCGTTCTGCTCCTCAAACTCCACGTTAGCTTTACGCAGTCGTCGTAGTTCTGCTTCTCGAGCTGAGGATTTTGGTTATTTGATAAGAAAACAGCTTTTGACACTCATACATATTGCTCGTACTTTAACATGCCTAACTTACCTTTGTTTTGGTCTAGAAATTCTTCTGTGAAAATTGGGACATCAAATCTGGTGGAGAGGTCTGAGCTCTGAAAGAAAGTTATGAAAATAATGCATTACAACACTAAAGGTTGGTATTTACATTTAGCAGATGGTTTTATCCAAAGTGACTTACAAATAAGGAACAAGATCTACAGTATCTATAGCTCGACCTTTGGTACTTACCTTAAAACCTGCTGATCCAGAACTGCTAGCATTGATTATGACAGACGTCACCTCCTCTGTTAAAAAAAGTTTTAGAAAACAATTGCACTTATAATTCAAAACAGTACATAATGCACAAAACGCTTCATAAACATATGCTTTCCTTAAAACATAACAACAGATAGAAAGACATACAGGCAATAGGTTTTACATGCACTCATTAAGTTATTAAAGGGACACTCCACTTTTTTTTGAAAATATTCCTATTTTCCACCTCCCCTAGAGTTAAACATTTGATTTTTACCGTTTTGGAATCTATTCAGCTGATCTCCGGGTCTGGCAGTACCATTTTCTAGCATAGCTTAGCATAATCCATTGAATCAGATTAGACCATTAGCATTGCACAAAAAAAAAATAACCAAAGAGTTACTATATTTTACGCAGTGCCCGAAAATAGTCCCCTGCTATTGAAAGGAACCAAGGGGACTATTTTCGAGCAGTGTGTAATATCACAACGCCTGCTTGCAGCCATGTTACATCAGCAAAGTCCTTGATTAATACGCCAGAATGAGAGTATAGTTCCTAGCCATATCAGCCTAGAAAAATGCAACTTTAAATTTTCCGTCGGTCTTAGTACACGTTGTAACTACAGAAGAGTCAAGTTTTAAATAAGAAAAATATCTAAACTCTTTGGTTATTTTTTAACGCGATGCTAATGGTCTAATCAGATTCAATGGATTATGCTAAGCTATGCTAAAAGTGGTACCACCAGACCCTTTGATCAGCTGAATGGATTCCAAAATGGTGAAAATCAAATGTTTGACTCTAGGGGAGCTGGAAAATTAGCATATTTCCAAAAAAGTGGAGTGTCCCTTTAAAAGCAAAAGAGGACGCCACATGAACAACATATAGAGTACAAGCACCTCTTTTAATTCTCTTGTCTTGAACTTTAGCGCACGTGATCTGATACGCCTCACTCTTCTGATACTCCTTGAGGTCTCGTGCATACTGCATTTTGTCCCTTTCTGCTTCATCTAGGTAGCGCTAAAAACAATAAGTAGTAAAATATAATCAGTGAATAAAAGCATTATAGATAAAATCAATTTTATATAAAGTATAAAAGCTATTCATGCATATCCCATTAGCAAAATTAGTAGTACCTGTTTGTCATGAGTGGCTAGGCGGCTCCATTCAGCACCGAGTCTCTTAGTAATTTCGGGAAAGGGGAGATCAGGGTGCAGAGCACGGATATGTTCCCGTCTTTCATTCAGGAAACGCACGTATCCAGTAACCGGAGCTTTGGGTCCATTAGGCAACACCTTCTTTCTCTTTTTACCTTTTGGCCAGCCTCGCTTCTTAACGGGCTGAGCGGATGATGGGCTGTTCTGTAAAAAAATGTATATACATCAGATTGAACATGTTGACCACTCTATTAAACATTTCTGTTTTATATTTGTGTATTTTGTGACATATGATAGATGAGGTTATTGATTTCAAAGGAGCTTTAATCTTACCTCTTCCTGCCCTGAGTCAATGTTTTGGGAATCTTTAGATGCAGGTGCATCACTCTGCTCTTGCTTAACACCACCCATAACAAAGACCCTTGAAAATACAAAACCATGTCATATTTCAATTCGTATTTTAATTTATCTTTTTGCATAAAGAAAATGCATTACTTAATATAAATTATTACAATGTCTTGCAATCATTTTTATTTCATTTTATTTTGTATTTAGAGAAAATTTGTCTAAATTTAAAGTATTTTAAAACTGTAGAAAACATTTCTATGCATCAAGGGAGCGAACAAAAAGTTGTCTATATAGGCAGCTCACCCCATTTTGACACACGGGCACTATAATCGATGGTTATGTTAATTAATACGTGTTTTGTTATCCGATAAAATGTATTAGACGATGCATTTTAAAACACGCGTGTATTATAATGTTGAATACTGGATAATAGCCAATTATTATTAGCATAGGTAGCTAACTAGCCTCTGTTTAAGCTCAAATGAATTAAACAAATCGCGTCTTTATTTGCAATAGCTGTATACATTTGTATATATTGGTGACTATTTGTATTTTAATATAGTGCGCGCTATTTATAAACAACATTTCGACTTACCTAAATTATTGCCTGTTTTCGTAACTCAAATGCTAGCTTATGTGCAAACGTTGCTTTGATGGACAGTTCCCTGATGATTTTGATTGGTTTGTGCTATTTAGTAGGCGGGGCGAACGGCATGCGGTTTATTTGCATGACGGGAAATAAAGTTATGATGGTGAATTACATTTTTAGGATGTTTCTTTATAAAACTGTGCAAGAGTAACAATAGTTATTTTACCGTTTAGTATTTTTATTTTCTTAAATTATATTAAACAGTATTATTCAAGCCAATGATTATGGAGTAAACATATTATAATATTATGAAGTAATTCAAACACCATTATGTCATATTTAGCATGCAAGCTGTATTTCCCTCGATCAAATTTTTTTTAGTATGGTATGTATGCAAATTGTTACAGGATTTTATATGTGTAAGGCCAGTCTCTGCAAATAATTTATTTCATACCTGACCTAAATAAACATAAATTCTTATCAAAATCTAAATTTCTGCTGGTTTTTAATTACGGCAATACACACCAAATACAAAATGAACCAAACTTCCTTTGCAAATAGACTTTTTGCACAATACAGTGCTTCGGTTATGTTCGGCTTCATGCGCTATGACATCAAAGTACCGCGAGAGCTATTAAAAAGCATGGGTTTTAAATCGCTCTCGCGGTACTTTAATACCATAAAATAGTCAGTCTGCGCAGCGTCGCACGATGTCAAATATATATCTTGTGTATTTGAAAGTGAGTTTAAAAGCTTAAATATTTATATATTAGGAATAATGAGCATTAATAATACGAAAATACATACTTACAACATAGATCCATAGTAGTTGTATTTTAAAAAAAAATATTGTTTTTAATAAAAAAAGTAATTCATCACAATTAACACAAAGTAACAGATAAAAAATGCGCTAACAACTTGACTGATTAGTTGTTAATAGGAACGAATATAAATCTATAATAACTACATCTCATATGGCTTATCTGTTTTTTTTTTTTTTAGTCATGTTTGACCTGTTGAAATGTTGCTCTATTATCCTACATCAATAACACCTCCAAAAAATAAATTTTAAACGAACACCTGCATCTTCTCCAAAGTATTTTAGAGAGTAAATATAAAATAAATAAATACATAATTTAATCATTTAAATACATATAATAATTAAAATAAATATTCAGGAGGGCAAAGATAAATAAAAGAGGCTCTCATTCTCTCGTGGAAAGTCAGTCATTTGGCCAGTATTTCTGGTTATGCGCTGTTGTGTATGTTTACTCCAGTCAAGCCTGCAGTGCTCACCATCCAAGATGGCTGCGGGTGAAAGCAATACCCGATCCTCGTGTCTAAACTTGTCCAATTCGGGTCCGCTGGGCAACGCACCGCCGAGCAACGGCACCCACTCTTCCCCCGCGAGTAACGGGGGATCGGCGGGTGCAAATAGCGGAATGAACCGGAGCGCGGGGAATACGAACCCTAGGTCGGGCCCGGAAAACGGCGGAGGCGCCGATTCCGCGGTGAGATGCGCGCCGAGCACCCAGAACCCTCCGCGGCAGGCTGCCGGTCAGAGCGCCGCGGCGGCACACGGTGCGACTGCGGGCGCTGCGTCAAATATGACGGCGACATCATCATCGTCATCCTCTTCATCATCCTCCACCGCATCTGATGCGTCCGCCGCCGCCGTTTCTTCGCTTCCCAGCAGCCCGGCTTCAGTTTTGGTGTATCGAGAGCCGGTCTACAATTGGCAAGCGACAAAAAGTACAGTGAAAGAAAGGTTTGCCTTTTTGTTTAACAACGAAGTGTTAAGTGACGTCCATTTTTTGGTTGGGAAGGGAATGGGAGTGCAGCGCATCCCAGCCCACAGGTAGGGATGAATAGCGGTATGTTTATTATTATTTTTTAGTCATTTTTTATTCTTATGTGTATTGCAACAATGCAAGCTAATGGATGTAGTGTATACTGCTGGCTTGGCAAAACACATAAAAATATTATTATTAGACGTATTGTATGCATTTATAGCTTAATTTTAATTATGCATTCTGAATAAATGCATTTTGTAGCTTCATTGTAAAATATGCATCACAATAGCTTAATGCATTTTGTAATTTAATGCATTCAAAATAAATAGTTTTATTGTATTGTATCAGTTGCGGTCGATTAAAATACAAACCACAAAAGGCATTTGTGTGGCAAAAATAAAGCCACATTAAAGCATCAAATGCCGATATTTACAGTCGGATCCCGTTGCTCTTCCGCAGATTTGCTCTCGCTGTGGGAAGCGCCGTGTTTGATGCCATGTTCAACGGTGGCATGGCCACAACGTCCACCGAAATTGAGCTCCCAGACGTGGAACCGGCTGCATTTCTAGCCCTTCTCAAGTAAGAATGGGCCGCTTAATGCTCTATATACTGCTGTCCTGTGTGTTGACCCCTCTCATAATGTCCTTCATGTGCCCTCTGCCATTGAGCTGCAAGAAGTCAGCTGGCACGTGCAGAGAAGTGTGCCATTATTGTAACAGTGTTTCCTGCCAGAATGCCATGCAGTTACTAGGGATGCATCGATACCGATACTGGTATCGGGTATCGGCCTCGATACCACATTTTCTAAAGTACTCGTACTCGTTAAAAGTCCCCCGATACCAGGGATCGATACCACGGTCTGAGAAATGTCTATGTTTGAGTGGCGTGTAAGGGGTTAATGCCTCTTGTGTTGTCCAAAGAGGCAGAGTTTACAACAAACTGGAAAACTAGTCACTTGTTTTTTTGTTAAATTATATGACTAAAGCTGTTACCTGTAAATTTGAATCATGTTTTTTATTAAGTACTCAGTATCGGTATCGGCAAGTACTGAAATGCAAGTACTCGTACTCGTACTCGTATTCCAAAAAAGTGGTATCGGCGCATCCCTAGCAGTTACTAATCTTGCTGGAAAGGCACTAATGAACAAAGCATCTATATTAAAGCAGTGGCAGCCGGTGACTTCTTTTTCGGGGACGCACAATGCGAAGCTCGTCGCAACATGTATGTAGCCTGTCATGTTTGTGACACGTCATTTCAAAATATGTATTCGGTGCATCATGTAAACATGCGTGATGTCAAAATACGAGCCTGCTGCAGACGCTTCCAAAGGGTGTATGATAAAAGAGACACTCACGTTTGCCAGATACTCGTTTAATGTCATGTGTAATCAGAGTTTAGGGTTAAGTTAGTGTCTTGCGAGTATATCGTGAACGTGAGTGTCTCTTTTATCATAAATCCTTTCGACGTGTGTGCAGCAGGCACGTATTTTGACAAGAGGCATGATGCACATGGTTCGCATGACTTAACAAATACATATTTTGACATGACGAGCAACACACATGACTAGGGATGCACCGATACCACTTTTTTGGAGTACGAGTACTTGCCGATACCGATACCGAGTACTTAATAAAAAACATGATTTAAATTTACAGGTAACAGGTTTAGTCATATAATTTAACAAAAAAACAAGTGACTAGTTTTCCAGTTTGTTGTAAACTCTGCCTCTTTGGACAACACGAGGCATTAACCCCTTACACGCCGCTCAAACATAGACATTTCTCAGACCGTGGTATCGATCCCTGGTATCGGGGGACTTTTAACGAGTACAAGTACTTTAGAAAATGTGGTATCGAGGCCGATACCCGATACCAGTGTTGGTATCGGTGCATCCCTACACATGACACCCCGAACACATATTTTGAATTCGCGCCCCTCAGAAGGGAACTCACCGGCCGCCACTGATTAAAAACTCTCTAAAAGTTTAACATATTATTTTTTTTTTAATAACTAAGGTGGCTTTCGCTTTATCAGTAGCAGGTGTTGTGGCAGGTGAACAAGAGATACACTGATTTATTTATTTCAGTTTTGTCCATAAGGATTTTAACGAACACTATTGGTTGATACCGATATCACTTATATGCAGTGTTGGGGGTAACGCTTGGATTTAGGGATGCTTAACGATTAATCGTTAGCAGAATAAAAGTTTTTGTTTACATCATAGATGTGTGTGAACTGTGTATAATAACTTTGTATAAATAAATGTACACACATGCATGTATATGTTTTAGAAATGTTTACATGTGTATATACATTTGTATATTTATGTATAATTTATATTATATATAAATACTTAATATATAATTTTTTTTCCTTAAAATTATACATGAATGTGTTCATATTTATATATATAAACATATTTATTATACACAGTTTACACACATATGTGATGTAAACAAAAACTTTTATTCTGCTAACGATTAATCGCGATTAATTGTTTAGCATCCCTACTTGGATTATGTATTAATATTACTTTTCTGACGTAACAAGTAAAGTAACGGATTACTTTTTAAATGTACACATTAATATTTGAGTTACTTTTTCAAAAAAAACTAATGCAAGTTACTTTTTTAGTTTAATTAATTCGATAAAAAAATTATGTACTGAATTAAACTAAACGTAGTCACATTATGCACTCTATGCGTACACGCCTGTGTGGGAACAGTTTGAGTCAGAAACTGAGATGGCAGGCCAGAGCTCAACATTTGATGAAATATGCAATTTCTGAATGTAAATCTTTTCAGTCATAAAAAACCCCTGCAAGGCCTGAAAGAGATAAAGCCTCAGCCAAGAAAAAGTTACGCAAAAGTAACTAAAAAGTAACGTAAGCATTACTTTCCATGAAAAGTAACTAAGTAACGCAATTATTGTAATGCATTACTTTTAAAAGTAACTTTCCCCAACGCTGCCTATATGATTTACAATATTTTTACGACGCATGTCTGACAAACTACATTTTGTATTAATTTAATTTACTGTTTTATATTAATGTTAATAGATGTATTAACCTTGATTCCCTCGATTCACACTGGTAGGCTCGTAATATTGATTTATAATATGAGCTTTCTGTACAATTTTTTATATATTTAAATTGACATGTAAATATTTCTTAAATATATATTTGCATCCGTGTGTATTTTATATATATTTATATATATATATATATATATATATATATATATATATATATATATATATATATATATATATATATATATATATATATATATATATATATATATATATATATATATATATTTATATATTTATATATACATAATTATTATACACAGTGCACACACATATGATATAAACAAAAACTTTTATTTTGCAAATGATTAGTTGCGTTTAGATGTTATTCACCCCTTAAGATATGTAACGTAACCTGCAATTTCATCTATTAAACAGATGGGGCAGTATAGAGGTGAAAGTTACAGATTGTAGCTGTAAATCAGCAGATAAATATCTGCAGCTTATACACTGGTGCATCTTTAGTTACAAAATTATATTATTCATAAGTGTACCCAACAAGAACCTTAACATGTTCTAGATGTTTTGAGATGAATTAATAACAAATCTCAAACAAACCCCTAAACATAGAACGGTAAAGTTTATAGTATATAAATATAACAAAATATATATATATCTACTGTTTAGCTATCTACCTGACAGTTAAGATATTTGTCTTTTTGTCTCTCTATCAGTTTATAATTCTGCTTTGTTTGTCTTTATATAATTTAGATTTCTATACTCGGACGAAGTGCAGATTGGACCGGAGACCGTTATGACCACACTATACACCGCTAAAAAGTACGCAGTGCCCGCTCTGGAAGCCCACTGCGTCGAGTTCCTGAAGAAAAATCTACGCGCTGACAATGCGTTCATGTTGCTTACCCAGGTAACCGCAGGGGTTAAAATCACTAACACATCGAGCACAGAACGCATCTATGTTCAATCCCCACGTTTGACAGCTCGCTTTAAAATCCTTGCAACCTAGCCTCAAGCCCATAAAGTTGGATTGTTGTTGCGCGGGCTATTTTAGTAAACACTTCTTTCTGCTTTCAGGCACGGCTTTTCGACGAGCCCCAGCTGGCCAGTCTCTGCTTAGAAAATATTGACAAAAACACAGCGGACGCGCTGGCTGCCGAGGGCTTTACAGATGTCGACCTCGGTATTGCTTTTACAAAGCTCACCTACTGAGACCAAGCATCAGGTGTTCAAAAATCATCAAATAATACAAATCAGAAAATGTAATGTTTTCTCCTGTGCAGACACTCTTGTGGCCGTCCTGGAGAGAGACACGCTGGGCGTACGGGAAGTCCGTCTATTCGGTGCTGCCGTCCGTTGGGCGGAAGCCGAGACCCAAAGACAGCAATTACAGCCGACTCCGGAAAACAAGCGCAGGGTGTTGGGAAAAGCACTTACACTTATTCGCTTCCCTCTTATGACTATTGAAGAGTTTGCAGCAGGTAGTTTTCATAAACTATAAATCTCTTTTGTGTTTTATCTCACTGATCTCTTTAATTTATAATGAAACCCTCCATGCGTCCAGTTTGTTGTATTACACTTCATTATTTTTTAAACTTTGTGTGTGACAGGCCCGGCACAGTCTGGTATACTCACAGATCGAGAGGTGGTCAGTTTATTCCTACATTTTACCGTCAATCCAAAACCTCACGTAGAGTTTATCGACCGACCTCGCTGTTGCCTCCGGGGAAAAGAGTGCAGCATCACACGCTTCAGTCAGGTGGAGAGCCGTTGGGGCTACAGTGGAACCAGCGACCGGATCAGGTGAGTTCATTTTGTAAAGCATTTTATTGAGAAAGTGGCCCCGACAGAACATGCAGAGATGACTTTAGACATGTTTTGTTTATGTATGTGAACTCAAATTAATGCTTGATTTGAAATCTTAGGTTTTCTGTGAACCGACGGATATTTGTGGTAGGATTTGGGCTCTATGGCTCCATACATGGTCCAACTGACTATCAGGTCAACATTCAGGTGAGAATTGTTCGTGCCTAAGGTAGGGATGCATTGAATGTTCGGCAACCAAAAATATTTGGCCAAAAATAGTAAAAATGTATCTTTATTGGACACTTATAAATACTTCTACACTCGACATGTTAGCTTACATGTTGCTGGTTGATATTTTATTGTGTCATCGAAAATGTTATTGACCGGTTGTCTTTTTGCTTATTCGGCCAAACACTGAAAATGCTTTTTAGTAGTTTTGCTTCAATAGTTTTATTTGTTAGACATTCGGTGTATCTCTAACCTAAAGTCTGCTTACTGACTGCATATAAGTCATAATAAAATAAAGGAAATTACTAATATTGCCAATTTCAGTCAGCTTATAGAGCAGGGCAAGTCAACTGGTGGCCCGCGGCCAGATGCAGCCCTCCAATCATCTTTAACCGGCCCGCCGGTCATCTTTGTCTGATTTAAAATTAACGTGGTTACTTTTACCTTTCCACTGTACATGACAAATGACACCTGAAAAAACAGAAAGAGAGTCAGAAATGGGCTTCCAAACGTCTGCGGGTGCGTAACTATCGCATCCAATTTGACCTTTGGATGCATAAAAAAAATCTTGTGCGACTAAACCGTGTGACACGCTGACCGGAAGTGATGTATTTACGTGTTGCAACGTAAAAATTATTAATCCTTTTTTGTTTAACTTTATCAGTAACAATTGAATCCTTTAAAAACTATTGATTACTGATAAGTAAATGAATAAGTACAAATACAAACGTAGATTAAAGGCTCTTGCCTTGACACAGATTTAATATTAAATTGAAATTTTATTACGACTGCCACTAGGGGGCGAACTCCGACCGTCGTGTCTGGATGAAGTGTACAATTAAAAAGCGGTTTAGCCTATAAGGGTGTCACGATTACGATATCGATCGAAATTAAGTTCCAACCTCGAACTTCGAATAAAAAAATGGGATCGTCGATGCTGCCACCCCCCCATGTCACGTCCGGTCGTCTTGCCAAGCAGGGGAAAATAAACCTCTCAGAGGTGCCTTTAAAAGCATCGGTCCAGCGGAACGCGATTTATATTTTAAACACGAGGGATGTATTGCTACAACTCATTGTAATGCATATCATAAACAGGATTAATACCTAGTGATCTGCCTTCGGACAGAGCGCAGCTCTCTGCACGTGTCGAGAGAGCCGCCAAGATGCAGTGGGTAATATTTTAAACAAAAGGGAAAGTTTGCCTCAGCTCGCATGAAATGCATAAAATGTAACAAATACGTAAGGATTACTACTTTAGTTTATGTTTAGACTTTGGACAGATGCGAGAGCGCATGCACGTGAGACAGAGAGAAGCGCAGCTGCTTATGACACGCTGCATTTATTTCCAAGGCTTTTTATTTGAGTCCAAGGCTGCGTCCGAAACCGCATACTGTGTATAGTAGGTACTGAATAAGATGAAGTACCTACTTGCCGTTAAAACAGTAGGCACTGTATAGTATGAATCCTGGTAGTATGAATGAGATTCAGACGTACTACATCCGCCATGTTGCTACATCACGTGACATACGTCGTCATCACGTCATGTCATTCCAGCGCGAAAACAGTGGCATGCCTCTTCTTCTTCGTTGGATAACTCCTCTCCAGGGGCATCATGGGATAGTGAAGTGACCATCGTATGCACACTGCAAAATCTAACCGGAAGTAGTAGGTCATCCGGGTACTTTTCGAATACTATGTATTCGGACATACTACTCGCCTCGCCTACTGCATTTCACGAACTATATAGTATGAAGTAGGTGGTTTTGAACGCAGCACAAGACGCGCGCATTAAGTCCATGTGCGTGCAAGAAGGAATCCCCTCTCTACAAGCTCTCTCGTGTAAAGTAAAGCCCACAAACGGGTCTATCAAAAGAAGGTCCAGATTCTATTGGGGTAGGGGCGTGTTTGTTTAGGTGATTTCAAATGTCAACATTGGCTTTCAGAGATCATGCACCCCGCTTTTAACTATAAGCAGAACTTAAACCAAAGTGGACGACTGTTCCTCTTGTTTCTTCAAAACATCTTTGAAATACGTAGGCCAAAATAAAATGTAACAAGAATCAGTTTTTCTTCTAAATCAAAAGTCTGGTTGCATAAATGATTGTTTTTTTATTATTAAAATTGATTGATAATTGTGAATGTTTTTCTCTGCTGTAGATCATACATACAGACAGCAACACAGTTCTGGGTCAGAACGATACAGGCTTCAGTTGTGATGGAACGGCCAGTACATTTAGAGTTATGTTCAAGGAGCCTGTGGAAATTCTCCCCAGTGTCAACTACATCGCCTGCGCTACGCTAAAGGTAAAACATGACTGCATGTAATCAAATTTGGAGATTTGTGGCTTTTAGTGTATGAATATTAGCTTTGCTATATAGACGTGCACTTGTAAAAGCTTGAGCAATAAATTAAGTCCATTTCTTTTGGATTTAAGAAATATATTGATGACCTCATCAGGCACTTGTGGGCTTATACAAGATTTTGTCCAATGAAAACCCAGCAAAAAGGGACATATCATGCATTTAAGTGCTATAATTAGGTCTCCAGTGCTTTTATCATCCTACAAAATGTGAAAAAGATCAACCCAGTAAACCATTCTCTCAGACTGCAAGCTTGTGAAAAAATAGGTCATGGAAATCTGGCTCCCCTTGTGATGTCAGAAGGGGATAATACCGCCCCTTAATCTGCACTATCCAATCACAGCCCTGCTATTAGTGCAGAGAAGTCTTGTGAAATATCCCCTTTAAGTTATTTTTGTATTTTACGATTTTCTACATAAAATCATCCTACGTAATGTAAAGAATGTTGGGAGAAAATATAACCTTGATATCTTTGATATAGAATAAGATCATGTCAAAGATTGTAATCAAACAGACAGGGTCACATATGTCAGAAATAATTTTTTTGTAAGCTTTTAATGTAAAACAGTTAAACATCCAATGAATAATCTCTATATACACACGTGTGAATTGTTTTATTTATATTTCATGAATTATACTTGAATCTGATCAGTCGATGATTTTGTAGGGACCAGACTCTCATTACGGAACCAAGGGGATGCGCAAAGTCACCCACGAAGCCCCGGCGACCGGCACCAAGACCTGTTTCACATTCTGCTACGCTGCAGGAAACAACAACGGCACTTCAGTAGAAGACGGACAAATCCCAGAAGTCATCTTCTATACATAATGACCATATGAAAACCCAAAGACTCTTACATTGCATTTTGTGGCCAATTCACCGGTCTCCCGTAGACCGGGGCCAAATACTGATCTCTCATTTCTAAAGTCTTTCGTTTCTATTTGAGCATGGAGAATTCAGTCGTTTCAAAGTGTACTTAGTGTACAGATTTAATTCCTACCCGAGTAGCACACATCATAGTGAAACCTTGATGTTAAGACGAGCCTGTTTCACTGCTATAGGTCATCGCTACAGGTACAGTGCTCCATATCTTCGGCATTAGTTTGTTTGTTGGAAACTATTTTTGGTCCCACCTTTGACCCTCGATTGTTAAATGCGTACCAATCCTTCAAATTGCACCAATGCACTTCTGACCCAGACGTAAGAGCCCGTTCTCCGAGCAGGTTTGGGAAGGTACACTACATTTAGATTAACTGTTAAAGGGACTGTTATGTACCCATTACGAATGGCCTGCACCCTTTTATGGAGGTTTTTGCCGTTTACCGTAGTTGCCCTTTTTATTGAGCAAAAGCTCATACAGAAGCTCTAAAATATTGACGTCAGTGAAATACTGAACACGTTTCTATTGTCAATTCACAATATTGTTTTCTTGAGATATGTTGATCAGAGGTGATAAGGAAACAGCTTGATGAATGTATCAATGCTTACCTTTGTAAGCGCTGTAAATATGTTCGTGTCTTGTTTGTGTGTTTCATTAAAAGTCTGCAGACCTAGTTTGAATATAAGTGGATCAGACTATTCAGCATGCAAAATACCAGTGAACTGGATTTTTATGTTTGCGCATGCATGCAAAATGCTGTGGTGGGTGGTTGCTTTTTGGTCCTAGTAAAACAACCAACCCCAAAGTTTCAAGTCCCTCTTTTTTTTGTTTTATCATAGCTTGAAAAAAATTAATCATTGCTTTAGCCATACAAAAACTGGGTCTTACCTAAATTAAATACTTATTCCAGAGTAAATGGCCTTGTTTCATTCAGTTGCATCACCTTAACCAACTCTATAATAGGTCATTAAAGTATGAAACAAAACAAGCATTGTGAACTACATTTAAAATGCATTGCAGCCTCAGTGTTGAAGAAATTTTTATCTTGCAAGGTGATGCAACCATACAGGACTTCAACAGCAAGCACATCCATACTAGGTACTTCTATGGTGAACCTAATTACCATTATAAATGAACAGCTAAACCAGTTACCTAGTTAAAACAGAGACAGGGTATTGTTGATCATGACTGGTTTATTCATACATTTTGACAAACCTTACCACTTGTTTTACAAAGATTGCAGTATAGATATATACTAGTACAGAATAGCTGCATGCCGTAGTATACAAGATATGTACACAGCACATAAACTGTATGGGTATGCATGTGACGCCCCCGTCGGCAAAAGTGACTGCGGTTATGCCCACTGAGTGGCAAAAGAATGTGTGTACGGTGTGAAATCAGCAACAACAAGGGGAAAACGCGTCGAAATGGTAAAAAGATGTTGTGCGATTGACTGTACTAACAGATTTAACAAAAATTCGGAGCTATCATTTTACAGGCTGCTAAAAAAGAAAACACAGAAAGGAGAAGTAAATGAATCATCCATGCCAACATCCACTGGTGGGTTGACAAGTTGCTAGGGTCACTATCAAGTCCAACTCAATTTAATGTTTGCTGATAATTGTCAGTTATACTGACGCTAGAACAGCTAGCCATTTTGCTAAATCTTCTGCCACTCAACAGGACGAGCTCCGGCATGGTCACGTGGAAAAGTGACGTCAGTGCATACCCTCTATATAGATATAAATATAAACAGAGCTGCACTTCTTTGCACCAGTGTTTAAAATGCACTATTGAAGCTTTAGCGGTGTCGTCTTCAAAGTTCATAGCATCAAACACCTGCAAAAACACATTAAAAAGGTTATCACACCGAAACAAAACGCACAAAAAACACAAATGACATAATAAGACTTGCCTAGCCATTTATATCAGACTGAAGTTTATCATCACATGACAATCAGGTCAAAGTGAAGAATGTTTAAATCATCATTAAATGGCTTAAGAAGCTTTTTTCATAGTAAAAATGCTCATAAGATGCACTTGTGCAAGATTTAATAAAAAATTTCTGCTCACCTTAAACACAGGTTGCAGAATTTACAATGCATCTCCAATCTCTCCAAAACTCCACTTTCTTATCACGTCATCCATCCTCCACCTTGGCAGCACACCTCTTCACAAACATCTCTGCAAACGGTTTCAGGGTGACGGTCCATCTGTGCAAAGCCAGTGGTACAGATGACAGGTCAATCTAAAAAAAAGTCAGATGACTTATACAAGAGTGTTGTGTAACTTTGGGACCTTCAGTCTTATTCTAATGACTTAAGAATAAGGGTTAGGAATATGTCTGCTAATATGTTATGAAATATCTTTGACAAAGACATGAGGAACTCACCATGATGTTGACCATGTGTCTCATCTTATCCATAATGACGTTGAAATTCTCAATGATATGATGGAAGGCCTGGTACAGCTATTAAGGGTCCAACTTTAACCCCAGCACAGCATCTTGAATTTTGTTCATCATAAGTATGGGATTCATCCATAGGCCGATGGTCTGTCAGAGTACAGTCTTGCAATGATGATTTCACGAGACTGGTCTGCCTAAGGAGATAGAAAAAGTCTACTTAGAAATCCTACTTTTTTTTTTATTAAAACAAGAGTTTATTTAAAAAGCAACATTAAATGTAGAAACACTCAAGCCTGGTTTTACATGAGGTTAAGGGGTCTTGAAATATGCAGCTTAGCTTGATGCAAACATGTTTTTCCATTGAAACATAACTCCTCCCCCTCTTTAAATAATTTATACATTTATAATAGAACCTGATAAGGCTGAATTGCAGAATGACGTCATAAAAATCATTAATCCTTATTGGCTGAAGTGAGAGACTGTAACTTTTAAATGCTTGCATCTATCATTACGATAACGATATGTTGTTACAGGTGATTAGTTTTTTTTTACCAAAGTTAAACTTTTACAGTAACTGTGTGACTGTATGTAAACTTAGTAGTCGTGGCTAGGAGGCATTTAACAATACAAGAATTTAAATGCACAATTCCCTATTAAGATAGTTTATAAAATGTAACAAATAAGGAGAATCGACATTTCATTAAACTTTATTTAATCAACAAACGCCACTTAAAGAGACATTATTTGGTAAAATTTTATGAAGCACAGATAAACACACAAGACTTGCCATACCGGCACCTCATCTGTAATGTGGTTTAAACTAACCCAAACCATAAAATAGCAATTAATACCTACTTTTGGCGTTTTATATAATGCACAAAGTACAAACAATCTTAAATCAACTTACCATTTTAGCAGATGTTTAAGGATTTAGCTGAACGGGGAACCCACTATCCAACGTTCACGCTGCGCAGGAAAGGACGAGAGAGGCCGATTACATCACCACGCTTGAATATAAGGCGTGGTTGACTACGCAGACAAATCATCGTATGACATCAAATTAACGCGAGAGCGAGTTATTTCTCAAACTGAAGGCTGCATCCTTCAGAGGCCGCATTTACAGGCTGTATACTTATTTCAGAATATTAACAATTATAAACTTCACTATTATTCTTAGTTAAAAGTAAATTGTGGTAATTTGCTTATGACTTGCGAATGTAATGCTCAGTTAACTGAAATAAACCAGGCTGGATGACGTATGAAGCCTACATATGCGACCTCCGAAGAATGCAGCCTTCCGTTTGAAAAACGTCGCTCAAAGGTAAAATGGGCCAGAAAAAAATTACCGGACATGCCAATTATCAGAAAACCAGAGGCGGACACTACTTGAGTATTTTAAGTAAATAATGGGAAAAATGTACTTTACTAAAAAATGTTCACTACATTCTAAAGCATAGAATCATACTGTGTATTTCTTTTAATATTGCATATTAAAATTGATTTAATACCTAATTACATCAAAATTGTGTACTTTTACTTTTCTTGAGTAAAAATACAAAAGTACTTTTTACTTAAGTAAAAGTAAAAAAGTAGATGTTTAATGTACTTAAATGTTAAATATAAACCCAAAAACTTGAAATTATGAAATGTAGTGGAGTAAAAATTATGATAATATGCTTTGGAATGTATGTTTTCCAAAGAAAAACACTGATAAAATACGACTACTTAAAAATTTACTTTTATATAGAAAGTAAAAATACTTAAGTAGTGTCCGCTTTTGCAGAAAACAATTTTTTTTATTTTAAAATAAAGTTCCAAACTAAGTATGTATATGTGCTTTTAAACTTTTTCCTACTAAAGCATTTATTTGTTATAAACAGAAAATTGTAAAGTTACATTTAAAGTTGTTGTACTAAACATAATCTTCTAATGCTATAACAAAATACATTAAAATAAAATGGCCTATTTTACCTGAAAGTTAGTGGCCAGCACCTAAAACTGTATTTTTTATAAATTTTATTATTAGCATACAGAGCTTTTTATTTGAGATTTGACTTATTTTACTCTGATATCTTATTGATTGGTTTCCCATTAAGTCATGTTGCGCTCACCTTAGCAGACATATATCAATAAAAGCATTTCAAACAGATAAAAAGACCCTTGTGGTAATGATGTTAATACCTGGTGGCCCATTTTAGCTAAAATCACCACTGTTTCAGAAATTATTTGTCGGTTTTTCATTGCTTAAATATAAAAGAAACATAAAAAGTTGTCCTAATTATACAATAAAGCAACAATTCACCCAGCAGATGGCGCCCGTATCTCTAACTTCAAATAGTTTCTATTTTCATTACATTATTTACTCAGTTTTACTTCTCATGTTGTTTTGAACAAAGTTTGCATGGAATTGTGGGTAAAGAAGGTGACCCAGGTGCACTGATGTAGTGTCATAAATCTTAGTCATCATTAGATTCAATTCAATCTAACCAATCCTCTGATTGGTCTTCTAGAAGAGCACTTATGTTATTGCATGACCCATCACCATCATCAGGGGACAACCAGGGAACATTGTCCTGGGCCATATGATGATAAGGGGGCCACTATGTTATACCTACTAAGGCTGAGGGACAGGAGTCTCATGAAGTTTTGAAATTGTCCTACATAGGTTGTAAAAACAAGTCTTTATTTTGCAAACTTTTATTCCAAATTTGGCGCAGGATGTTGTTTGCCTTTCAACTGTGCCATCCACTTGAACTAAATATATATATGAATCAGCACCTCACACAGTTTGACTCCGGTCACACACTTGCTTCGAAGCCAATGTCATAAGAGAAACGTAAAGTGTGCCATCAACTATAATAACAGATTTTGCACATTTTAGATCGAGAATGCTTCATCCCTAACATTTTTTTTACTTTCAGTTTATTCACGATTACAGATTTGTGTAAGGGGGCCGGCACATAATTTCCGAAGGCTATGGGACCCACGCAGATGGACGGCCAAAGTGAACCTTGATTGCATGTAAAGTGCCGTCGAAACGCCTAAGTGCATCAGAGCAATAGCTGTTGCCATGCTTGTCATGAAAAGGCTATTAAGTAGTAAGAAAAAGCCAGTGAAATCACTGTGGGTGATGGACAGCAAGCAGAAGATATTACAACAGTCGAGGTCAGCGAGGTCACCGAATTCAAACATTTTAACCGAACCGAGAGCTGAGCTTTTGACAGTGGCACAATATGACACCATCATTCCTGTGTTGAGATGAAATCAAATTGACATAAAAGAGCAGCCTGGTCAGGCGCATGAGCATTCAAATCATTTGAGTGGCAAAAAGTAGTATCAGTCGATAAATGAATTGAACTGAAAACATTTTTTTTAGTCTGTGCATTCATTCAGGTTTTATTTCTATATTTGGAAATTTTGAGAGGACTTGGCCTTCTCGATAGTTTTCAATTCTTAATACTAGCATGCAAAGTGCACCGACGTTTTTTCTTTCATTAGCTGTGAAACTGCAAAGGTGTCCTTGCTTTGGTCATTAGGGTCTAATTGAAACTTTGAAAAAATCTGCATGTTGATTTTGGCCTAACTGTGATGTTTTTTATCTTTGTAAACAATGCTTTTATAGGAACAAGACATTGATGTATAAAAGACAAGTGAAAAACGTTGGCCGTCCTTGAGTTTCCTTCAAAGATTCCCTGAAATTGGAACACCATTTGCCATCATGTAGGAATCGCCCCTTCTGATTATACCTCGGGTACGTGAGTGATTTTTTAAGGCAGCTGATGCTTTGAACCGGGTGCGTGAAACATTGCTAACTTTGATGGTGAGTGAGCACCGCGTACGTACGTGTAATCCAACAGTGCAATTGATGTCTGTTTAAGGTTTCTTTGCATACAAATGCCAACCTGCCTTCTTCGATGACTAGAGGCTTTATCCAGCCCTTGATTTAAGTGTGTTTATGCTAATGAACGTTGAGCAAAGACACGGCTGATGTAAATTCAACAGACTTGGCATAATACAGGATCTATCCAAAGCTTCTGACATGATTCTTTAAACCAGAGGCCCTCAAAAATCACTAAAGGTTTTAAAGTTATTCAGTCCCAGATTAAAGATTTATGTGACAGGTGATGAAACAGCCGCAGGATAAATGTGGATGGAGGTGAAAGTGCTTTAAGGGAAAATACGCAGGGCTAAGTGAGGTGATAGTTGTGCCTACATGACTTTGGGTCAGATTTTAGGAACAGATTGTGAAGAGATGCAAAATCTCATTAATCACTTAACAAAAAAAAATATTAAACTGACATTGGAGTAAAACAAATCTAAAGTTTAGTTTCATGTACTCACGCAAAACCTTTATGTGCAGAGTTTCAAAAAAAAAGTTTAGTTTCACGTGCGCACGCGATAGTTTCACGTGCGCACGCGATAGTTTCACGTGCGCACGCGAACGTTTCACGTGCACAAATGAAAGGCACGCAAAACTAAACGCGATAGTTTCCCGTGCGCACGTGATAGTTTTAACGTGCACATGCGATACTAAACTTTATTTAATTTTTTCTCCATGTCCCCTTAGGGGCTCCGTAAGGGACAGATGCATACGAAGACAAATTATTTTTATAGACGAGTAATGCTTAAGCTGGATACAAGTTGTATGCTTGTAAATGTTGTAGGTCACTTATCCTATTAAAATATATTAAAATAAAATACTACTAGCCTTATGATTAATGTGTACATTATAACAAGAAAAAATTAAGTGCATTACACTGACTATTGTCAGCAGTCTAATAAAACTTTAGTCACATTAAACAGATTATCAATAAATACAATAAAAATAGTTATTAATAGTTATTAATATTAATGTTCATAATAACTTATTATTGTTAAGTTAAAATAATGTTAATAATAATAATGTTTAGCTATTATTAATAGTATTTATATAGTAATGGTAATAATATCATATTTACATTAAGGAAGCAAACATTTTTGGTTAATTAATAATAATATCATAATTTGTATATGATAATATGAATAATACCTATTATTTAATACATTATTCATATTATTTTTGTAATTTAATACAAATATTAGACTCTAAAAATTCTGGGTTATTTCAAGGGACAAACCCAACCCACTGGGTTGTAATTTACATGCTGGTATGTTTTAACCCATTGTATGGGTCAAAAATACAAATTTTCTGGGTTAGTTGAACCCATGGCTGGGTTTGTCCCAATATGTCCCAAAACTGGGTTTTTAGAGTGTATTCATATTTGAATGAACAGCTTTGTTTGGATAGGACAATATTTGGCCGAGATCCAATATTTAAAAGGGTGCAAAAAAAATAAATAATTTGAAATATTGAGAAAATCGCCTTTAAAGTTGTCCAAATGAAGTCCTTAGCAACTGCATCCACATATATTTTCGGTATCTTCATGGAACCTTATCTTTACCTAATGTCCTAATGATTTTTGGCATAAAAAAACTTTAATTTTGACCCATACAATATATTGTTGGCTATTGCTATAAATAAAGAGTTTGGTTCCAAAACGCCATAAACGTTTTTTATTTTATTTTTATTAGTTATGGTCAAAATCAGTATTCTATTAGGTCAATATTAAAAAGTAAATTCTTAATTTTATGCGAAATCCGATATCCGGCGTGTTATTCTGTCATCTTTTCTACCTTTTTTCCAAACCTTGACAAGCGCCAGTCCTCCTTCTTTGCAGAATGCAATAAATCCTCTCAACCAATCACAGTGCACCATTCCACGCATTGTAAACAACAACGGAGGAGCTTTGAATACACACTGAATATAGTTTTCCTCATCTACTCTGTACTTCGTGATCCACAAACAAACAAACAAAAACAATATAATAATTTTGATGGCATTGATAAACCTGTGGTGGTTTTCGGTGTCGAGGAAGAAATATAAGCCATCAATATCGAATAATTTGTTACAAAGTAAGTGTTTTGATTAATGCCATTAATGTTTATTTTTTTAATCAGTGTATACCACTAGTCAACTAAATGAATATAACATGGCAAAGATGAATGCACATTTATATATTGATTCAATAGATTTATAGCGTTTAGGAAAAGAAAAACTTTTATTGCATTTTGCGGAAATTTTTTTTTATAATAAATCTTTGAAAATCAAATTATGGATTTTAATTTTTAATTTTATAATAACCTAAAGATGCTATGTGAAAGAAACAGTAAATAGTGGTTTTAATCTTGTCACTTTCTTGGTATAGAAAACACATTTTACCCAAATTGCTCTAAAATGGATTTATTGGGTTTTGGAACCAAACTCTTTAAATGCTATTTAAGATTGGTTTGGTGGTCCAGAGTCACATTTTATGTGTCGTTATTAATATGAATGTAATTAATATGTTAATATTATTAATGAAATTTAGTTTTGATAATTATTTCTTGTATGTATATAAATATGTACATAGTTTGTGCAAATAGTACATATTATCATTATTATCAATATCATATGTCTCTATGCATTGACGTAACGTTCATTTTGTTTATTATTAAAAGGATGGTTCTGGGTAATATAAACTGTGTGAAAGGTCAAATGACTTCATATAGAAAGGAAAATATGACCTTTGAACTTGTGTCTGTGTCAGGTGTTTCCCACAGCACATGTCTGAACCCTTGCTCTCTTATTTGATCAAGAGAGCAAACTGAAACATCGCAGTAGAGATTTGTTACTTGGTGAAAGGTGATGTTTATTTGTAAAATAAACATATAGTGGCCCTTTAAATATACTCTGCATCGCTCTAGTCTTTGCATTTATGTCTTTTTTATTTGTATGTGATATACAATAAATGTTTACTAAATACAAGCTACCCGACAGTAGCACATCGATGTTTGGATGAAAAGCAAACAATAATGTTCCTTCCAGTTGTTGCAAAATGTTGTTTTTTTACTCTTTCATCTCAACAAAGCACAGCCAATCAAAAGACAGTGCTGAAAGTGATTGTTGATGACCCGATCGTTGAGTTGGAGTTCGTACTTTGTCCTCACTGAGCAGACAGACAGACAAGTCAAGACAACCCGATAACAGTTATTTTGGTTCTCGTTTTATTCAAGGATATTTTGTTAACCCTGCGTCAATGAAATGGACCATTATTCCGACCAGGTAAGTCCAGATTTTTGTATTTTATTTGTTTTTTGTAAGTTAACAAAACAGAAATTGTTATTAAACGAACGATCTTACCCGCCCATGTAATAATTTACACAGAGCAAAGTTCATACCATTTGAGTTATATGTTTTACAATGTGTTTTTTAAACGTATTACTTCCAATTAACAATAAATAAAAGCAAATACTTCTACTCGCACTCTTATAGGGGTTAGATCTGCTCGATTTGCTCTTCGATAAGAACGATGGCATCTTACGTCATGAAGAAATGGGACCGCAAAATGATCAGCTTTGGCCGGTTCAAGATCCGCATGTATGACACATACACACATAACAAAGTCTGGCTTATTTTAAAGCCTGGCTATATTAATACACACCTGTGTTTGTATGATTCCCAGATGATGATGCCTGCCCAGGGTAGCGAAGATTTCTTCAAAGCAATTTTAGGTGGCTCCGATTCGATGAACGGGTCTCCAGCATGGTCGCCATCTCCGAGCGACAGTGGAATTAGCGAGGACCCTCATTCGGATCACATCGACAGCCCACCACCCATCAGAAGCCCTCCCGGTTTTGTGGGCCCAAACAATGTCCTTGAAACCAACTTCCCTTTCGATATAAGTGAGTTTTTCCTTCATGCATCAGTAAAACTCGGAAGGTTGTAAACTCTGATGATTACTAGGCTCCCGACCGAGAACACAAACATCTGCTTATTGATTCACAACATTATGCATCCCTGCTTTGTATACTTTCTGAAGATAAGCTTCCTGAGCTTTGTGAAGGTATGCACAAACAAAGCAGGATAAATAGTATTATCTACTGCCGCAGATGGCTGGGGTACCGGCTTCTTCTCAAACAAGCCCGGAGGGATGCAGCGTGTATCAGAAGCACCGCAGGTGACACCGGCCACCGGATTCCCCCTCACTATCAAGGACCTGCTGCTATCTGGCACACCAGAAACTGTGAGTTATCACTGTAGCGTGAAGCGAGAAAGGCAGAATAGAGAAAAAGACTCCTTAGTGCAGATAAAGTTGATGAAGGAAAACTGGACTATGATCCGGTCTTCCAGAAACGATGATTGGATTTGTTACTTTCATGTAATATTGATATTCCTGTCATCCCCGCAGCCCACAAAGGCATCCCAGCAGTCCTACCAAGAGCTGGTTCTTACAGAAGATGAGAAACGACTTCTCGCCAAGGAAGGAGTCGCACTGCCAGATCAGTTCCCGCTCACTAAGGTACAGAACCTTCAGATGGTAATTATACCATAAAAGTAGAGCAAACCAGATTGTCTTTGAAGTTCAGTGCTTTCACTTCCCCCCCTCGATCAAGTACGAGGAAAGGATTCTGAAGAAAATTCGCAGAAAGATTCGCAACAAGCAGTCGGCCCAAGAGAGCCGGAAAAAGAAGAAAGAATACATTGATGGCCTGGAAAGCAGGTATGGAGTTTTCTGCCAAAGTAAAGAAACCAAAAGATGAAAAGGCTTAATGCAGAAACTACACTTCCATTTACAAATTTGGAGTCACTTGCTCTGAATGTGTATCAATGTTTAAAATATATGTCGAGGGAAATATGTGACCTTGGACAACAAAACCAGTCATAAGGGTCAATTTTTAAAATATTTGAATAAATAAGCTTTTTACACCGCAAAGAAATATTTTCAAGAACAAAATTCGTAGTGTTTTTGTGTTGTTTTCAGTAAAAATATCAAAAAATTCTTAAATTAATATGCTTTTTCTTGATGAGCAAAATGACCCAAAAAATTACAAATATCAAAGTTAAGTGATTTTGTGCATAAAACAAGTCAAAAAAATCTGCCAAAAGGGTAAGCAAAAAAATCTTGAACATTGTTCTTAAACACTAAATTCAAGAAAAATTTGCCTACCCCATTGGCAGATTTTTTTGCTTGTTTTATGCACAAAATCACTTAAATTTAATACTTTTGGTCCAAAAACTAGACTTATTTTTTAGGTGTTTTGCTCATCAAGAGAAAGCATCTTAATTTAAGAATTTTTAGATATTTTTACCCATTAGCGTAACGAGCCAACACCGGGCCCCTAAGCAGGATTATCAAGGCGGGCCCTTTACTACAGCACGTGATGACGCAATGTCCACAAGCAGGCTACAATGAATGGGACAGGACAGGATCATAGAGACATGAGATGACTGACAAAATCAGAAATAGCCTACGCGCGCCACAACAAAAACATAACATCGGTGACAGCGCACCATAACATATGAAAAAACACTGCTAGTGAAAGCACACTATAACATTTTGTTACTCATTGCTATGTCTACACACACACATACACCTAGGTCTAAATACATAAAAAAGATTCTCACTTACATTATAGTCTATAGCGTTACATTATAACCACATTATAATTTGTAGAGGTATTTTCCGGGCTTCACTTCTGGATGGCATGATGCACACAGCAGCTCTAAACTTCAGACAAAACACAGCTCAATCATTACATACGCAGGGTCGATCCATACCGTTCAAAATCATGTGTTTACTTACTGCTGCACTTTGTGCTTTGCTTTAGGTGTCTGGTGTAGTGTTTGGGTATTTAAAGCGTTATTGTTTCTTGTTTGTGCTAAGAAACCAAAAGATACAAACCAGCCGATTTCAAACGTGCACAGAAACTCTGGGCTGTGATTGGTTGGGCTCTATCGCTAGTGGTGATTTCATTGGGCGATGGCTTGTTCGACTTCATGCGCCTTAAGAATTGATAGCCGGGTTACTTTAAACTACCGCAAGAGTGATTCGTGAAACCATACGGAGGAGTTTGCTTTTAAATCGCTCTCACGGAACTTTGACGTCATACGGCTGCCTATTAAAAACCCGTGAGAAAACCTGGGAACAGCGGATAGCAACGAATATGTGATAGGGCCCGCCGACTGTCAACCAAATTCTTCCAGTCGGGCGGACCCCTGATTGGTCCGGGCCCGTAAGCAACGCTTACCCTGCTTACCGATAGTTACGCCCCTGTTTTTACTGAAAACAAGACAAAAAATACTAAGATTTTTTTTCTTGAACATTTTTTTTTGCAGTGTATAATATGGTTTGTTGGGATAAGACAATTTTTGGCCAAAGTATTTGAATATTACGGAGCCCCTAAGGGGACATGGAGCAAAAATAAATTAAGTTTAGTTTCATGTTACATTTTTTTTACATTTTTTACATTTATATAGCGCTTTTTCTCAGTGCTCAAAGCGCTTTACATATGAATGGGGGAATCTCCTCGACCACCACCAATGTGCAGCATCCACCTGGATGATGCGACGGCAGCCATATTGCGCCAGAACGCTCACCACACACCAGCTTATTAGTGGAGAGGAGACAGAGTGATATAGCCAATTAGTAGATATGGGGATGATTAGTAGGCCAATGGGCAAGTTTGGCCAGGATGCCAGGGCACACCCCTACTCTTTTTCGAATGACATCCTGGGATTTTTAATGACCGCAGAGAGTCAGGACCTCGGTTTAACGTCTCATCCGAAAGACGGTGCTTTTTGACAGTATAGTGTCCCTGTCACTATACTGGGGTGTTAGGGCCCACACAGACCACAGGGTGAGCACCCCCTGCTGGTCTCACTAACACCTCTACCAGCAGCAACCTGGTTTTCCCAGGTGGTCTCCCATCCAAGTACTGACCAGGCTCAACCCTGCTTAGCTTCAGTGGGCAAGCTGTCTTGGGCTACAGGGTGATATGGCTGCTTTGTGCTTACGTGAAACTTTCATGTGCTCACGCGACACTTTCATGTGCTCACGCGACACTTTCATGTGCTCACGCGAAACCTTCATATGCAGATTTTTTTATTAAAGTTTAGTTTCGCGTGCATCTGCATATGAAACTATCGCGTGCTCACCTGAAACTATTGCGTGCGCACTTGAAAGCGAAAGTTGCGCAAAAATGGCTGGGTTACTTTTGACCCATAATGGGTAAATATTGGACAGAACACATGCTGGGTAAAAATTACCCAATGTTGGGTTGTTGTTATGCAACCATGGGGTATAATAACCCAACAATTGGGTTAAAACCATAGATTGTAAAACGTATGGACATAGTTTGTGAGGAGCTTTTTTGAAGCTTAAATTAGGCGGTGCCTGCGTTTTAAGCTGATCCAACTTTTAATTTTTACAGTGTAGTGTATGTGAAAGGAGAACATAATCCAAACTGAGAAAGATCATAATCTAAACTGAAATTTATTGCTACTGAACGCAACACCCTGGCAAAATACCAGGTGTAACCAAATGTCAAATGAATATTCGATGACGGCTAATGAGCTTACCTTCTTTAAAGGATGGCTGCATGCAACACACAGAACCAGGAGCTGCAGAGGAAAGTCTTTCAGCTGGAGAAATGCAACATGTGAGGGAATCATTTACTTGGTAATTCTCACAGTTCTGCTTCAGTCTCCTCCTGTGGGGCCTGCAGGCCCCTGAAAATTAAACTTTCTAGCTTTATCTCTTCATCTCAGATCGCTGATGGAACAGCTCCGTAGACTTCAGGCGCTGGTCATGAACGGATACAAAAAACCGGCCCAGACTGGGACTTGTGTTCTGGTGAGGGTTAAAAAAAACTTGTACACACATTAAAGATGATTCACACACACAAGGAACCAAACACACATATTAGACAAAAAAACAAACATATTTTTCATTATACTAGACTTGGGTCCAGGGTCACATATGTGCTTGTTTTTCCTTAAAAATCATTGGCTGATTTATGAGCCTTTTTATCTAGTTGAGACCATAAAACACTTGTACACATTTGCATCTAAGGAGTTCATATTAATACCTCAGAGGTACCTCAAATGTATACATATCTGTACCTAAATGTGCCCTTTCAAAGGTAAGCTCAAGCCTATCTCTGTTCCTCAGGTGCTGCTTCTCTCATTTACCCTGATTCTACTACCCAATCTGAAGCCCTTCACAGATACCAAAATCAGTCAGCATGGAGACTTCAGCCCATTGAGAGGTGAGATATTTGGATCAAACATCTCCACTTTTTCCAGAAAGTTCATGGGGAAATACTCATTATGACTACACACTTCTTTTTTAATAGCTCAGGAGACCTTTCAGCTTTGTCAACTTAAACTTTATAAACCTTATTCCAGATGTTTCTTCAAAACAGGATGAGAAACAAATTAGAGATACAAGGAAGAGATAAGAAAAAGCTTGCATCTGTGATTTTTCTGCTCTACGTGCGCACGTCATCCCAAACTCGAATTTAAAATGTCACGCTTGGAGAACCAGGGGTCCTAAGCAATCTGTGTAATGTATCATATGGTTGACAAGCCATTAGGCTCACGCCAAAACTTTATGATAGTTTCGGGAAGTGCCGAGAGAGGTGGTGTGGTCCGGAAGAAATGCAGACGGCTTGGTCATGTTTCCCTCACGTTGAATCAACGGCATGGAAGAAAAGCTGTAATTTGTCCTCATCAAAATGCTGTCAGTGGTTCTGAGGGGAATCAATTTTTATTCTGCAGGGTATCCAGGTCATGGTTAAAGTTTGGTGCAGTCGGTCACAGTCTCATTCGATTAGCGTCACGTTGAGTTCTTTGAAGTGAGTGGTTGAGGTTCAGGGACAATGAAAAGAGACAGAGTGAAACTGTGCCTGTTTATTTTATCCTCAAAATAACTCAAAAATTCTAGTTGGGTTTCTGTAGCTTAACTACAAGAGCGTTACACTAGCAAGGGCAAAGCCATAGGTGTGATTCCCAGAAAAAGCTAATTTTATCTTGAACTTCCTTAACGGGAACTTCCCGGTTCAAGTAAAGACATAAAATCCTCCTAAATAATGTAAAGAACATTCTGTAAAAATAACCTTAATATCTTTAAGTTGAGTTTAAAAGATTCAAATAAATATGAAATCAATGACTGAAATCAAACTTTGATGCTCCAAATCTCATTATTAGAGATGATGGGGTCACAAACTCACTTACTGACATTAAGGATTATTAGGAACACCTTTTCAATTTCTCATTAATGCAATTATCTTATCAATCAATCACATGGCAGTTGCTTCAATGCATTTAGGGGTGTGGTCCTGGTCAAGACAATCTCCTGAACTCCAAACTGAATGTCAGAATGGGAAAGAAACGGGATTTAAGTAATTTTGAGCGTGGCATGGTTGTTGGTGCCGGTCTGAGTATTTCACAATCTGCTCAGTTACTGGGATTTTCACGCACAACCATTTCTAGGGTTTACAAAGAATGGTGTGAAAAGGGAAAAACATCCAGTATGCGGCAGTCCAGCCCATCCTCACCCCATGGCGTCAATATTTGACGCCACTTGACCATGCGTCAATATGTTACGCGGAGGGTATACCCTTCGCGTCATTTTTTGACGAACTGGGGACTTCAATACTATTGAGTCCGTTGCATTCTCTTTCCTATTTTCGTACCATTTTCTTACCATTTTCGCGTCGGTTTAGGGTTAGATTTACATAATGACATCCCTACCCAAACCTATCCCTAACCCCAATGTCAGGCGACAACTGTTTAATTTCGCGTACCTAATAGTATTGAAGTCCCCAGTTCGTCAAAAAATGACGCGAAGGGTATACCCTCCGCGTAACATATTGACGCATGGTCAAGTGGCGTCAAATATTGACGCCATGGGATGAGGATGTGTTGGGCAGTCCTGTGGGCGAAAATGCCTTGTTGATGCTAGAGGTCAGAGGAGAATGGGCCGACAGATTCAAGCTGATAGAAGAGCAACTTTGACTGAAATAACCACTCGTTACAACCGAGGTATGCAGCAAAGCATTTGTGAAGCCACAACACACACAACCTTGAGGCGGATGGACTACTACAGCAGAAGACCCCACCGGATACCACTCATCTCCACTACAAATAGGAAAAAGAGGCTACAATTTGCACAAGCTCACCAAAATTAGACAGTTAAAGACTGGAAAAATGTTGCCTGGTCTGATGAGTCTCGATTTCTGTAGAGACATTCAGATGGCAGAGTCAGAATTTGGCGTAAACAGAATGAGAACATGGATCCATCATGACTTGTTACCACTGTGCAGGCTGCTGGTGGTGGTGTAATGGTGTGGGGGATTTTTTCTTGGCACACTTTAGGCCCCTTCGTGCCAATTGGGCATCGATTAAATGACCATGTCCATCCCTTTATAACCACCATGCACCATGTCACAAAGCTCAAATCATTTCAAATTGGTTTCTTGAACATGACAATGAGTTCACTGTACTAAAATGGCCCCCACAGTCACCAGATCTCAACCCAATAGAGCATCTTTGGGATGTGGTGGAACAGGAGCTTTGTGCCCTGGATGTGCATCCCACAAATCTCCATCAACTGCAAGATGCTATCCTATCAATATGGGCCAACATTTTTAAAGAATGCTTTCAGCACCTTGTTGAATCAATGCCACGTAGAATTAAGGCAGTTCTGAAGGCGAAAGGGGGTCCAACACGGTATTAGTATGGTGTTCCTAATAATCCTTTAGATGAGTGTGTACTGTAAGGCACAATATGTAAAATTATTTTTCGGGCTTCACAGCATTGCGTGGATCAGAGCAGTTGTCGCAGCGGCGGCCGGTGCGAGTGTGTATAGGAAGCTTTTGAATCATGCATGGTACTGATGGCAGCTTATGTCGACGTCAAACACGACCTCAAACACGCACCTATTCTTTCAAAATATTTCACAATATTTCAAAATATGTGTTTGGCCCATCAAGTGATCCAATGTGCATCACGTGTCTTGTCAAAATAAGTGCCTGCTGCAGATGCGTCTAAAGAGTTTTTGATAAAAGAGACGCTCGCGTTTGCCAGATAGTCTCATAATCTCATGCGTAATAATAGAGTTTACTGTTAAGGGAGTGTTTTGATTGTATTTTGTGAACGTGAGCTTCTCTTTTATCATAAACAGTTTCGAAGCGTGTGCAGCAGGCACTTATTTTGACAAAACACGTTGATGCACATAGGATCACTTGATGCACAGAACACTTATTTTGAATTTGCTCCCCTCGGATGAGCAGTCACGAGCCACCACACTGTTAGGCACTTTATTTCTACTTTTTAAATATTTTCTTCATTTTTATTAAAAATAAATGCCTTTTTGATATGATATGTGATAGGAAAAGGAAGAAGAGCAACACTCTGCGCCATCTTTTTTAATCTTTAGTTTTCCAACCAGACATTGGTGGGCGAAGCTAGAGTAAATAGCGTTTGCCGACAAGAGATGCTATTTGCACTAATTTGTGACTATAAGGGATCTATACTTAGATAAAGTAAAAAAATTCCCAGACATGTTTTATTCATCCAGAAGCTTTTATCCAAACTTGTACATACAGGCTTAACATTTTATTAGTACAGGAAGTCCCTGACCTCAAACCCATGACCTTGCTATTGCTTGCGCCTGCCCTATACCTGCTGATCCACAGGACACTTAAATAAAATATAACGAAAAACTCCATTAAAGGAATTTTCTTAAAAGAAAAATCCAGATAATTTACTCACCACCATGTCATCCAAAATGTTGATGTCTTTCTTTGTTTAGTCGAGAAGAAATTATGTTTTTTGAGGAAAACATTGCAGGATTTTTCTCATTTTAATGGACTTTAATAGAGCCCAACATTTAATACTTAACTCAACACTTAACAGTTTCAAAGAGTTTCAAAGGACTCTAAACGATCCCGAACGAGGCATAAGGGTCTTATCTAGCGAAACAATTGTCATTTTTGACAAGAAAAATAAAAAATATGCACTTTTAAACCACAACTTTTCGTCTAGCTCCGGTCCAGCGTGACCTATCGTAAATGCGTAGTGACGTAGGGAGGTCACGTGTTACATGTATAAAACGCACATTTGCGGACCATTTTAAACAATAAACTGACACAAAGACATTAATTAGTATCATTTGACATACAACAACGTAGGAACGGTCCTCTTTCAACACACTTGTAAACACTGGGGCGGAGTTTCGCGTTCGTCCTCTGTGACCTCTTGACGTCATGACAGATTGCGTGGGGTCACGCTGACGCATCACGACCGGATCTAGACGAGAAGTTGTGGTTTAAAAGTGCATATTTTTTATTTTTCTTGTCAAAAATGACAATCATTTCGCTAGATAAGACTATGCCTCGTTTGGGATCGTTTATAGTCCTTTGAAACTCCGTTGAGAAAAACTGTTAAGTGTTGAGTTAAGTATTAAATGTTGGGCTCTATTAAAGTCCATTAACATGAGAAAAATCCTGCAATGTTTTCCTCAAAAAAACATAATTTCTTCTCGACTGAACAAAGAAAGACATCAACATTTTGGATGACATGGTGGTGAGTAAATTATCTGGATTTTTCTTTTAAGAAAATGGACTATTCCTTTAAGTCTCCTGAGCTATAAAAAAGCAATTTTTGAGCATCTTGGGGAAGTACTTTAAATTACACAGTGATGTGAACTTTTGCCAGAACGTAAATTAATTTCTTTACATATCTGATGGACATAGAAAAGCTTCTGCGAGGTCACCTCCAAATGCTTGCATTTCAACCTCCCATTTTTCTTTATGCAGTTCATTCGCGATCGCTGCGTGACCTTCAGTCTTCCCGTGTGATGCACGCCCTGGAGTATCCGTACTCCGTGGCCGAAGACTCAAAAATTCTTCCTCGCTTCTCTGGGGACAAAAGTGTGGAGGAGATAACATCTGTGCTTGAAGAACTACGCAGGGGACCGGGACTCACAGATTACGACCACGAATCTTACAACCGCAGCCTGGACCACCAGCATGACGACCATTACCATAGCGACCCCATCACTGGGTATGTGGCGACGGTGACCTTGAATCCTCGACGTGGCTCAAGGCAGAGTCCACACGCTGATGATATGTGAAAGGCAGAGAGCGATTGATCCAGGGATTTGTCAGAACTCCTTCAACAGCGCTTTTGAAGAGGGACTTTAGCTTACAGATGGCTGGAAGCTCTTTTTTTCTTCTTGTTCTTCTTTCTGAACTAATCTTGTAGAGAAATAGACTTTTTTATATATAACATTACTTTGGCTTTAATTTTGTGAGTTTTTTATGTCATACTTTTTTATTTTCTCTTTCTTTTTTAACTTGTAAACTTTACAGAAGATCAAAGGACAACACCCCCAGATTTTTTAATGTGCAGACTTTTGGATGTTAAAAAAGTGATCATTAAAGGAACACCACTGTTTTTCAATATTTTACTATGTTCTTACCTCAACTTAGACAAATGAAAACATCCCTATCTTTTTTCAATGCGTGCACTTAATCTTTGTACAGCACGTCGTGAATGTGTTAGCATTTAGCCGAGCCCTATTCATTCCTTAGGATCCAAACAGAGATGAATTTAGAGGCCACCAAACACTTCCATGCTTTCCCTACTACATGAGTAGTTACACGAGTAAGTATGGTAGGACAAAATAACGAAGTGCTACAAACTAAGTGCTCTTTTGCAATACAATATAGTTCTCATTTTTTATCCGGTTAAAAAAATCGCCAGGTTTTATTTTGTGCCACCATACTTACTTGTGTAACTACTCATGTAACAGTCTTTAAATAGAGAAAACATGGAAGTGTTTGGTGTCTTTTTAAATTCATCCCTGTTTGGATCCTAAGGAATGAATGGGGCTAGGCTAAATGCTAACACATTCACGATGAGCTGTGCAAAGATTAAATGCATGCATTGATAAAAGATAGGTATGTATTAATTTGTCTAAGTTAAGGTAAGTACATAGCAAAATATAAAAAAACGGTGGTGTTTTCCTTTAAGTTTGAATTGCTTGCTCTCCTATTTAATTTGCTATTAACAGCAATCTAGCTATTAATTCAATGTATTATTTTTTGATCTGTGTTTGTGCCTTGTGTTTTTCGTGTCTTAAAAGACGATTTTGCGCCATGGGCACAGAAAGCCCAAGTTAATTTTTAATGACCTGGGAACTCCAAGATGAAACGTTAGTGCACAGAGGGATCCATAAATAACTTTTGGTAATGAATGTGCTTTTGAATAAAATCATGTTGTGTTCAACTACATTTCAACCTATTTCAGCAGTAAATAGCTTTTTTAAATACATTTTTTAACACATCAAATGAAATGGACGATTCTTTTGAACTCTGGGTTCTGCACAAAGGATGACATAAATGCTTTTCGGCACAATTTGGACGTCAAAGGAGACAGAATGAGGCCAGCGTGTATTACAAACACAGGTGAAAAGCCAACCTCCGTAAAAATAAACAAGATCATCACTGACAAATACAGTTAAATACAACTGGATTATCAATGTGCAAGGCACATTTCGCTGTAATCCCAAAAGAGTTACATAAATTAACAGATATGACAGTGGGGATTATGCCATTTTCATGTATCACTCATTATTTACTCTTTGCCATGTTAAACTGTTTAAACCATCACTTAGGGATGGATGAATAGGTGTTAAATCTCCTTCTGGATAATAAAAAAGGACAAATACTGTCCTATTTAAAAAATTATAATGATATTGGCACCATAGAAACTCTTTTCCCTATTGTTTAGGCTTAAATGTAGGCTCAATGATTACCTATGAGAGACTTTGGGGTTTAATAAAGATTGGCCTTTTGACACTGATCTGAGTATTAAAATGTCTGCATTAAAATTTTATGATAATAATAAGAGTGAAGCTAGTTTTTAATCAGCATAAAAGGAAAACCTTGACCTAGATTGCAGACGGGCTATAGTTTCTCATCAACGGTCTATTCTTCAAACTTGAACAGGAAAGGTTTTGTCTTACCCAGCACCTCTTTAATCTTGTAGAGAGACAGATCCGGCACCTTGTAGCCTCTTTTATCCGTGATGCGCCTGTTCGATTTGACTTTTCCCTTGGGTCCCTGCACATCTCTTTTACCCTAAGAGTTGAAGAAGAATGAATGAACTGCATTGAGTTGATTAATCTGCAGTTGATTTAATAAACAAACTTTATCCAAGTTTTAGATTATTTGCTCCTAAAGCGTAAAGACAATATCTAATTCTTGGACTTTGATCTTTTAAAATTACCAGAAACAAAAATAAAAGCCCCTATTATTTGAAATCAATGTGTTATCATGTGGATTTGTTGGATATTTTGGTGAATCACTTGTCATTAAATATCTGTGATTGTGGGGACAAAAAGCCTTTTGTGAACCCAGGTGAGTCTATGTGAGACTTTATTTTACATCCACCTTATTGTTTTATTGATAAACATTTCAGTTCCACATTTTAAAGCTGTCAGTCGTCAAATCATGGATAACGGTTGATGTCCCGCGTACTGTTTTACTTAAAAATGTTATAAAATAAAGTTGAAAGAAACAAAGCTATAGTCTATGTGATTTTATTAAAATAAAAACACACTTTACATGTCACATATTTATCTCATTAAATAAACAAGTGATTTAAAATAATATACGAATGATAAAGCAGTCTTACCTGTTGTTATGTCTCATTTTCCCGCTCATCGATATTTAAAAAGTACAGTAACTGACGCATTAACTGTCATTTTTCGGCGGAACTTGCTCAGGATTATTACTCATCAATCCCACTATAAAACGATCTAAAAAGTAAAGCTAACACTTTCTTTGTGTGGTCAAAACACACAGTCATATTTTAATGCTCTGGTTTAGTCACCCAAAGTCAGTCTGTGAACGCGCAATCCAGCTGAAGCTCGCATTAAATCATTCTGGGACGAACAGCAAACGTTGAGTACGGTAAGAGTTTAGTAACATGTACGTTTTAAAGAAAAGCCGTTACCTTTTTTAGATTAAAGTACAGTATTTGCATTTACTAAATAAAATGTGATTGACAGAAGCGCACGCGCTCCTCAGTGTGCGCTCATCTCTGCATTTAAAGAATGTGTGCGCGCAGCAGACGAAGCATGGACTGAAAAAGTGAAGAGAAAACAGTTTCTTTATTTTGTCAAACCACGGTCATCTCTAAATAACTTGCGTCTGTTTAGTCATCAAAGTCAGTCTGTGAATGGGAATTCAGGTAAAACTCGCGTTTAATTATTGTGAAGTTATACACATTAATGTACGTTTTAATGTAAAAAAAACTTTATCTTTGATATTTTTATATAGAATATTTGCATATATAACTATTACGTGTTTAATAAGCTGCGTGATCCTCAGCATTGCGCGGGCGCGCATCATGCCCTGAGTATAAAAGAATGTGTGCGCGCTGCAGAGCGCACAGAGGTGCGCGGAAAAGGCACTGAAGAGACCGCGCTCCTGTTACCTGAGAAGTAATGATCCACGGGGGAAAAACACAGAGAAGTAATGATCCACGGGGGAAAAACACAATGACCGAACATGAGATGAATTAGATGAATGGATAGTTTCACCATGACAACAGTGTGAATGGGAATCTGCCATGGAGAGGAATAACACCAGTCAAACTCTTGCACTTGGAGAATGCGAGCACAATTTGGATCCCAGCGCAGGGCTGGACAATTGTACAGATGGTGCCAGTGGGAACCTTTCATTACGCTGCTGGCTGCATTTGTTGACTAAGGAGTCTAGTTCAACCCTGCAAGGTGATGGGTCTAGCCTGGCTGTGCGTGTAATGATCGCCCTGATTTATTCAGTGGTGTGCGCTTTGGGACTCGTAGGCAACTCGCTTGCGCTCTACCTCCTGCACTCTCGGTACCGGCAGAAGCAGTCCTCCATCAACTGTTTTGTGATGGGTCTGGCGCTAACTGATCTACAGTTCGTCCTAACCTTGCCGTTCTGGGCCGTGGACACTGCATTGGACTTTCGCTGGCCTTTTGGAAAAGTTATGTGTAAAATCATCAGCTCGGTGACAACTATGAACATGTACGCCAGTGTATTTTTCCTGACCGCCATGAGTGTGGCCAGGTATTACTCTATCGTTTCCTCGTTGAAAATGCACAGTCGGCGTGCGGCGGCGGCTGCAGCCAAATGGATCTGCTTGAGCATTTGGGTCGTGTCGTTGATCGCCACACTTCCACATTCCATATATTCTACTATAGCTCAAGTTTCCACGGATGAGGAGCTGTGCCTGGTCCGTTTTCCCGAAACGGGCAGCTGGGACCCACAACTGTTGCTTGGTCTTTACCAGCTTCAGAAGGTCCTACTTGGATTTCTGATTCCTCTAGTGGTGATAAGCGTCTGTTATCTCCTACTGCTAAGAATCGTGCTGAGCCGTAGGATCAGCGGGGTCATTGGATCCGAAAGCGAGGTTGGTCGCCACAAGCGCCGTTCTAAAGTCACGAAATCCGTCGTGATTGTAGTCCTTTCCTTCTTTTTGTGTTGGCTGCCCAATCAGGCGTTGACTCTGTGGGGCGTCCTTATCAAGTTCGACCTGATACCTTTTAGTAAGGCCTTCTACAACGCCCAGGCATACGCCTTCCCCCTGACCGTTTGCTTGGCCCACACAAACAGCTGCCTTAATCCTGTCCTTTACTGTCTGATAAGGCGAGAATTTCGTGCTGGACTCAAAGAGCTTCTGTGGAGGGCTACACCGTCCTACAGCAGCATCGCTCGGCTGCTCCCGCGTAAAGCAAAGGTGGCCGAGGCGCCTCCGGTTCTGGTCTTGGTGCAAATGGACGTGTGATTGCATCTTTACAGTGGAAAGACGCATCCTTCACATTCTCTTCTTTACCCCGTCTTTGATTTTGATTGACAGAAAGCAGCATGTGTGATAAACCTCCTCTGGGAGCTGCCCCAGTTTTGCTTCCTCGCATTCAGAATCCCTTTTGCACATTTGTTACACCAGTCCTTTTCCCCGTCTTTGGACTCTCTGATCTACCTGTACTGTTTTCAATGCATCTCAGGCCATCAAACACACTGGGATTTCAAGACTCACCTGTTTTTCTTGCTGCCAATTACAGGCACTGTTTAAAGATTCTTACCAAGATGCCGTTCAAAGAAACAATAAATTATCCATGGGTGATTCCACCTTTGAAGAAAGAAGAGCTGAGATGTAGTAGAGGGGCTTCGTTTTATTTCATGAGATATAAAGTTAATTATGTCTGTGTGGGGAAGGGGGCAGTCACTGGTAAATTCATTAATATTTGAATAATGTTAAATATTTATTATAATTTATCATAAATATTGCAGTTTATGTCAAATCTAAAGTTTGAATTTATTTACATATTAGGTTGCACAAAAGAAACGCTGTCAATTTAAATAATATAATAGCTAAACATGAATCATTTATATATTGATAAAAAAAATGTGAGCGCCTATTAAGAGAAAAACTGTGCAATGTATGTGATCATTTCTCTTTCAATTTCATTCTTAATAGAGCTAAGTAGTACTTAATATTAATAGTAACTTATACAAACGTAAAGTTATTTTATATCATAAGAGAATATCTTCATATTTGATCTTTAAAGGAAAAGTTCACTTAATAAATTTGATGTTCATCAGAATCGGGCTGCTTCCATACAATGAACGTGGGTGGAGATCAAGACCACTATAAAAGCATCATTAAACACAACATTTTTGATGAACTATGCCTTTAAAAAATATACTCAAAGTGATACTCTCATAAAGCTGTAATATGTTTGTGGAAGTGCTTGTTATTTTCATATGCTCAGGGACTTTATCGAAAACACATTGGGCATAAAATATTTGTCTTTGCAGCAATGTACAATAAATCATTTTATGGCTTTATAATGTCCATTTCTGAATCATAAAACAGAATTAAAAATCTATATATGTGTTACGATTTGGGAATATTGAGAATAACAGATAAAGTAAGAGTCGAAGAGATTATAATTTTTTCATTACTTTTTTAAGTCAGAAAAGATGCCTTTGAGTTCTGGATATGCTGGCACGCTTTTACATTAAATTTACTGTAACTTATAAATGCTGCAATATGCTCTGAGGTAAGGGAATTGATTTAGACACCAGCTTGTAGCTTTGAATGCACAGCGAATAGTTGATAGCGAAATAATTTAAAGGTGCAGTGTGTACATTTTAGTGGCATCTAGTGGTGAGGGTGTGAATTGCAAGCAACGGCTAAGTCCACTGCTCACCCCTCGCTTTTGAAATGCATAGAAAAGCTACGGTTGCCACCACTGGAAAAACATGTCATTGTCGGAGATAACTTAGTAAAAAAAGTTTGTCCATTAAGGGCTTATGTAGAAACATGGTGGAACAAAATGGCGACTTCCACGTAAGGGGCCCCACTGGGTGTGTAGATAAAAACATGTCATTCTAAGGTAATAAAAACGTAACAGTTCATTATGCAAGGTCTTTATACACCCCTGATAATATAGTTTTGTAAATTATTTTGCATTTCTGTCAAGAGATCCTTCTAAAAATTGCACACCGCACCTTTAAGCCTTGAATCATTTTTAGTTCTTAAAAGAAATATTTTACCAAAATTTCAAGGACATCTGTCCAATATCATTTAAAAAAGGGAAAAGAGACTGAATTTCTATTTAAAGCTAATGTGCAGTTGTGATGGTTTATTTCCCGACTGTGGAGACTAGTTATCACACTTTTTACTCGCATGGTCACATGGCTTAAAGCAACACTATGTAGTTTCCATGTAAAAATGACTGACAGCTCCCCCATGTGGTTGAAAAGCGCAACAGTGCCTGGTATCAGACAGTCTTCTGCAGGCAGGGAGAGGGGCGGGGCTGTGTTTCCTACCCTCCACCACCACTTTCAGAGTGTGCTTGTAGCAGCTAGGAGGCTGCTCAGGTTGCAGCAACAGTACAATTTGTCCAGTTAAAGGCGCTCTAAGCGAATAATGTGCGACGTCACTTCCTGTTGATGTTTGAACTGTTTTCAAACAGACAGAGCGTAGCTAACTCCTCCCCCTCCCCCTCCCTTCCGTGCTTTCATGAACGTGCCCAACCCCCACCCCCAAATCCTTCTTGTCGTCTATTGGCTGGAATACTTTGTTTTGTTTTGTGAAGCTAGGTTTGGCCATTTGTTGATATTGCCGTTTGTGAAGCCTGGGCTGTCTACAGAGATCGTGTTTTTTTACAGTTTGATCAGCGGACAGGCAGCAAGCAGATAGTGAGGAGATGTTTCCGGTATGTAACAAAAAATGTTTTATGGTCTAAAATGCTTCAATTCGCTTAGAGCACCTTTAAAAGTTGTTCTATCACTGAAATAATTTTAGAGACATTATTTAATGGTAAAAAAACTACATAGTGTTGCTTTAAAACATCAACATATGATAACTCCTATAATTAACTGTAGATAATAATGTTTACTTGTTCATCTGCTACTATCATATATATATATATATATATATATATATATATATATATATATATATATATATATATATATATATATATATATATATATATATATATATAGCTCAAGTTAAAAAGAGGAATTGGTCTTTGAACTCTCTTTCCTGAAGCTGAGGGCATGCAGATGAGATGGCACTAGAGACCATTAATGAGCCAACCTGACTATAAGATCCAAACTCACTGTAATGTATAATGGAGTGGAGTGACATTTTGCCTCAGCAGTTTCAAGCTTTGTTGTCAGTATATAAAGGCTCAACTTTCTTTAATGTCTGCCTGAATTGTTTTATTAATCTATAATATTCTTAAGATTGTATAAAAGTATATTGGAACGGTGGTTGTCATTTGTTTCCACTTCATCCAACACAGTTAATCCCAAAAATATGTACAGTTTTTAAGATGCAGTTAATGTTTGGTTACAAAATGTCAACAATAAAACCAATAATTCACCACACAAACCATGTTTTGTCTTTGGTGATAGTAAACCTGTATTTACTGTAGATGCTTTTTTTCTTGTAGTTCTGTTTGTAGGTCACACCGATGATGACCAATTTGTGTGCGGGTCGTTGCCAAAATCGACGTTCAGAATGTGCCTTAATTTTTTTAAATTAACAGTTAAATTAATGTTTTTAATACTTATTTTTAGTTAGTTCCAGTCCTTGATTCTGATTGGTCAATAGCTGTACTTTATTTATGATAAAACAAGCTATGACCACTGCACCGAATGATTCAATGTATTACTGCGCAGCAACCTAATGGGTGTTTCACGGTACGCAGCAAGCGGCCAAATATCTGTGCAGCTATAGCTTTTTTCATGCAGTGGAAGCGTTTTGTTCAGCATTTAGTGCAAAATGTTTATCTTTAACGGAACCTGCCGTGATTTTGGTTTCACATACAAGGCATGTGGACCGACTTCGCTTTACTTCTGTACCCCCCCACACGTCTTTTATTGACAATGAACTAAACACTCGCTATCAGTAACGGCCATTAGTAACGTAAACATATATAAACATTTTGCTGCATCCAAAACCGCCTACTTATGTACTATATAGTAGGTGAAAACTGTTGAGCTCTTTTGTAATTTTACTTTAAAGATGCAATACCACTACATTCATTACAGTGTAGAAAAATGAAGTTCAGCACTTTTAAACATCCAAAAAGAGATGATGCAACAGACTTAAAATCAATATGCACTCAACTTTGGAGAAGGCACAGAATTAATGAATTCTTGCTCACCTAAGCGAAACCCCGGACACAGAATTGAAAATAAAGTCTCACAGTTCTCTTAACTGGTACTACACACAAACCTCTAGATGTGACTAATTGCATACAGTGTTACGGGTTGGACGAGTCAACTGAGTATAGTTTCATAGGAAAGAGTATTTAAATTTTCAACTTCCACCTGCCACCTATTCAAGTTAAAACCTTCTCCTTTCTTAATTAACGTTCTTGGTGGAGGTAATTTTTTTTACACACGAGTTTGAAAACTGTTTTAGTTTTTCATACACAAAGCTTAAAATATAACATATTTAAGAGAACAACTGTGAAAATTTCAATTGAATTGATCTGTTTGATTTGGATAAAAATAGCAGTCAGCCGTTAAACATTTTTGTTCTCCATTTTCCAATCCCACTATTGGTTTTGGGACGCATGCTCCATTCAATCATTGTGTGTAAATAGACAAGCATTTTGAAACCACAGTATCTGTGTTCTGGGTCAACATCTTGTGTTGGTCCTGGAACAACAATCCTTGTACAAGAAATAAATGCCAAGAAAGTTCAAACCCATACCACAACTATAACAAACCCATTATGATAAATTAAATGATTCATATGATGTATAAGCCCCTAACTCAGTCCTAACTGTAAAATTTGCATTAACCCTAAAATCTGATTGGTTGTCAGGAATATTATTTCAGGACCAACAAGGATGTTGCACTCTGCAGAATCATGTATAAAAAACAATGCATAATTACCAATGTGTTTGATTTGACTGAATTTGAATATATAAGTATAGACTTTGCAGCAAAAACTTTTCCATTATTATCACCTATGAAATTTATATAACATATATTACGGAAAACTTCTTATTTCCAACACATTTATTACTAGTGGTGTACTCTACTGTTTAGTCTTTCATTTTTATAAATATGACTTACATGGACGATTTACATATTCATTATGTAAGCAATCAGGTACGGGGGCTGTGTGTTATCTTGAATATAAAGGGCACTGTAAAAAAATGATATAGCACTGTAAAAAATCATATCATGATCAAAAAACATATATGTTAATGTTATTTTAAAATAAAAAATAATTAAACAATTGCAACATGTTTTTTTTAAGATATGCAGACTTAACCCAAATCAAACCTTAAAAAAGTGGATTGAATTGACTTGAAAAATATAGTTTTTTAAAACCTTCATGCTAAATTTTTTTATATCAGACGCTGATATTTCAAAGCCAGTGGCAAATTTAAGAAGACTTCCCGAAAGCAAGCTGTACTCAGCGTGGTACATGAGCGCTGACCTCCCGCTGAACACCTAAAACTCACATATCTGAAAACTGTCAAATAAGAGCAAGCTTTACTACTAGTTTACAACAACATTAAGTGACACAGAAACAGTAATATTTGGAATACTATGCAAGTTTTCTGCTACATGGTTGTTGATGCTAAATGCATTCTGGGAAACTTGGCTGTTGAAAGTCCACACAAGTCATCTCCCGATGGGCAAAGCAAGAACACATCAGGGGATTTAATGACACGTCAGCATCAAGTAAGCATTAACTGTTTTATAATTGATTGTAAAATGTTAATTTAATTCATTTTATATACCGGTATATATACAAACACACTATACAGTATGCAGTAGGTCGCCTTACTAGCTCACATCTTTAAAATAGCTCCCACAGTCTTATTTTCTATTAAATTCTCCAGTTTAAATTATTTAAAGGCCTTTTTACTGCACTGTTATCACTGAGTCTGAGATCCAAAGAAACAATAAATTATGAACTCCATTGGGCTCCCTAGTTAGACTAAAATGTGAGGGTGGGGCCAACTTTGGTGTTAATGAGGGAACTTTGTGAGGCTGAACCACCAGGAAATGAAAAAGAGTGAGGTTCAGCAGCATGCTGAGCTTGAGAAAAAAGACAAAGATGAAAGAAAATCAAAGGCGATTGTGTGACTTTCCAATGTTGATTTCGAGTCCATCAATCAGAGATAAAGCAGACTTAAGGCCCGGGTATACTTTTTTTCCGCGTCCGCGTCCGGCTCGCGCGCGCACGCGTCCGCGCAGCTTTCCGGGTATAGTCCTCGCGGCTACACGCGGATGGCCGCGTTCGACACTATACGCAATACAAATGATTTCTTATTCAAATTATTAGTCTAACAGGCTGTCAGGGCAGCACTGATTTGGAGACATTTACAGTACATTATAACATTAGGATAGGTGAAGAAAAGTAACTGATCCACCATTGCAAACACAGTTTAGAACAAACAACAAGACAACAAAGAACAGGAATCAAACAAACATGCTCCAGAGCTTTCTGTTCTTGGAAGAAGTAAAAGTTAAAGAAGAAAAACGATAGTGTGTGTGCAAATGCTGTCTATTTCCTTTTTATAATTGTTTATAGTGGAGTGTCCTGTCTAAATATTTTCATGCGCATGCGCTGTCGTACGCGGACTGTACGCGCACTGTCCGCGCGGTCTCAAATTTTGGGCTGCACGCGGACGGTCCGCGCGGCCGGCCGCGGACCCTCCTGATGACGAAAATGACGTCATGCGGACGGCGCGCATACGCGGACGTCCCGAGTATACTTTCGGCTTTAAAGTCAGCCACCAGCCTGGTTTCTTCTGGTTTCATGTTAGAGTTGATTGCTTGATGTATTATTGCAATCTTGATAACGATAACCTCTATTGATTTCTACAGATCCAGCGCTGAATGTCTAAAAGGACTGGATCAAGGCATCTCCACTACAAGATGGGTAGTTAACTGGTTGAACCTTCTGGCTGTGACCTTTAATTATGCCTGTCAGAGCAAGCTGAGTTGATCAAGATACATAATTGTTTCGAAGAGGGAGTTGGCAAGGGGGAGGAGTAGCAAGCTGGACATACTATCTGTTTGTCTTCCTGTCTGTCTGTCTGTCTATTGGTCTGTATATTTGTATTGTCTATCTATCATGTCTTTCAATTCTATCTGTCTATATGTCTGTCTGTCTGTCTGTCTGTCTGTCTGTCTGTCTATCTATCTATCTATCTATCTATCGAGTTTGTCAAAACTATCTATATGTCTATCTATCTGTCTGTCTCTCTCCATAGCCTATATGTTTATCATTCTTTTATCTATGTATCTATCTGTCTATATGCCTGCCTGCCTGCCTGTCTATCTATTTGTCAAAACTATCTGTCTGTCTGTCTATCTATCTGTCCCTCTATATTTTTATCATTCTGTTAATTATCCATCTATTTGTCTGCCTGGTTTGTCAAAACTATCTATATGTCTGTCTATCTATATGTTTATCATTCTATTTATCTATCTATCTATCTATCTATCTATCTATCTATCTATCTATCTATCTATCTATCTATCTATCTATCTATCTATCTATCTATCTGTCTGTCTGTCTGTCTGTATGTCTGTCTGACTGAGTCTATATGTTTACCATTATGGCTATCTATCTGTCTGTCTGTCTATTTGTCAAAAATATCTGTCTTTCTGTCTATATGTTTATCATTCTGTATAACTATCTTTCTGTCTGTTTATCTGTCTGTATGCCTGTCTGTCTGTACAACTATCTATCTGTCTGTCTGCCTGCCTGTCTGTCTATGTTTACCATTATGTCTATCTATCTGTCTGTCTGTCTATCTATGTACCGGGTGTGTCAAATCTATATGTCTGTCTGTCTGTCTGTCTGTCTGTCTGTCTGTCTGTCTATTTGTCTGTCTATCTATCTATCTATCTATCTATCTATCTATCTATCTATCTATCTATCTATCTATCTATCTATCTATCTATCTATCTATCTATCTATCTATCTAATGGGTGTGTCTATCTATCGAGTACGTCAAATCTGTCTGTCTGCTTACCTGCCTGTCTGTCTATGTATCGGGTGTGTCAAATCTATAAATCTGTCTATATGTTACATGTCTGTCTGTCTGTCTGTCTGTCTGTCTGTCTGTCTGTCTGTCTGTCTGTCTGTCTATCTATCTATCTATCTATCTATCTATCTATCTATCTATCTATCTATCGAGTGTGTCTATCTATCGGGTATGTCAAATCTGTCTGTCTGCTGCCTGTCTGTCTATCTATGTATCGGGTGTGTCAAATCTATAAATCTGTCTATATGTTATATGTCTGTCTGTCTGTCTGTCTGTCTGTCTGTCTGTCTGTCTGTCTATCTATCTATCTATCTATCGGGTGTTTCTTTCTATCTGGAATATGTCTGTCTTTCTGTCTGCCTACCTGTCTGTCTGTTTATCTATCAGGTTTGTCAAATCTATTTATATGTCTGTCTATCTATCTGTCTGTCTGTCTTTATGTTTACCGTTCTGTCTATCTATCTGGCTGGCTGGCTAGCTATCTATCAGGTTTGTCAAATCTATCTATCTGTCTATATGTCTGTCTGTCATACACCTATCATACACCTGCCCCAATGTAGCACAATGCGTGATTCAAGCGTTTTTTGCTAGTTTTAGCCCGACGCAGTTATCATTTTTAAGTCCAACGTCACGTTGTTTAATTAGCAAATGCATTTGCTCCTATTCATTACGCCTATCCCATTATTCATTATGAGAATAGGGACAACCCTTTTAGACCGTGCGTGCAAGGCGCAAAGACAATTTTTTCATTAAAGGTCACGTTCTTCCTGATCCCAGTTTTTTAAACACTAGTTAATGTGTAATTTTGCTATAATAGCATAAATAATAGCTGTAAAATGATAAAGCTCAAAGTTCACTGCCAGGCGATATATTTTCTTTAAAAGAATTCGCCTTTCAAAGCCTACAGTGAACGGCCGGTTTGGATTACAGCCCTCTACTTCCTGCTTTAATGACGTCAATAAAACAATTTTTTGATTAAACTCCGCCCACAGGAATACGTCAATCGCCAGCTAAGCTAACAGCAAGCTAAGCTGCTATCGTATCACAACACACTAAACAAACTACACAATCAGAACTCCTTAAGTATTTCTGAAGGAGGGACTTCATAGAACAAGGAAGACATCAGCCTGTTTTGAGGACAATGAAAACAGCGCTGTAGAGATAAGTAAGTTGTTACACGTGAAACATGAACACATGTTATATTGCGCACTGTAAACACAATCAAAGGTTCAAAAACACAGAAAGAACAGGACCTTTAAACTCGCAAAAGTGAATCCGGACACGCCTTAAGTGCACTTGCGCCATGTACTTTAGACCATGCACTTAAATCATTAAAATAGAGCCCTATATGTTTGTCCTTTTTTCTCGATTGTGGGAGATCTGTGGGTGTGCTGTCTAAAGTGAACATTCAAGACCTATTCAAGGAAATTATCACACATACCCTTGAAGGCATTTAAGAGAATACAGAATGAGGTTCTTTAGAAAAAGCCAAGTATCCAGATGGTATATTTCCACATAAGCGGATCAAGTGAAGGGATCTGTCAGAAGAGGACAGAGAGAGCTGAATATGATTGCCTGCTTCACAACAGATACAGTCACTCTGAAATCAAGACAATGAAGACATAGCGCCGAGCTACTTAGGTTTCCAGCCGAGAGGAAATGCCATCTGCCATGACCCAAGCTAATGCACTCCATGGCAGCCTTGATTATTTCGGGAGATGAGGGGGCAGAGTATTTTCACAACAATTTTCGAATGCCACGCTTCTCCCACAGCTGTCGCATCTACAGCGCATTAGATGGTCAAAGTCCAAGATATCCACGAGGAAATTCAATTATTCACTTGGAGCCTAAAGAATGGGCTTATCACCATATTTATTGGAGTCGAGCCTCAAACATTCAATTACATTTATTATTCTCTAATGCTTATTCGCAAACTCCTTTCATTTCCAGATGTGACACAGGAGCTTCGCCAATGACACACCCTCTCAAGATTTCTCAAGAGGTGCTTTGATGGACCTTAAAACGAAACAGATTTCAAAAAGGAAAGCGACAAAGCTTCGCTCTCCCTCACACTTCTGCCTACTTCTTCTGGGTGCGAGAGCGACTGTGATGAATCGCAACACAAGAGGCCCCGTGACTCAGAAAAGCTTTCTATTGCGAGTGAATCCAGGGGCCTTTGTTCAGCATCTAAAGACCAGCCTTCGCTGAAGCATCGCTTTTATAGCCTGATGAAATGAAACCTTAAAATAATGAACCGAGCAGGGAAGACGGAAATGCTGAAGGAACAATATTCCTTAGCTCTGCCCTATTTTCGAGTCAACTGCGCCAAGCCTCCACTCTTGAGGACCGGGCTCACAATTACCATGTGTCAGTCAAGCATGGTATGTTCAGTCAATCTTTTTCAAGCACGCTGGAACAAAACTTCAGAAGTTGCTATTGAGGAGCCCAAAGTACATGTGTCCATTAGGGCCATGAGTCCTTCAAAAGCAAACCCAGACGTCTAGACTAAAATAAAGTAACATTTGAAGTGGGCTACTCACAGCTGGCTTATAGAAGGTGAAATGACGGCAATTGCTTGCTGGGTTGTTATCAAACTCCATACTTCAGTAGGAGGAAAGCAAGTGAAATTTCAAGGACAATAAACTATAGTTAAAATAGCTCATTGTTAGACCATTCAACATTCTGAGACACCTGTTTTGAAGAGAATCCCATTCAGATTCTGCTTGCCTTCAAAATTTAAACGGCTGTTATTTTCCTGAATGTTCACAGAGGGGAGGCGTAGTCTATGTACATGCATTTGGTTGCTACAATAGATGTTATTGTTCTTCAACGCTATTGAAAGTAATTGCTTGTTCTCAGCTCAAGATTGAATTTTGTTTAGACACATATTTCTGTTTGAGGGAATGATGCATTAAAAATCACTCAGTTTCCTTAGGCCACAAAGTAAGATTACAAGGCTGTGGTTGACGTGGCACTCATAACCCATCTATGTACAGGGCCAGACAGAATCTGCTGACATTTTTGCTTTTTCTGTGGACATTTTTTGGAAAAATCTGCGGAATTATTTTACATGTTTTAAAAAAATATATTAGAGAATTTAAGCAGGAAATATTACAAAATTGCATCTAAAATAATTACTTTTTAAAGGCTTACAACAAAAATGAATACACCAAAACAACCTCTGAGTCCTCTGAATTAAACTGGACCAACATGAACCAGATAATGTGCATGTCAAGATTGAATTATAGTTTGTATATAAAAATTACATATTTTATTGTTTATAGTGTTATATATTACAGCAGAATAAAAAGGCTTGTGTTAAAACGTTCTCATGAATTTAGCACGTATGAAGATAATTTCAACATTTCAAATCTTTCATTTAACCTATGCTGGGTTGTTTTAACCCATTGTTCTGTAAAATATAAACATTTTCCGGGTTTAACCCAACAGCTGGGTTCATTCCTTTTTGACCCATGCTGGTTTGAAAATAACCCAGTATTTTTAAGAGTGTACTCACTGAAGGCACACCACTCATAAAACTATCAAACGAAAAATGTTGACCCATGAATTATAGTAATATACGCTGATAGCCATTTTACAATGCAATTCTTGTCTACAGCAAGAAATTACAGCCGTGTGTCCGCGCCATTACTCTAGCCCATCAGGTTAATAAATAATTTATCTTAAAGCTGGCTTATTTGGTTGATCAGCGGGAGACTGACCTTTCTCAGCGTTGATAATGATCATGTCCAGCAAAAAGACAACAACAAGGCTGAAATATCACCTGCCGTCTCAGGCTTATCTCCGCCTCTCGCCGTGCTATGAGTCAACCGCAAAAGTCATCATCAGAAAATACAGCAAAGGCTTTCGCCTTTATTGCAAAATGCGAATCCCACACCGGTAAAATCATTCATTTACATTATTTACTTATCTTCCTGTCATTTCAAACCGGGTTGACTTTCTTCTTTTGTTAACATGAAAACATGTTTTTTAAAAATAATGTTTGATCTCTCTTCTCTACTTTATAATGAAAGTGAATGGTACTAGAGCTGTTAAAGAAATAGTAATCTATCATATTGATCACTAAATAAGCTTAAATTATTAACGTTAATGTATAGCTTTGGTTCAGATGACATTTATTAACCCACTGGAGTCATTTGGATTATTTTAATGATGGATGGATGTGCCTTTGAAGCTTCGCTATGCAGAACCCTGTATAAGAAGATAACACGACAGCATTTGAAGTCATATACATCTGAGATGGCAATCATTTATGAGAGAAATTTCATATTTGGGAGAACTGTTCCTTTTATATGGCTGGGTATTAATTCAGATGTTCTTATTCTATTCAACTGTGATTCACAGTCTCTTCATTTAATTAGATTCTCAATTCGATTTAGTGAACGTAGGTAATGCAATTCCAATAAAAAATTCTTAAAATAAGAAGAGTGCACTTCAGCTTACAAATGGTAGATTACAGTTTTTCTCAGTCGTTTTGGTACATTTCTCAGATCAGTTTCTCATTTCTTTGAAGAAGGTTGCAAATGCTTTGGTACATCCATGCAAATGATTACATGTGCAATATTCTAATTTTGGGCCAACTGAAAAGTATAAACATGATCAGCACAAAATAAATTAGTTAAGGCTCCTTTTACCTGAAATACTGCAGCAATGAGTCAATCAGTCTGTGACACTGCTCAGGTGTTATGAGAGCCCAGGTTCCTCTGATAGTGGCCTTCAGCTCTTCTACATTGTTGGGTTTGAAAAATTGCATCTTCCTCTTCACAATACCCCATAGATTTTCTATGGTCCTCAAACCAGGCACAGGTAGCTTTGGCACAAGTCCTGTTGGAAAATGAAATCTGCATCTCCATAAAGTTGGTCAGCAGCAGGAAGCACGAAGTGCTCTAAAACCTCCTGGTATACGGCTGTGTTGACCTTGGACCTCAAAAAACACAGTGGAGCAACACCAGCAGATGACATCACTCGCTGTGGAAACTTTACAATGAACCTCAAGCAATGTGAATTGTGTGTTTCCCCACTCTTCCTCCAGACTCCGGGATCCTGATTTCCAAAGAAATGCAAAATTTACTTTCATCAGAGAACATAACTTTGGACCACTCAGCAGGAGTCAAGGTTTTTTGTCTTTGAGACGCTTCAAGAGTGTTCAAGACTGGCTTGACACAAGGAATGCAACAGTTGAACCCAGGTCTTGCATACATCTGTGCGTAGTGCAGTCCACTCCTTGTGAATCTCCCCCACATTTTTGAATAGGTTTTGTTTGTTTGACAATCCTCTTCAGGGTGCTGTTAACCCTATTGCTTGTACACTTTTTTCTACCACATATTTTCCTTCCCTTTGCCTATATATTAATATGCTTGGACACAGAGCTCTGTGAACAGCAAGCCTCTTTTGCAATGAACTTTTGTGTCTTGACCCCCTTGTGCAAGGTGTCAATGGTCATCTTTTGGACAACTGTTAATCATCAGTCTTACCCATGATTAGCCTACAGAACTAGACTGAGAGACAATTGAAAGGCCTTTGCAGGTGTTTTGAGTTAATAAGCTGATTAGAGTGTGGCACCAGGGGTCTTCAACATTGAACCTTTTCACAATATTTTTTAATTTTCTGAGATACTGAATTTGAATCATCAAAATAAAAATAAAAAAACATTTGAAATATATCAGTATGTGTGTAATGAGTACAAGTTTCACCTTTTGAATGGAATTAGAGAAATAAATACACTTTTTGATGATATTCTAATTATATGACCAGCACATGTACAATTCTCTGCTGTTTCCTATATTATCAATTGCTTATGTCATGTTGGTCAAAATGTATTATAATGGGTCTTTGTTGAAAAGTCTCAACCCCCACAACATTTAGGCATTAGTAAATGGCATAAAAATGGTTGAACAAGTTGTCATCATGCATTTTGCTTTGTGGTAATAACAACACACCTGTATCCGCAATGTTAAGGACTGAATGAATGCCAGGCTTGCCGTTGTAACATAACATAAGTTGGCATCTAGCGACGTAGAGTATTACAATGTTAATGAGATCATATGGTCAATGAAGATAAATATGTAGAAAAAAATGTATTCAGGGTTTTTTAAAATCAATACTGAATCAACCACATTAAAAAATATTAATAGAAAAATCTATTTTTGTCCAGACTTGTCCAATAAGCCCTAAAATGATAAAAAGCATCTATAAAAGCATCTATAAGGGGTGCTTCACACAACTCATCTGTTATATTCTAAGCCTTCTTAAGCTCCACAACAGCTTTAGTGAGGAACAAATTGAAATTTAAGACTGAGACTGCCTCTCTTTGTACTGACTTGATATCTCTCTATAGTATTAAAGCTGCAAATGGCCAGTCTGCAGTTTGTTGTGATTGCCTGACCTCTGGGCTCATGCCAGCGGGGAGTGAATCTTTCTAGCACGAACGATCCAACTAAAATGACAGTGGTTGGAAAGTTGCTACGCATCGACCTGATTAGTTTTGACTTGCTGAGAGCTTTAGCGTGTTAAGGTGTTTCGTGTACTCACACGGCACAATGTGATGACTCGACACATTCACTTACCGAGGACAGAAATTGCAATGATGTTTTAAGTCACTTTTGCAGAAATGTAGTTGAGATTATGTTGAGAAAGTTATTAGGGCATGGTTTACATTTATTGCCATGTTAAAATGGAAATAGAAATGTTTTTTGTTTCAATATCTAGTTAAAAGCATTAAAAAAATAAAAACATTCAACCAATCTATTGATAGAGCATTGTGTTAGAAATGCAAAGCTCATGGGTTTGATTCCCAATCAAAAGACTCTAAACGATCCCAAAAGAGGCATAAGGGTCTTATCTAGCAAAACGATTGTCATTTTTGACAAGAAAAATAAAAAATATGCACTTTTAAACCTTAACTTCTCGTCTATCTCCGGTCCTGTGATGCGCCAGCGCAACCTCACGTAATTGTGACATAGAAAGGTCACGTGTTACATATATAACGCACATTTGCGGACCATTTTAAACAATAAACTGACACAAAGACATTAATTAGTATCATTCGACATACAACAACGTCAGAACGGTTCTCTTTCTTGTAAACACTGGGGCGTAGTTTCGCAAACATAATTCGTCACCTCTTGACATGATAACGTATTGCGTGAGGTCGTGCGGGCGCATCACAGGACCGGAGATAGACGAGAAATTGTGGTTTAAAAGTGCATATTTTTAATTTTTCTTGTAAAAAATGACAATTGTTTCGCTAGATAAGACGCTTATGCGTCATTTGGGATCTTTAGAGTCCTTTGAAACTCCACTTAAAAAAAAAGTTAAGTGTTGAGTTAAGTGTTAAGTGTTGGGGTCCATTAAAGTCCATTAAAATGAGAAAATCCTGGAATGTTTTCCTCAAAAAAAACAACAACATAATTTCTTCTCGACTGAACGAAGAAAGACATCAACATTTTGGATTTTTAAATGGACTAATCCTTTAATAAAGCTTTTCTCTTACACGCTGACGCTGCAGATTGAGATTATCCTCAAAATCTGAGCAGAATATGAACAAGATTCAGAAAGCACACACAGAATTTCTAGTTTGGTTTGGGTGCTGGTACTTATTTAATTAAATGCACGTTTTTCCTGTCCTTTTAAATTAGTCCAATATTTTATATTTCAATTTCTAACCCCCTGCAGTCTCACATCATATGAAATTCTGAAAAAGACATTTTGGTTCTTTTGGACGGCTAGAAGATGCGAGCAAAGTCAAAGCCTGACTGGCAAGAAATGCATTTCCATATATTTGATCAGGCATGGCCCGAGAATTTGACCTATGCAGTTAATCTACTGCGCTCGAATGAGCAACTTTCCAATTGAGTTTCAGATTCCCATTGACCTATAAAGGTCTGTAAATATACCCATCTAACACTTTTTTTATCTTTTCATCCTTTTAAACAATAAAGGCCCAAAATGAAGGTTACAGTGACTTTGTTCATTTAGAATAATGAGATTGTTCACTCGCTGTCTGTAACCACTGCATCTTAAATCTGTATCTCCTCTCTGCCCTCTACAACAAATGAGCTTTGTCCTGGTGTTCAGCCTAGCAATCTAATGCTAATCTAAGTAATGAAAACATTGTAAAACTATCTAAGACCGCTTCGTTTAACGGTATTATCTCCTGATGGTAAATGTGATAGCTTTGTTTCTTATGCCTAGATAGACTGCAAAACTATAGATGTTTTCTTAATCAGGTTAAAACATCAATCTTATGACTTGTATATCTAACATCAGGTTATATGTATTTCATTAAACAATATAATTTTATTTAATTGACTGATTTAGGACAAAGGCTTCACTGCTTTCAAAAGCGTTTCCCTTTGACTCTGTTCACACTTCACATACCGTAAATTTGACTTGGTATCACCACTATGTAGCTAGTATAGCTGTCAGTGTTGAAAAAGAAAGAAAATGTTGCCTGTGGACATTTCGCTGTCAGTCTGAAGTCATGCAGCGCATGAATGAATTAAATGCTAGAGCTATTTCATGTATTGATGCAAACCGCCAAAGATATTTCATATTAAGATGCATCACTGGTATTGATATGAATTGGGTCAATAAGCCCGCTCTAGTCACACCATTTTAGTAAAGTAAACCAATCGGCAACCATTATAGCATGATGTCCGCTGGGGGATGGACTTTGCGCATGCGCAGTATATTGCCGTAATAAGACCTGAAAGTGTTGCAAACATGGCGGCGCAGTGGCGCGACTTCCTTAAAAAGACTTTCATACCATACTGTGTCTAACTAACTTAACTTAACTGGCACAGAGGTAACGGTAATATTTAGACATAACAAATCTGAAGGATATTGATTTATATTTATGCATTTAGTAGACGCTTTTATCCAAAGCGACTTACAGAGCATGAAAGGAAAACACATCTTTTTTTCAATATTTTACTATGTTCTTACCTCAACTTGAATAAATTAACACACACCAATCTTTTTTATGCGTGCACTTAATCTTTGTACAGCATGTCGTGAATGTGTTAGCATTTAGCCTAGCCCCATTCATTCCTTAGGATCCAAACAGAAATTAATTTAGAAGCCACCAAACATTTCCACGTTTTCCCTATATTACATGAGTAGTTACATGAGTAAGTGTGTGGCACAAAATAAAACGTGGCGATTTTTTAAGCGGATAAAAAATGAGAACTATATTGTATGGCGGAAGAGCACTTAGTTTGCAGCACTTCGACCTCGTGTGCAGTAATATTGGCAGAAGTTTGAGTGAGAGGGGGAGTAGCCAGGAGTGATGATGTTACTGCGCGCTGAGGTCAAAGTGCTCTTCCGCCATACAATATAGTTCTCATTTTTTATCCATTTAAAAAATTGCCATATTTTATTTTGTGCCACCATACTTACTCGTGTAACTACTCATGTAACGGTCTTTAAATAGGAAAAGCATGAAAGTGTTTGGTGACTTCTAAATTCAACCCCGTTTTGGATCCTAAGGAATAAATGGGGCTAGGCTAAAAAGGAACACATTCACGAGGTGCTGTGCAAAGATAAAATGCACACATTGAAAAAGATAGGTAGTCTAAATTGAGGTAAGAACATAGTAAAATATTGAAAAACAGTGGTGTTTTCCTTTAAAAGGTAAATGTTTTATCAATATGTTTGTTCCTTTGGGATTTAACCCATGACTTTTGCACTGCTAACACAATGCTCCACCAGATCTTCAAACTGATAAAAATTTTGTCATCTTACAATGAATATGCCAACAATGATCGTATGCACATTTGATGTATTCATGTGCAGACTTCTATTGCTTAAAACTGCGGAGAATGTTAAAGCTAGCTAGTTATTCATTACGTGTACCTGTACTTTACAATATGATCAGGTTCAAATCTAATGTTTTAACTTTAACATCTACCGACTCTGAATCGTTATCTACTTTTCTGCATTTCATCCACTTTTGTTATCATTGATCAAGATATGTTTTTAGTCAATGAGTTATTAATAATTAATCACAGCGAATCGTTCATGAATTATGCAAAGCCCAATGCTCAGAATGTCCTGAATTATGTCTGTCAGGAGATTCATGCTGTGCGTACATATAGGATCATCACCATGCTTTAAAAGACAACTATTAAGCAACAGAAACCAAAAACATTGTGTAAAGAAATCTAATATAAAAGTGTGTTATGAAACATAGTCATACAAAGTATGTGACCCTGCCTGTGAAAACCTAGCTAAAGTCATTCTTTTTTTGTGTGTGTTTTAATGTTTTGTACATAAAATCATTCTGTAAAAAACAAAGAACATTCTGTGAAAATATATCCTTGATAGGGGTGCACCGATAAATCGGCCGATGATGCTTGCCATGCTTCCCAATGATTTATGGTGAAATTCCGCTACATCCAAAAGCCAAAGGGCGCTATCTTGCAGAAACTCAATATGTGCCGCAGAAGAAAAGCCATGGCTGCGTTCGAAACCACATACTGTGACAATACGTTATGAATAAGATTAACCACCTACTTACTGACCATTAAAACAGTAGGTACTGTTTAGTATGAATCCTGGTAGTATGAATGAGACTCGGACGTACTACATCCGCCATGTTGATATATCACGTGACATATGTCGTGATTCCGAGTAGTTATCACCCAGGTATTATAAGCGTATATTAGAAATTTACCTTGATATTATTAATATTGACTGAGTAAGATCATGTCAAAGATTGAAATCAATGTGAAATCATCAATGATTAAAATCAAACTTTAATGCCCCTAATCTCATTATTAGATTATGAAACTTTAGCCTAGACTTCAGGGTCACATATTGTAGATGCCCGAAAAATCCTAAATTGGTAAAAATACATTTCAATGAGAAAGAGGGAGTCTAAAATGGTAAATAAAATGTTTAAGGTTGCATTGGTGATGATGGAATGAAAATAGAGAAGACTGAAAATGTGACATGAGATTACACTGTCATTCAAGCAAGACCATCCATTAGAGAGAGAGAGAGAGAGAGAGAGAGAGAGAGAGAGAGAGAGAGAGAGAGAGAGAGAGAGAGAGAGAGAGAGAGAGAGAGAGAGAGCGCCTTTCATCCTGAAAAACAAGGTATAGAGGGTTGTCTTCATGTCTGCAGGGACATCAACTAAGTTACATGATTTAAAATGAAGTGGCACTGAATACTCTATGAGCTCAATGTATCAGACTCGATGGTTTATGGACAAATTTATATTTAAGAGCTATAGATATTTCCATTTAAACACTGAGGGAATTAAACACACTGAAGGCACATAAAAGAGTGAATATGAGAAGTGAAAAGTGGTTATAAACATAATCTCAACCATGCATATGATGCTATAGTATGCTGCACTCTCAAAAATACACAAAGGAACAAAAGTTGTCACTGAGGCGCAACCTTTTTTGTGCTTAAAAGGTGCATATTGGTACCACATATTTGTACCTAAATGGTACATATTAGGACCTTTTAAAAAAGGTACCATCCAAGTGAAACTTGTACCTTTTTTCTAAAAGTGTGGGGTCGGACTTAAAAAAAATAACTGTTCTTCCGAAAATTACACTCATTACTCATTCTGACTTTATTTCAACTGTAGAAGACAAAAAATAAATTGTAAAAAAAAGATTAAACTGCTAGCGTAGCATCACTTTAAAAATCTGTTATTTTTAACAGAACACATGTTGGGTTATATTGTGTTGTTTCAATGCAATGCTGGGTTGTTTCAACTCATGGTTGGGTTAACAAAAACCAAACATATGTTAATTTATAACCCACCATGTGTTTTGTTAAAAATAACCCAGCAGAATTCAGAGTGATGTTTTTACCAAAAGCTGAGGCTTTTAAACTCCTGAAATTTAAAAAAGTATCCAGCTGCCTGGGACGTAAAAGACAACAGAATTTTCCATTTTTCTTCCTTTAGGAATTTCATACCATTGCATAAAAATGATTAATGCATGCATTGACCTCTAAACCTCTGGTTTCATGCAGGATTTTCAATGCGAAATGTGAAAAAACATGAAAAACCAGAGTAAAGCTGTGTGCATGCCGCCAGCGACTAGTGACCTGAATGATCTCATTCATTTCAATGAAAGCTTGGCAATTTCCAGCGTCACCAGCAACACGAAGTGGGAGTGTCTAGCTACATGACAAAGTTGAAGACAGTTCAACTTTATGCAAATGACGAGCGACTTTTGGGAGTGACAACCAATGAGAGTGAAACAGTGGATTTCATGTCATTTACTGAGATGTTGGTTACTCATTTGTTTATAGTTGTTACTATAGGCGCGTTCCATTCAACAGGGTCCCTACCCTACTCCGTTCACTGTTCCCTACTCCCTGAGCACGGTATATCAGTTGAAGTGGACTTCACTGACAATAACCGCTCATTTGGAACGCCCTGCAAACGTCATCAAAGAAAGTCAACGACGGGGTCGCGGAGATTGATATAACATAAATATATATAGGACTACATTCATATTTTAATTTTTATTTACCATCACATTTAAAACATGTACACTACACAATAAAAAACATTGAGTACCATTTAATGAAAAACGTATGTTTATTATACACTTTAATTGACTATTGCTGCTATTTCTTGACTATTAACAGAAATGAAGCCCCGCTGTAACCGTCATGCAAATATGAAAATAAACTTTTATTCCGTTAACTATGTGTATATGTGGGTTTTATCAATGGTCATATAATTTCAGAGCAGTCTGACAGTTCTGACTGGTGATCACGTGGTGCGCGCAATGACAGTTGGGTAATTATCGCTCTCCACTTCTTGTGAAGTGATATCGATGTTCCCTGATTCCCTATGCCGTGCGCAGTGCCCTTCGAACTGAACTTGTTCGCTCCCTTCGGATTGGATTCTCACTTAAGATGGTGGAGTCCACTTCGCAGTCCACTTACAGTCGAATGGAACTGTGTCATAGGTATTTCCATTTGTGACGGTGAAAACAAAGATGAGCCAAGTTGAGGAGTGATTAAACTCAAACTGCAACAAAAGTCGCTGTTTATTTACTTCCATCATTGCTGGTCTTCTCAAATTATACACAACAAGTTGGTGTTTCTTCTTCGTTTGTGGGTTAACTTGCCAAGCTTCTTCTTCTCTGACGGTCACGCTGCTACTGTGGTTACACGCGTGGATACTGCCTACCAGTGGGTTGCGGGTGTGATGCATGTCGACGCGGAGGACGACGCAAAAGTATAAATGAAAACCGACGCGGAACCTACGCCGTCGTGGCTACGCCGTAGGACCTACGCACGGCTATAACAAGCCCTTAAGACACACCCAATGTGTGCACTGGGTGTGCCTCTTACACCTGAAAAGGAAAGCTGCTGGCTCTTTGATCTCCTCCTGGTGGCTGGCTGCAGTACAAGTCATAAACCCCGCCGTCTCCATGCAAACAAACAGGACTCAAAATAAAAAAAAACTCATTACACTTCCAATAAAATTTCCCGGAAGATAGTTTTGGTCCTTTAAGGTGGTATATGTTTAATTGTTCATTTTAGCTAGTAATTTGATGCTATAGAAACGTGAGAGGCGTGTCGTTATGATTAACATTTATGATTGACAGCTTCTCTGAGCGGACTCTCAGAGCTTCGAGGAAATATTAAAGATATAACTAACTATTAATTTTTGATTTATGTGTTATTTCACACACCGACAAAATGAGTTGTATTTAACTTACCTTATAGACGTTCAAGGGGCTTGGTTGAATTAAGCGCGTTAGCGTTTGGGCAGAAGTTGCAACACCGCCAGGCTCCACGGACGACTCCTTCTGCTAAAACTAAACAGTAAAAATGACGTTTTTGCGTAATATGGCAGCGCCCATGGTCGGACATTTTGCCTTCAATTCATTACATTGGAAGGAAGCGACGTTGTGTCGCCCATCTTTTTTTACAGTCTGTGGTGTGCACGCACAGTAAGGTAGACTATTTTTAAAGTGATAGTTCACCCAAAAATGAAAATCATTTACAGTATTAATCCTCATGTTGTTGTAAACCTGTATGAGTTTCTTTATTCTGTTGAACAGAAAACTGATAACTCATGGCAACCACACAGTTGACTGTACCCAATGGCTTCTATAGTAGGAAAAACAAATACAATGAAAGTCAATGGGTACTGTCAACTGCATGTATGCTTACCATAATTTATCAAAATATCTTCGTATTTAACAGAAACTCAAACAGGTTTAGAACAACATGAGGGTAAAAACTAATTATGACAGTACTTTTATTTTCGAGGGAACGATCCTCTTAAAGGGGGGTAGGAGAGTACACTGGGTCTCGGGGGAAAGCAAAAGGTGGCAGAGATTTGTGCAGTGAAGATGGATGCCCAACAAAGAAGACTAGATGAGACGAAAAGAACAGGACTGCATTCATTTTCTTAATGGCACCTGAGTCGCTGACACATTTCACTGCTTAAGGGTTTCCAAAAAAAATAATTCAGTGCTGATGGGCAGTCTCTCTCTTGTCACTTTGGCAGGACATCAACAGTTCGGTCCTGTTGACGAACAGTTAACCTTTTCGGCACATTTACAGTTTTTTTAAGCTGGGGAGGCATGCGGAGGGAAGATTTTTAATTATGCCCCGATTAAATGGGAGTTGTCACATTTGCTTGTTGTTTATCTAGCCCTGATATTTAATCACGGACTGTCAGGCAGTCCGTGGATCAAACACATAGCAGTACGTAGCTTCCCTGCAGGTCAGATCTGTGGGGGACTCACCTCCACGACTTCTCTAAATAGAAACACTTAGGCAAAACATTTAAAACGTGGACAAAATATAAAGGTTATTACAGATAATGTATTCGAGGGGGTTGCATTTGTTCATATCTGCGGGGTAAACGTTATCTCGCCGAAGACAACACAACGTAGGGTCGTAGATGGAATGCTGATTGCGTTAGCGAGCAAAAGAAGTCAATAACGTCACCTTGTAATTCTCCATATGTATGTGCACACGCACCCATGTAACACACGGGTGATTGCTATTCATTGTAATCCAGTGGCTCGTCCTTGAGAGGGCTCTTAAGAGAGTGTATTTGAGCTCCCGGAGGGCAGCGGTTTGGATTAGGATGTCTCCCTTGGCGCGCGGGTGCAAATTGAATCCGTTGGCAACGATTAGAGATGGACAGAACTAGATGCACTTCAGCCATGTCCCCTCCCCTCTGAAAGAGCCTTTGAAGTTTACCTGACACAGTCATTTACAACTGAAGGATGAAATGGTTCCTTTACTTAACTAAGCTTTTGCTTTTGGCTTACTTAAAGCTGCAATTCGTAAAAATAACATTCACGGAGCAAGTACATAAAAATTAGTGCACAACCTTACCCTGATTTACATCGGTAAGTTTACGATAACAATTATTTTATATTTTAATTTATTTACAGTACTAATGGTGATATTTATATTAATAATTAGACTTTTTGACATTTCTACACAGACCCTTGCGTAGGCACCAACCGGATTTAATATAACATGCTAAAGTGTTGTTTTTATTCACACATGGTTGCTTTTATTATAATTGTGCATTATATGTGCAATACTGTTATAAAATTTTTCCTCTACCAGAAAAGGTCTCACTTTAATATGTCGATCATTTATTGGTTACACGTCTTCACATTTTACAAATTTGCAAGTCAAAGTTCACCAAACTTAAATTTTGGAACGCAGTGAAATACAAAACTTCGCATGAACATTTGTTTCTGGTCTGACGCATTCACATGCATATAAATGAAAGTCAATGGAACAAAAATTCCTTAAGCCCAGTCTGTTTTCTTATATGTACGCAAACATGTGCGCACGGTCGAACGCACAGCCTTGCAAAGCATAGTTTATTTGACTCGTACATGTATGCAGACATTCAATGCATGCGCACTGCGACAAAATGCAACGCATTTCCTGGTACTGTACTGTACGTGCGCACTCCTCTGATGACTAAAATTGCAGACCTTTGCATATGCGTAAAACGTGGACCATACTTCACCCTTTAGAGTAATCTGCAATTTTATGTTTTTAAACAGAGATGGCGATAGAAAGACAAAAGTTACAGATTGCACCATTAAGCGAGGAAAGTCTTTCGTTAAAGATGGGGTGCATGGTTTTTAAAAAACACTTTGGAAAAGGGAGTCAGGATGAGTACCAAAACACACTTGTAGCCAATCAGCAGTAAGGGGGGTGTCTACTAAACGAAATCGTTGCCTGGGTTGGGTATGTGTGGGGTGGGTCTATCAAAAGAAGGTCCGGATTCTATTGGGGTAGGGCGTGTTTGTTTAGTTGATTTTAGATGTGAACACTGGATTTCAGAGATCATGCACCCCGCCTTTAACATTAGAACGTATTTTATTAAAACATTCAGGGGCTGTTTCCTGGACAGGGTTTAGATGAATCAGGACTAGGCCTTAGTTATTTTACGACATTTAAGTAGTTTTTACAAACAAACCTTACAAAAAACTATACTGGTGTGCATCTTGAAACAAAAATAGTACTGATATATGTTAAAATATGTCAGTGCAAGGTGTTTTGAAACTAAAAAAGCTCAAACTTGCATTTTAGTCTGGGACTAGGATAAGCCCTGTCCGGGAAACTGCCCCTCAGTGTTGACATTTTCTGTAAATAATTAGCTTTCTATAAAGAAACGCCTTTTGCAGATTTATTTTGGTTTATGACTAAAATTGAAGGTGTTCTTCGCATTTTAATGCTGCATCAAAGGCTTTGATAAGTATTTCCCTCCAACAAGTCTGACATATCACTTTGGCTTTGTTTGTAGACATCCTTAGATCTAAACTTACTCAACTTTCCTCAATTTTAAGCAGCTACACTGGAATAATTTAACTAATATGCTGATTGATTAGGCAACAGTCAGTTCCCTTTCAATACGGTTCACTTCGCATTGCGTCAGTTAGCTGACACTATGGGGGAAACTCCTGTTTACTCCGTGACTGAAGCCTATTGGTTAACGTCTGTACAAAGTACAGAACAAATACCGTTTGAACCCGCGCGCGGGATGCACACGTCCTTATTTAAGCGCGGTTCAATCGTCAGGAGCTCATTATTTTCTCCTTCAGCGCGAACCTCTCGCTGCTCCGAAGAAAAAGAAGAAGCCTTACCTCGCCGTTGACAAAAGCCCTGCAGCGGAGTCCAGGCCTAGCGTATTCCCCTGCCTTTTTCCTCCGAGCGCGTTACCGGTCTGGCACCTCCCACGCCGGGACCGCGCTTATGCTTTGGTTGTCTTATCCATGTTTCGTGCTCCCCCTGCTGTTCCTCTCTCGCCGGGATGAACACACGGCGAGCCATGAGACTAGATGGATGCATAGACAAGCACACACGGACTAACCCCCCCGTGTTCTGTCACACCGCAACCGTTCATGCTTACAGAGTCCCTTCGCTCCTCTCACATTCAGTGGCGAGATCTCTGGCACATATATTAATCCCCCGAGTGCATCGGGTGATACCGTTCATATGACGCATGGCTGTTCTGTCTGTGTTGCTGCTCCCCTCTGCCGTTCCTCTCTTGTTGAGATGAACAAGCGGGAAACCGTATGGTTTCCAGAACTGGATGCATACGACAAGCAAACACGGGCGGTCTTCCCCTGTTCATAGCACAGCCACTCGTGCTCCACGCTCGCGGAGTCCCTCGCTCCTTTCCCCACAGTGGTGAGGTCTCTTAACGGCTAAGTTAGCACGCGGTATTACGGCTCGCTGCCTCTAAATGCAGCTGTCTAGTGTTCAACGATTACAGAGCTTCATGCCCCTCCCCTCCTGGAGCGGCGCGATCTCATTCGTCTGCTCGATAGGGCGGATTCGCCGCTATTGGAGCACCAAGAACACTTATTATAAGAGAGCTTCATGCCCCTCCCCTCCTGGAGCGGAACGATCTCATTCGTCTGCTCGATAAGGCGGACACGCCTCTATTGGAGCGCTAAAACACTTATTATAGAGCTTTACTGGCCTGAGCCTGTCTCACTTCGGATAGCTCACTGTTCGTCTGCCCGGTCATTTCTCTCTGGTTTAGACGGAATCAGAGGCAGAACGAATTTGTTTATAATATACTGAGGCCCGAATACCTCCCTTTATTCAGTCCCGTCCTATATCAGTGCGCTGAATATTGGTACATTCTTATATACCCGGTTTTTCTGCCCTTTTAATAAACGGCAAAACCGCGGGCCTCACGGCAGACTTCCTCTCTGCGATGGGTTCAGTCTGACATTAAACCACCTAGACATACTGCTCTGCTCCGTGAGCCGTTCGGTCACCGTCACTACTGAGGCTTGTGCACCTGAACGGCTGAGCTCTGGTCTCCGCAGCACAGCTGCATCAACAGAGAACGAAACTGTCTGGGAGAAAGGGTTAAGTCGTGCCTCGGCTGGACTGCCCTGAAATGTTTTCTGTGTGCTGTTTATCCAAACATACTGTGTAATACTGTCGGTTATGCGACCTCACTATAGTGGCGAACGGTATTTAATTCCTCTAAAAAGAGTAATTTCCGTGCTTACTATACTGTGTATTGACACCCACGGTTGTACGGTGTCTCTAAACACTTTATCGCCTTACTGACAAGCAATCAGTAATACGCACACACGGCCCACTGTCCATAATTCTATCGACGCTTGCCGAAAAAAGCCCAGTTTGGCCATATACTGTGTATTGACACCCCACGACTGTACGGTGTCTCTAACACCTTTCTGCCAAATTCGCTCGCAGCTGAAAAAACCCCGGCTTGGCCATATACTGTGTATTGACACCCCACGACTGTACGGTGTCTCTAACACCTTTCTGCCAAATTCGCTCTCAGCCCACCTCAGTTTCTCCGCTACGATGCTGATGGCGCAAACGAGCACGGTCTTACGGCTGTTATTCTCTCTTCCTAAAGAGACGAAAGCTTCAGACTTTTGCATGGCTCCAAGCGTTTGAATCGCGCCCTCTCCGGACGGCCACTCAAAGGCTTACAGCCAAGCGGTTTATGACGTTTTTCGGCCATATAGCTGATTTATATTAGCGGATCCGAAGACGCTCACACCTCCGCTCCAATACTCTGAGATATTAAGGGTAATATCAACCTCAAGTGAGCTTGCTATCCGCCACAATAAGTTTCAAAGCTCAAAGCGCGCGCACAGTCAGACGCGCGCGGCATCTCGTTTAGGACGGGCACACGTACCCCTCTAACGAGCCTCAGAAAGCTGAATATCGTGGCATTCTGTTCATAAGTCCACTTCAGTTTGACTAGGCAAAGGTCCTGCCCCAAGCTGACGGCCGGGACGCTTATGCTTAAGTTACACACGGCTGCATGAAGTGCTGTCATTACGAGCTAGCCCAGCATCTGCTGTGGGTTGAACACGCTTTACGACGGCAATCAGCCTTCGGCGCGTGGAACGCCGTTTGTCTCATATCAATCACCTTGTACTGCGAATACGGTACATTAAGGGGATGATTTAGCACCGCAGCACTCTCGACCGTGTTATTGTGATAATGCGGTCGGGCAAACTACGGTGGTTTCATTATTTACCGAACCAGACTGAGATCTCGCCCCCTGAACAAGCTGACGAGTCATCTCCTTTATAAACTCATTGCATCGCTTTATAAGCTATGTTCAGAGTGATACGCATCTCATGCTTAAACTACCAAGATTCAAAATATTAACAGATATTAATAGATATTAAGTAAGATATTAATATTAATAGATGGCATCTGTGGGACACGACCTACATTACGTGCCTTATGACACATTGACGCAAGCTGCTAGGACCCCTTTCACGAGGCGTCCTTATGCAAAGTCTGATTCATTCTGTCTAGTGACATTGAAAGGCTAAACCCCCCGCGAATCGTGGGTGGAACACTTTTCTCCTTACTACAGAGGCACGGCGGACGGCGGCGGTAACAGCGAACCATGCTTTTACGGCTGGCCATTCACTTTATTCATAAGCCTGTCATTTCTCAGATGCGGACGGTGCCCGAAGCACAGCGCTCTGGAACTGTCCAAGGTCCTGTATGACAGATACGTCTGACGTACATCAGACGATCAGCTGTTCATCTGCATCACAGATCACTCACTAGAGCACCTGTCAATACAGGTTATTTATGGATCGTTGACGTTATCACCTCCCGTGACAATTATGCTCACTTGTCTTAGAACATGGGCATGGTCTTAGAGGTTTCATTTGACAATTGTGACACGGCCGGCTGGTCCCCGCCGTCCACGTTGTCAGTTTACAGCTTCGACATCCCTGCTTCGCGCACTACTGAGGTTTGTTGCATTAAAGGTGCGCCCATTAGCTCACCTGTATGCACGATATGGTTTTTAATTATATGCGTCCAAAGTGCGCTTAGAGAGGCTCAAATGTACACTCTATAACATTTTGGAATACAATAAGATGCGCTTGGAAAAGCTCACCTGTATACACAGCTGTGTTATGCTTTGTGACACATACATTGTTGTTCATCTGTGTACGTTCACGGTGCGTTGGGTGCCCACCCTTACGTTCATCAATCATATCTGTACACATTCACGGCGCGTTCTGTGCACTGATTTATCTATACGCATTCACGGTGCACTGAAGAGTTCACCCGTGTGCGCACAATTTATTATCAGAACACATGACGGCGCGCTCGAGAATCTTGCGGGCCTGTGCATTATAACACTCTGATTCATCTATATGCATTCACGATGTATTGAAGTGTTCACCTGTGCCCGTGCAATTTATAGTCAATACACATTTACGGCGCGCTTGGAAAGCTCACCGATCTGTGCACTATAATACTACCTATATGCATCCTGATGCGCTCGAGGGCGCACCTGGGTTCACACTATTGTGGTATCTGTATAATCCCACGCTACGAACCGTTTTGCCGCATATTATAGTCAGATCGGCCGTTCGTGAGCTTCGCAGATCACTCACTACATGTATGTCTGTTGCTAACAGTGGTTATTTAGATGGATCGTTGAAACCATCGCACTGGCTCACGCCCCTCTATGAGCTATGTCCTATATAGAGCCCACTCTGTGCGAGTTTGGCTTCTTCATGATCTTGGTCTACAGGGGTATCTATATTTGATATCTGCTACACGGCTGGCTGGTCTTCGCCGTCTACGTTGTCAGATTGTACAGCTTAGACGTCCCTGCCCTACGAGCGCAGGTTCTCTCGGCTCAATCATGCACGCTCATGCGTTTTATGTGTACACCACGGTGCACTCAGCGAGCTCACCAACGTGACTCTGAATTTACTTATCTCGCACAGCCGCGGCGCGCTCGGTACCTCGCCGTCTTGTGCTATGTTATGTGCCCCCGGTGCGTTTAAAACCCCACCGTGTGCGCGTCAACAATTTATATGGTGCATACTGTACACATTTGCTTTAAAGCGGTGAATATGCCGGGTATAGGGCCACGCGCAGTGTCTCTCCGGTAAGGCACTTCAGTACATTGTGTATGCACGGCGTGATGGGATTACGTTCCCCATAGCGTCAGCTAACTGACGCAATGCGAAGTGAACCGTATTGAAAGGGAACGCTTAGGTTACTCACGTAACCCCGGTTCCCTGAAATAAGGGGAACGAAGCATTGCGTCTCTTGCCGTGCTACAAACGTCTACGCAGCGAGTGTTATTCGGCTGCGCACTTCAGTCGAATAATAATGAGCTCCTGACGATTGAACGGCGTTTATATAAGGACGTGTGCATCCCGCGCGCGGGTTCAAACGTCATTGGTCTGTACTTTGTACAGACGTTAACCAATAGGCTTCAGTCACGGAGTAAACAGTAGTTTCCCCCATAGCGTCAGCTAACTGACGCAATGCTTCGTTCCTGTTATTTTAGGGAACCGGGGTTACGTGAGTAACCTAAGCGTTTTTGCATATTTATAAGCTTTAAAGGGGACATTTTATAAGACTTTTTAAAGGGATAGTTCACCCAAACATGAACATTCTGTCATCATTTTCTCGCTCTCATGTTGTTACAAAAATAGAATAAACAAAAATAAATTTCTGATGAACAAGATATTTTAAGAAAAAAAGTATTCTCACGAATTGGTTACAAATATTTCTTTAAATATCCTCCTTTATGTTCATCAGAACAACAAAATTTATACAGGTTTGTAACAATCTGACAGTGAGTAAATGATGACAGAATTTTCATTTCCGGGGAGAACTATCCCTTTAAGATGTCAAATAAATCTTTGGTTTCCCCAAAGTATATATGTGAAGTTTGTAAAAATTGCCCCATGGTAGGTGTGAGCAAAAATGTGTGTCCTTTTAAATGCAAATGAGCTGATCTCTGCACTAAATGGCAGTGGCATGGTTGGATAGTGCAGAGCAAGGGACGGTATTAACCCCTGCTGACATCACAAGGGGAGCCAAATTTCAATGACCTATTTTTCACATGCAAAAAACCCCTATTTTTTCACATGCTTGCAGAGAATGGTTTACCAAAACTAAGTTACTGGATTGTTTTTTTCATATTTTCAAGGTTGATACAAGCACTAGGGACCCAATTATAGCAATTAAACATGAAAAAAGTCAGATTTTCATGATAGGTCCCCTTTAAACATAAATGCTTACATAGTAATCATGCTAAAGAAGTCACAAGGACCTACGATTAATCATACTACAAGTAGTGTTCCTGGTGTAGAGCATTATCAACAGTGTAGCTGTAACTGTAAGTCACTTTGGACAAAAGCATCTGCTAAATGCATTAATAGAAAACACACACACATTTTTACGCATTTGGTCTTGTACATCCCATCTAGTCAAAACCAAAAGGTAATCTGGTTGCAACTGAAAACTGCTTAAACTCTCCGTGGGAGATTTTCGAATGAACTTTCATGTGACTGCTCATGCCCATCAGCGGCAATTCATTTCCAACATTTGGTAGGAAGTGCCGGTGCAGGATTCTGAGATGTTTTTACTTTTGCTACTTGTGCCACCTGTCAGTCGAAGCCTGCCAATTACTGCATGAGTCTTCATACCAATGCATCGCACAAAACTTGGATTAACAGTCAGGAAATTCATAGCAAACATTTGTAAGCCAGTTGGCAGTTGTAAACTAAAACTGAACGTCCCGGCGGGCATGTTATGCTCCCTTGCTCCTTTCGATGAATTAATGAGCCGCTCTGACTGGCATAGGAATCAGGTCTCTTATCTTAGGACTTAAGCTTTGATGCACTGCACTAATAAGGAATACCCTGACCTAAATATGTCTTTATTGCTTGTGTGTATCATTACGAAGTTATTCAAATTTATGCATAAATAGAGATAAATAATTGGGGAAGAGTGTGACTAGTCATTTTATTTTGTTATTATAAGGTCTATAAAGTTGTGGTTTTGTACAGTGTTGGGGGTAACATATTACAAGTAACATGCATTACGTAATTAATATTTTGAAGTAGGATTTGTTAAATGTCCAGTAAATGTACTTATCCCGCAATAGTTAGTTTGTCCAGAACAAAGCATTCACAAAACTCATCTGGGTAATATACTTATGCCTCAATAGTTAGCCTGTCTGGAACCAAGCTGATTTAAACCACAATACTGGATGAAACTTGCATTACATGTGAATGGCCCCTATGCTAATAGGATTCTGTTTCTCTCTCCCTCATCCTCGACCCCCAAGGACAATGAGACAAACAGACCCAGTTCCTGCTTCTGTGAAGGTCATTACACCACTGATCTACTGACCGTCCTTCAACGTGATGCCCAGCCGATGCCTGACCAACGACCACCGGCGGAACCAGTTACTGCATATAAATATATATGTATCTCTCTTAGGGGTTTTTCCCCACCTAGGAGTTTCCCCCCTGGACTAGCCAAGAGGGTTTTTCTCCTACTGTAGGGTTTTTTTTGGATCCCCTGGAGAGTCCGCCACCATTGCCTTTACTTTACTGTATATGTTACATTATTACTATGCTCGCTTTTCTATGCTTTTCCTACATCTATAAATGTAAAGCTGCTTTGAAACTATTGACAATTGTGAAAAGCGCTATATAAATTAAATTGAATTGAATTTAAGTAACGAGTAAAGTAACGCATTACTTTATAAATGTACACACTTATATTTGAGTTACTTTTTTTAGAAAGTAATGCAAGTTACTTTTCAGTTTAATTATTTGATTAAAAAAAATTATAATAATGTACTGAATTAAACTGAATGTAGTCACTTAGAAATACGCCCTTTATGCGTGCGTGCCTGAGCAGGAAAAGTTTGAGTCAGAAACAGAAATGGCAGGCCAGAACTTGACATTTTTGCGATGGAAAATGCAATTTCTGAAAGGCAGAACTTCTCAGTTATAAAAAACACCTACAAGGCCTGAAAGAGATCAAGCCTCAGCCAAGTAAGAAAAAGTAACGCAAAAGTAATGTAAGTATTACTTTCCATGAAAAGTAACTAAGTAACGCAATTAGTTAATTTTTTGGGAAGTAACTTAATATTGTAATGCATTACTTTTAAAAGTAACTTTCCCCACCACTGGTTTTGTATGTTACCCAAAGATACTTACTGTGCATCTTGTTCCTGTGGCTCAATTGGTAGAGCACTGTGTTAACATTGCAAAAGGTTGTGGGTTCGATTCCCAAAATGCACACACACTGATGAAGAAAGTATACATTGAATACCCTCGGCATTGTTAACGGCATGATCTCAGTTTTATTAGTAATGTACATACACATAATGTATATAACGTTTATATTACGTAATAAAAATGTTACATATTTCCAAACTGCATCAAATAAACATTTTTAAATTTTCATTGCTAGATTACATTTACATTCAGCTTGAAAAGCTATTTAGAAACACAAATCTTGACCAAGCCGTCAATCACTTTGCTATTTTTGAGATTCATCAAAAAACATGTCCATATCTACATGCCCATCCACTATCAATCGACAGGCATATGTCTTGGACAGATCTGCATAATCGTATGTAAACATGCTGATGACAACTAGGTTGAAAACAAAGACGTGGCTCATTTTGCAAGTCAATTAAAAAGACAGACGCAAGCCGGATGCAGTCAGGACGCAAGCATGAGACATTTGCAGCATGTCCCTCTTCACCTATATACCGGAATTGCATGAATTAGCATTCAGACAGCACGTGCGCCCACAAACTTGACAGGAAGGTTCATGTGTGTGTGTGTGTGTGCGGTTCGCCCTGAGCGTCCCTCGGCACCATCTCTTATAAGTGTGAATCAAGTTCACGCTGTCAACGCAGGTGTCAGCGATATCAGACATGCACAAAATAGAGATATATAATATGGACAGGATGGTCATGTTGGGAAAGGTATTTGAAACGGTAACTCGCTAAAGTAAAAAAAAACACAGTTACAGTTTATTTTAAAGTGACCATGGTACATTAGATTTTTTTCATTGTTTTCATTACCCTTCAAATTGTGCAAATTGAAATAGCAAATTTAAAATGCACCAGCATTATCGCATAAACTGGGTTGTATGTATACCATTATGTAAAAATATAACCTTGGTATTTCTCTCTCTCTCTCTCTCTCCAACCCAGTCTCACCCCATGGCGTCAATATTTGACGACACTTGACCATGCGTCAATATGTTTAGGGTTAGATTTACATAATGACATCCCTACCCAAACCTAACTCTAACCCCAACGCCAGGTGACAACTGTTTAATTTCGCGTACCTAACTCTAACCCCAACGCCAGGTGACAACTGTTTAATTTCGCGTACCTAACTCTAACCCCAACGCCAGGTGACAACTGTTTAATTTCGCGTACACGGTTTAATTTTGCGTAATCTAACCCTAAACCGACGCGAAAATGGTAAGAAAATAGGAAAGAGAATGCAACGGACGTAATAGTATTGAAGTCCCCAGTTCGTCAAAAAATGACGCGAAAGGTATACCCTCCGCGTCAACATATTGACGCATGGTCAAGTGTCGTCAAATATTGACGCCATGGGGTGAGACTGTGTTACTCTCTCTCTCTCTCTCTCTCTCTCTCTCTCTCTCTCTCTCTCTCTCTCTCTCTCTCTCTCTCTCTATATATATATATATATATATATATATATATAAAACGGAGTTAGGTTGAAATGTGAAATCAATTATTAAAATCAAACTTTGATGCTCCACATTTCATCATTAAATTATGAGACTTTAACCTGGATTTCACAGACAGGGTCACATATATTGACTTGCCTACTTAACATCACAATACAGTACACATTTTATTTACTGGGTACAATATAAGATGACTGTTTTCAATATCTATCTCTCATAAGCATGACAAGGGGTTAGATGATGGTGGAGATGCTGACATGCCTTTGAGAAAGACGGGGAGAGCAGAAATGTATATTCTTTTGATCTGATGTTCGAAAATAGTTTGCCTGTTATTTGACGGCAAGCTGGGTAACTTTAAGAAGAGCAGCGCTTGGAAAGACTGTCGGTTTGAATAATTGCCTCACTCATGCAGTCTTCGCATAATTTTAAGTTTTGTAAACAATTTGTCATACCGACTGACTAGAACTTTTCTGAAGTTAAAGTAGAAAGGATACTGTAGCACATTTCACGCAAGACACGTGTGCCTATATATCTGAAGATATATTGTGTGAGGTGAGGTGTGTGCCTATATATGTGAGGACTGGTACAGCCAGAATGAAATCACTAGGGCTGTCACGATTATAAAAAATTTGGATGACGGGTATGATCCTTTTCCTACATCTCTTTATGTAAAGCTGCTTGAAACAATTAACAATTGTGAAAAGCGCTATATAAATAAAATTGAATTGAATTGATTGGTCTGAATACCTCTGATGTCAGCTGCAATGCAATGCTAACAGGAGTTAACTTACAGATTATGAGTCAAAGTGGGAGGAATTATGATAATGTCGATCTTGTCCACGTCAACAGGCCCAGAAAGTAAACTGTTGCGTACAATCCGTGTGTTTGTTGTAGTCCAAGAAAAGAGATTTACGTTGAAGACAATAACTCGCATCATCGTTTACTTTGGGGTTTGTACCTTTTGCATATCATTAACATGTACTAATACACACTTACACACTAAAAGAAATGTAAAATCATAAATCGGATGATAGGTGCTCTTTAACAGCTACTGCCCCTGTGACAGGTTGGGACAATTTTTTAAACATTTATTCTGTAAATATCAAGTCTAATGACATTTTATGCACATTTTATTATCAATTACAATTTTTTTTGTCATATTCAAATTGGTTATTTCTCCAATAGACAAATATTTGTGTCATCTGACATTTATGTAAATTGAGAATTATCTGAATATTAATTTCCCTATTTGGTTTTGCAGGGCATTTTGAAGCTAATGAACTCAATTGGCTTTCCTCATTTAAAATGTTTTGGTGTCATCCAAATGCAATATCCAATTATGGCTCAAAGGGCACAAAATTATGAAACCAGACTGGAATTTTATATCTGAGAAGAAGTGGATGCAGATTCCTTGGCTTAATTAGAAATGGGAATTTTGACACCATAAACACTTCTAAGCAAGAGCTATTTAGCTATTGAGTTGATTAAGATGCAGCTCAAGGTTTCATGTTAAATGAATTCTCTTAAACTAATAACTGAAAAGGACGTTAACATCATGCACATGTAAATACGTCTGGATTGTTTTCACCCTCCGGCGTTTAATTATTCTGGCAGACACACCGATGAAAGTTTGTAAACGGAGAAATTTCAAAGTCGAAAAGCTTTGAAAGTCAAGATGGTCCAGTCAATAATCACCAAGCATCTGTCAGAAATCTTTGAAGACTTAGTGTCAGTCAAGCTTTAGGATTGACTGGATGGGCTGACAGAGACCAGCAAAATGAAACTTTGGATATTTTCTACAATTTCAGCTTTTTTCCTAGTTCTCAAAATCATCCCATGTGTATGCACTCTTAATGAAGTTGAGTTTTTTAACTCAAATAATAATGAATTTCATTTTGTGCATCACCTGGGTCAGGTCTAATAAACCTTAAGGGACAGTTCACCCCAAAATGAAAATTCTGTCCTTATTTACTCATCCACATGTTGTTACAAACCTGAATAGGAAGCAGGAAACAGAAGCACCATTGACTTCCATAGTAGAAATACAATACTACATTCGAAGTCAGTGGTGCTTAAAAAAACTGTGCTTTGGTTACAAACATTGCTAAAATATCTTAATTTGTGTTCTGCAGAACAAAGAAGTGAAAACTGGTTTGTAACAACATGACGGTAAGTAAATAATGACACAAATTTCATTTTTGGCTGAACTATCCCTTTAAATTGCCACTTGCATTACACTGGCACGTTTGTTGAGCTACAAATTTAATGTGACCTGAAAGGTAACAGCTCATTATTACTATATTAAGATAATATGTTAATAAGGTTTGAACTTTGAGGATCAAGAAATCTAGGATATGGGCCAGCTGACATTTATAGCTTGTAAATTAACCCAATAGCATTGCACTCGGTGGTAAAAACAATTTCACCATAGTCTCGTCACATCTTTACAAATCAAAAAGCACACGAGGCCACTGCAAGTTCACAGCTATAGGTGACAAAAAATAGTATCAAGTTATCTGAAGCCTGAAGTTGGCTTTAAATTAGGAGGGAGTTAGCTAAAGTTTTGACCCCTGGGGAAAATCACTCTCTAAGTGAATTTCCAGATGAAAAAGTCTGCTAGGGATGAAACAGATTTTCTCAGTTTTATATTCGCGTTTCTTCGTTGCACATATCTGCCCTCCATGGCACACAGAAACATGTAGAGCTATCTCAGAATAGCTGTTGAGGCAATGATGAGATACGCACTTATCTCAAGATTTTGCGTTGAGATAATTCTCAGAAAGTCGACAAACTAATCCACTGGAACAGCTATGTCCTATTTATAAGTCCAATTATGTTTTCACAGTGTGTGTTCAGGGCTCCAAACTAACCCATAAGAAAGATTTAATTTAATATCTGAATTATACCTCATAGACAGCAATGAGATTAAACGGGAAGCAAATGGAAACTTGTACTTAGGTCTCCTGCGTCTCAGATTTTTCTTTTGAGAAATATTACTTAAAGGCGTTCTAAGCGAATCTGCGAGACGTTAGTTATTGTTGACGTTTGAACTGTTTTCAAACAGACGGACCGTAGCTAACTCCTCCCCCTCCCCCTCCCTTCCGTGCTTTCATGAACGCGCCCAACCCCCACCCCCAAATCCTTCTTGTCATTTATTGGCTGATACACTTTGTTATGGTTTCTGTTTGTAGGTTTGGCCACTGTGTTGCTATTGCCGTTTGTGAAGCCTGGGCTGTCTACAGAGATCGCGTTTTTTTACAGTTTGATCAGCGGACAGGCAGCAAGCAGATAGTGAGGAGATGTTTGCTGAATGTAACAAAAAATGTTTTATGGTCTAAAACGCGTCAATTAGAGCACCTTTAAGATTCACTATCTAGCAATTCGGATGTATTTTACAAGGTGGCTTATTCAAATTAATTTGTACGATCACATTTATACATTTTTGTATGATTTGCCTTTGCCCCTCTGACGTTGGGGTTAGGGGTTGTGTTTCATTATTGTTTATTTTATGATAATCATACGTTTTTGTACGATTCACTTCATACAAATCGATACGAATTAGCCAACTCGTAAAACACGTACAAATTCTTGTGAGATCAGGCTGTAAGATCTCATCAAATTTACATAAATCCAGATTATTTTAGCTTTACCTTTTTACAATTGTCAAAATTCATTCTTTAATTATTTCTTTTTTTTTCTTTTTAATAATTTTAAAAGAAACATCCTTCAAATCTCCTTTGCTATGAAAGAGCAACCTCTAAAAATAATATATTATAGTATTACATTACATTATCAATATTATATTTGGCAACACTTTACACAAAGATTCGGTTTCTTAAAGGTGCCAAAGAATGCATTGAAATAATATGTTACATTGTTGTTTGATGTATATCTACATAGAAGGTATGTAACTTTATTAAGTGCAAAAATTATCCAGAAATGTTTTTACATGTCCATTTACAACCCTAATGCTGCGTTCAGACCAGCCGCGGTAGAGGCGTCAAGCGCAAGTGATTTCAATGTTAAGTCACTGTAAAGACACGTTGATGCTCGTCTGGAGGTCTTGCAGCGCGGATGAGGTGTTTAGCGTGGCACGGTAGACGCGTTTCCGCCTCATTTGCGCGTCTAATTCGAGCGAATTGCGCAAATTGAGCGTTGCCGTGGCAAATGCGCAAGTTTGAAAATGTGAATTTTGGCGAAATAACGCACCACGTTAACCGATCAGGAGCTTGCTCTAGTAGTGAAGTGATTACAGGAAGCGTGTGGAGTCGCAGAAGCCCCTCCCATGACGCAAATTTCTGTGTGAAAGTCTCAATGACTAGCATTCCACGCGCAGCTTTCACGCGCGAATGAAGCAAGTAAACTCCAAATGTTCAAGTGGCAAACTAAAAGTGGTAGACGCGAATTTGACGCCTCAAACGTGTCTGGTGTGATAATAATGTTGAGCTCTGCTCTGATTGGCTCTGCTCTGAGGCTCATACCAGTAATTCACATGTTGGGGTGTACATCTCGACTGTTACATCACAATCTGTGTTATGTTGAGAATGGCCTATTTTCCAGTCTTTTGCATGCACAAGGTTTACATAAGGATGAGGAAACAAACTTGTTTGAGGCTCATGATATGTCATCACCATGTACAGAGCTCTTATTATTCATCTATGCCTTAAATACAGTTTTTTATTCTATGGCACCTTTAACATTTGACAGCTATATTAGTCAAGATGAACTAACAATAACCAATACTTTTACGGCCTTTATTTAAATTTGTTAATGGCCATTTCAACATTTATGAATAACATTTACGTTTTTTAAAATCAAACATTTTATCGGTTAACATTACTTGATTTAAACTAAACTATCATGAGCAAACACTTTTATTCATGATTAACAATTCAACAATTGCTGTAAAAATATATTGTTTTTGTTCATAAAATATTTAGTTTTGTTTTTAGAAAATATAATGCCTTAACATTCACATTATAAGCGACTTTGTTGCTGTGTGCCGCTATTCTCTTTTAAATTAGGCTTTTCTAAATCTGGTTGTCATAAACAAATGAATACCGTCCACGTAACTGATGAGAGATGACGTGAACTCCACTGCTTCTTTCTCTTTGGTAGTCGCTCCCGAAAGTCGCTCATAATTTGCATAAAGTTAAACATTTCTCAACTTTGTCGTGTGATTGGACACACCCCATCCAGTCACAAACGGTCACAGTCCATTTGTTAAAGCTAACAAATACAAACTTATTGTAAAGTATTAAATCACTTTTACTCCCTTAATAAATAAAAATGACATGATAACCAAGTTTTTGTGTGGTTCTGCATTGTGTTTGGTCTACTTTTTAAAATTAATTTTGAAATGAAACTACCGTCGTGCAAGTCAGGAAGTCTTCAAAATCCACCAAACCCATATTTAATGGGCAGTCATGCCGTCAGAAAGAGAAATGATGTTATCCATGACATGCTGAGCCTGAAGTCAATTTAACTTCGAAATAGCAAGGCGTCTACATACAGTAGGCACAATTGCATCACCAGCCTATTAATAAAAGTCAGTGTCACAAAGCACAGCTGAGATTTTTCTGATGGGTTGAAGCAATCTCACAGTTTGAACAGAGAATCAAAACAATCTTTGCTGTTAAACAGTGACAGCCAGTGACTTCTTTTTCGAGGGTGCACGATGCAAAGTTTGTCACAACATGTATGTAGCCCGTCATGTGTGTGGTTCGTCATTTCAATATACATGTATGTGTTTGGCGCGTCGAGTGAACATATGTGTAAGTGTTTTGTCAAAATAAGTCCATTCTGCAGTCACGTCTAAAAGGTTTATGATAAAAAAGACACTCACATTTGCCACATATTCTCATAATCTCATGCATAATCAGAGTTTACTGTTAAGTGTCTTGCGTGTATTTTGTGAATGTGAGCGTCTCTTTTATCATAAACGGTTTTGATGCGTGTGCAGCAGGCATTTATTTTGACAACAAATGGCTTGTTGCATATTTTGAAAACACGAGCAACACACATGACACTCCGAACACATATTTTGAATTTTGTGCCCCTCGGAAGAGCAGTCACCAGCCGCCACTGCTCTTAAATATACATTTATAAAAATATACACTCAATTTACACACAAAAATTTGCGCTAAAATAGCACTAAAAGCATGTAATCATAAGGGGGGGGGACCATTTTTAGTGCTATATAGCACCTATAAAGCACTTATAAAGAAACATACGGGGGTGATATAGCACCAGATACGGTTCTATATACTGTAGCATATTATGGTTCTACACAGGTGCTATATGGCACTTAAAATGGTTCCCCTATGATTATGAGCCATTGAACCTCTTTTAGTGCTATTTAGCACTATTTGTATTTAGTTATGCAGTGTGAAAAGTCCTTGTTGCTCTTAAATTTTTTAATCAACTTGAATTTACAATTCATTTCAACTTTCTTGACTAGAGAGGAGTTGCTATCAATTGTAAAATAAAGTTAAAATAAGTTCAACTTTAAAGCTAATTCAACTTTATTTTTCAAATATGTAAATTCAAGTTGATTCAATCTTAAAAATGTGAGACTGTGAGATTGCTTCAACCCATCAGAAAAATCTCAGCGGTGCTTTGTGACACTGACTTTTTTTAATGGGCTGGTGATGCAATTGTGCCTACTGTATGTAGATGCCTTGCTATTTCGAAGCTAAATTGACTTCAGACTCAGCATGTTATGTTTTTTTTGTGAATGGTAACTGTTTGTTGCAATTTTGTTGTGCAAGAATCCTAAAAGTGCTGATATTTTATAAAACAGCATCTGAACTTTTTGCTGTATATTTTAGGTGAGTCATGCATTGGTCTGCAACATTCAGTGCTTGCTTTGGCTAATTTTTAAATTGTTTCGGTAACACTTTACAACTAGTTACAATTAGTAATTGCATTACATAAATGTTTTAAGTTTATTAATCTTAGTCCATATTAATTTTAGCATCAAAAGTTATATCGTTAACGTTAGTAAGTGCACAGTGAACTAACATAAACAATTGCATTGGCATTAACTAACATTACCAAAAATTTATATATGCTGAAAACTATATTACTCATTTTTAGTTCATATTAGTTATTAATGTTAACAAATAAAACCTTATTTTGGCAGGTTACCATTATTTCTGTAGAAATAAACAGTATTTGTGATGTATATTAACTTGCCATACTCGTAAATACACCATATAACAGCTCCTGTACAGTATTTACTGATATATTATGACAACAAACTGAAATATTCAGCAAAGCAACACTCTTAAAAAAATTCAAATGTGTTTATACACTCTTTATATGTGAGTGTTTGTATTCAAATTGCAATGAAAATATGTGTGTGAAATACAACCTTTAGAAACAAAATCACAAAATTACAAGTCAAGGTTACTTAGCCTTGACAAGTATAAATGTGCATAAAATATTAATCTGAGGTGGTCTGTGCAAAACATAGGGCGCTAACCAAGCATCTCACATCAAATGAATTCCTTGGGCATCTTATAGCTTCCGCGTGGTAAATAAATACAGCGAGACAATCAGGCAAAAGGCAATGGGACGGGTGCATTAACATGACAGTAAGTTTGAGAGATGATAAATGACTTGCTGGCAATGCAACACTATGAATACTTAATGCATGGCCCTTAAGATTCTTTCCCTCGAGGGCTTTTAAACTCAGTTACAGGCAATGATGATGTATTATCTCAATGACTGCATATTTTCAAATATTTTCAGGTAAAATCGATCTTAAGGAAGCACTGTGTAATTTTGCTTATTTTAGGTTCAACTTAAAGGGCACCTATTTCATTGCTAAAAACAGCGTTATTTTGTGTATTTGGTATAATACAATGTGTTTGTGCGGTTAATGGTTCAAAAAACACATTATTTTTCACATACCGTGCATTTTTATAGCTCCAGATTTCACTTTCTTCCTGAAACGCACTGATTTTGTACAAAACTCATCGATTTAAAAAGGGTGTGCCCTGATTGGCCAGCTAATCTGTACGTTGTGATTGGCCTGAATACCTTTGATGAATACCTTTTATGTTGGAGACGATAACTCGCGTAATCGTTTGTACCTTTTGCATATCGTTAACATGTACGAATACACACTTACACACCAAAGGAAATGAAAACTCGTGAATCGGACAAAAGGTGACCTTTAATGTATGTACATGTGTGTTTTTGCGTTGCAAAATATCACAATACAAAAATAATACAACAAATTACGGCAGTGGTGTAACAGATCGCAGTTGATCCGTACGGATCACGACCCACGGTTCGGCTCGCATGTGATTTGCGGATTAATACGCAAATTTAAATAGGGAAAGTTTATCATTTGTAAGTGTTTCAAAGGTTTGCAAATGGTAACATTCAAGTGATTTTAAACAGTTTAACTGCTAAACGGCGCTAAAGTGATCAGTTTACTTTAAGCACAAACGTGCGGTTGAATGCGTCCAGTCCAGATCGAGTCAGACGTATCATCCTTCAAAGATCAGAACTCTTGATGTTTAAACTTCAGAGAGTTGCGCTACTCTCTCTCATACTGTATTAAAATACATTTGGCTAATAGAGCAATGAAAAACAACGTAACGTTTTTATGTGGAGACTGTTTATGCTGCGCCGTAATTCGCCCTCTGTCTGTGTGTGCGCGCTCGTTTAAGGGGACTCGGTAGTGCACAAACGGAGAGATATGCAGTCTGTGCATATTTGGTCTTAAAGAGACAGTAAGCTCAATTGACCTACTTAAGTCTGTCTCATTAATGTTAATCAAACAACCCAAGACAAAGAGAAAATCACTTCTGAAGCTTTAAAAAAATTATAATTACATTTAATTTATACAATAAATGCAGTGTTATTATTCATTTGATTTCTATAACTAATGATTTTAGACCTTACTTAATGTGCAACCTTGTTCTTTTTTATAAATGTTTGTAATTTCTTGATTTGTTATTAGAATTTTCCCATACTTTTTTTTGCTGATCCGAAAAATGATCAGATTCGTGCCTCAAAATCCGTAATGTGATCCGAACCGTGAGTTTTTTGATCCGTTGCACCCCTATTTAAAAAGCTAAACTGCTTTTGTTATTATATTAAGCACATAATTTTACTTACTGCAGTGAATGCCGGGAATTTTCAATGAAAAAATTTTAATTTTGTATGTCAATTCAACCTACTTTTACATAAAAGTTGACATAACTTAGAAAAACAAGTTGAAATTATTTAACTTAATTGTTTAAGTTTAAGTACATAAAAATGTTGATATAATCACTTTTTAAAGTATAAAATTCATTCAGTTACTGCATACCATTGCTATATGCATATTGGGATATGGGCATTTGCTGTATTTCGATATTTTGTAAAGCAATAGAAGACAAAAAAAATATAATAATAAAGAATAGAAACTGGAATTACCTGACACCAATAGCATCTATTTTGTGTCTTTAAGGATTTGTCATTGTTTCAGAGAGTGAGATATGTGTACTCTCAGGGGACTCCATGGATTTATTTTTGAGTTTGTTTAGCTGAATATATTAGGTAGGTTCGTGGTTTTATTTATGCATGCAAAAAAACTTTATTGCAGCCAAGTCGCTTATTCAAAAAGCGTAAAAACAGACATGTAAGGTGTTGTCATACTGGCACAGTTCTAACTGAATATCTAAAATGACAGCAGCGTGTAGAGATCATTTGAAAATACATCAGCATACGTACATAATCTACTTCATGAAATTTTCATTTCCCTTGATGTTATTGCTGTTTCTCATCAGATGCCATTATCTATTCCGAACTCAATCTGTTGTTCGTTTAAACTGACAGGCCCTGAAATGAGACTAAAGGTAAAACACCTGGAAGTGTAATTAATTTATAAAAGTTTCTCACAGCTTGACAGTTTTAATAAGACCCCTGACGGGAAACCTTGAGCAATAAGAACCTTGATGTTTCAAGACCATAAGAAGCTTTGGTAAAATTCGACAGCATGATAAAGCAGTTATGTGTGGAGGTTTTTACTGTAATCTATAATCTGTTTGTATAAGATCTGATGGCACCATCACAGTTTGATTTCACAAGATCAACGGGTACATTGTTAAGTCGAAAAAATTTGTGATGCAAAAAGATAATCGGCCTAGATGAAAAGTCATAACGAAAAAGTGCAGAACATCTTTAAGATGCATCCTAAAAAAACAGCTTACCTGCTCAACTGTTAGTAAACATTTTTTTTTTAATTTCAGAGAAAAGTGAAGGTTTCTTTTCTAATCATTTCGTTTTAACATTCAGCGTCTGTCCAATTCGCAAATATATTCACATGTCTCTACGGAGAACATGTCATGTGCTTTTAAAGACAATGGTTGTTTTTGGTATTCAACAATGCATTGCTATCAGTTATAAATAGTGGTTTTGACATTATGAATGTTTTAGCTGCCTTAACCTGCCTGTTATTTCTATCAAAAATGACAGATGGATGTCAGCAATGCACATGATTGATTCATATCCAAATAGAAATACTGTAAGATAAAAGCTTTAGGGCATCACTCCAAAACTTTTTTGCTTGGGTAGTAATTCCTGCTTAAGATCATTGTCTGCTTTTAGGCAATACGTTATAAGGGTTAGAGCCAAGATATCCGCATTTAAAAAATTAATAAAACATCACAACAAAGTACACTTTATGAAATGATGGACTGCAATCACTTCCTTGTGATGAGGCTTCCGGTCGAGCATTGTTAGTATAAGTAACTTTTATCATCATAGCATTAAATGCCTACAGAATGTAAACAATTTGGTCTCTATTTAGGTAAAGTTGGACTTACTCTACCAGGATTGTAAATGTATGAACTGTGGGTTCCCTCTAGTGTTGAACACATGCTTTGCAGACCGATGAATTTATTTGATAAAAGGGTGATTTGCGGGCAGAGTAGGACATTTAAGTCGTTTTTACAAAATTACCTTACAAAAAACATAACTGATGTGCATCTTGAGACAAAACAACAGCATTCATATATTTTAAGATATGGCAGTGCAAGCAGCTGATTTCTGTTAAGATATGCGTCTGGGACTAGACTTAAACCCTGGCCGGGAAACCACCTCATAGCTCATGTAGCTCAACTTGTAAAGCATTGCATTAGCAACGCAAATGTAATGATTTTGATTCAATGGAAAAGCGTCGGCCAAATGCATAAATGTAAATGTAGCTTAATCCAATTTATCTTTGCAAAAAAGGCTTTGAGAGTCACACTCTTGTTTAAATGGTTTGAATAAATAATACATTAATCAATATGTAAAATGAATCCCTGTCTGGCTCCCAATGAAGGGGAGTATTATAGGCCTAAAGATTTAAGTTTTTATAGTCAGGATACTCAAAAAGATGCTTGTAAAAAGTCAACGATTGTGCATTTCCACTGATACGTTAAGAGCAAAAGAAGTGAGCAACTGTTTTTAGTTCATTTCTATAGAAGTCAAGTGTTACACTACTGTGGTGGATTGTGGGATTGACGGTGGCACAGTGAAAGCTGACTAACATTGCAGTGAAGTGTAAGACATGAAGCAAGTGTGACAAGGGTGCACTCTCAGAATAAAGGTATAGAAGTTGTACCTTTTTGGCACTGGGGCGGTACCTTTTAAAAAGGTCTTAATATACGTACTGTTAACAGATATGTACCTTTGAGATACCAGTATGTACCTCTAAGGCAGTGGTTCTCAAGCTTTTTTGGTGTGCGGCCCCCCCTTGGGTACGGTCAGGTGCATCCCTTCGCAGCCCCTCAAAAGAAAATGTATGACAAAAAACATTCTAAAATGTATCATTTTAATTAAACAAAACATATTAAATTATACAACGGATTGCTGTTGGTTAGTAGCCTTATTTTTCTGAGGTTTAATTACACAGAATTTATGATAAATTTATGTATTTTATAAAATGTCATATAACTGGGGTCCCCTGGTACCAGCTTGCGGCCCCCAGTTTGAGAACCACTGCTCTAAGGTACACCACTATGAACCTTTTATGTACAAAAGTGTACTTTTTCTAAAAGTACCACTCCAGTAACAACTTTTGTACTTTAATGTAACTTTTTGAGTGTGACATTCCAGTTAGGTATACTCTTAAAAATAAAGGTGCCTCAAAGGTTCTTCACAGCAATGCCACAGAATAACCATTTTTGGTTCTTTGGATGTTAAAGGCAAGGTGCATGATTTCTGAAAGCCAATGTTGATATTTGAAATCACCTAAACAAACACGCCCCTACCCCAATAGAATCTGGACCTTCTTTTGATAGACCCCCCCACACATATGCAACCCAGGCAACGATGTTGGTTAGTAGACACGCCCTTTACTGATGATTGGCTACAAGTGTGTTTTGGTACTCGGCCAGACTCCCTTTCCAAAGTGTTTTTCAAAAATCATGCACCCCGCCTTTAAAGGTTCTTTATAGAACCATTTCAACAAACATATTTCCTCTAGGCATCAGATTTTTGCCAAATTTTACTACAAGTTACTTTGCAGCTAACTGCCTGTTTTTTAAACTTTTATAGCTAGTAGAATGTCTAAAGTGGACTATCAAAATAAAGTGTAACCTCCAAATTTTTGTAAATGCTGTGGTAAGTGCACACTAGCTTAAAGGGGACATTTCAAAATACTTTTTTAAGATGTCAAATAAATCTTTGGTTTCCCCAGAGTACATATGTGAAGTTCAAGCTCAAAATACCATATAGCTCATTCTGACATCACAAGTGGAGCCAAATTTCAATGACCTATTTTTTCACATGCTTGCAGAGAATGGTTTATCAAAACTAAGTTACTGGGTTGTTCACATTTTCTAGGTTCATAGAAGCACTGGGGGCCGAATTAACTTAAACATGAAAAAGTCAGATTTTCACGATATGTCCCCTTTAAGACCAGCTGTACAGCGTATACCACAGATTTTCTATTTGGGTGGCTACATGTGTGAACTTGTGACCATCGATGAACTTGCTTTAGCAGCTGTGTCCGATCTTTGTGCATGTTAGCAATACAGTGTGTTAAGTGCACCCTTCACTTGTCTACCGCCCTCCCCAGAGCCCCAGCCACTTACTGCAAACCAGGCAGGCCAAGCTTCACTGCCTCTCCACACCCACTGAGTGCTTAACAACCATAAGCTAAAAAAACGCTAAATTGTAATGCTACTTCTTCGCTTCGCGCTAATAGCGCCGGTGCCATTGATTTCTTGTCGTAGCCCCTCAGCCAGGCGAAATACTAATGGCGGTGGTCAATAAAGCACATGAACTGTTAGTTCTTACTTTTCTAATTCCATCAAAGTCAAAACAGCAACTACACATCACCACCAGTCTTCTTTAACACAGAGTCCTAAAGTCTTCATATACTTTATTTTGGTGTGCCATGAATGGTAAGTTTTAATCCTGCTTGTTGCTTTGGTCCTCGGGCATTTGAATGAACTTGAATTTACTGCATCATTAGTCGGAGCACAATTAGCAGGATCTTTAATGTGAATGTTTTTCAAGTTAACCAGTGTAAGGCGCTACATTTTGTTGCATTATTGAATAGAACATCTATTTGCCTGCAACTGCAAATGCAGGTTTAAGCAGGAAACGAACATAAAATGCTGTTTTAACGTCTGCAATGTGACATATTTGACCGGGATGTTCCCGGATGTAAAGTATACTTAAATGTACAATAAATATAATTAATACCTTCAAGGACATTTGTAGTGCATTCTTATTTTATGTTCTAAATAAAAGTGTTTATTGTTTAAATAAAATATTATTTACTACAATATACTAATTAAAAGTATAGTTGTAGTTTCATAGTATATAAGTGCACTTGAAAAAGTATACAAAAAATATCTGTAATACTTGATACTTAAAGGGGACATTTTACAAGACTTTTTAAAGATTTTTTAAGAGTGCATATGTGAAGTTTTAGCTAAAAACACCCCACAGATAATTTCTTATGTTAAAATTGAAACTTTGTAGGTGTGAGCAAAATGTGCTGTTTTGGGTGTGTCCTTTAAAATGCAAATGAGCTTATCTCTACACGAAATGGCGGTGCCGTAGTTGTAGTTTCAAAGTGCAGATTAAGGAGCAGGATTATCCCCTTCTGACATCACAAGGGGAGCCAAATTTCAATGATCTATTTTTTCACATGCTTGCAGAGAATGGTGTACCAAAAATAACTTACTGGGTTGATATTTTTAAAATTTTCTAGGTTAATAGAAGCACTGGAGACCAACTTATAGCACTTAAATATGAAAAAATTCAGATTTTATTAATATGTCGCCTTTAATACAAAACGTCACAGTTGAGTACACTTAGATGTTCTTAAATTTATCTTAAAATTCAACTTAAATATTACATTACTAAGTGTACCCAAAAAAAAAGTGTATTTTAGTGCACTTTTTTAAAACCTGGGTTCTCTAGGGTTCTCTCTCTCTCTGTCTGTGAGTTTACCCCACCTACCACAAGGAATTACAAACCAGCTTTGACCAAAAAGTAACTCATATCTACTTCGAAGTCTAACCTATGACTAACTTATGGCAGTGCACCCAAAGTCTTGTCTGTGCATTAATGAAGTCTGCACTCTGCACAATACAACCAGAAGCACTGAAAATCTTAGCAGTAAAAATGTGCCTTTTAATAGCAAATCATAAAACAATATAAGTATATAAAGTACAATGCAAAGCATAAATAAGTCATTTTTTTCATGCATCTGAGCAACAACATCACAACCACACAGCTGATGCATTCATTGCACAAGTTTTGACTTTCTCAAAGGACCCTTTGATTGTGGTATTGATTTGTTTCATAAAAGTTCAATGCCAGGAGGATGAAGTGCAGAAATTGCTACATCACTTTTTGTCTCAAAACAAATGGACAGTTCCCAGAATCATCAAAACTGTCAGTTTACAAAAGGCCATTGTGCGTCTTTCATAACTCCAGCATGCACAACAGGGTTGCAATGTGACAGCTTTTTTAAAGATCACTGAAAACAAGACAATGTTTTCTTTTAATCAAGCAACTGTTTGGGACCTTGCATGAACTGCCACATGAAATATGCATGAAAAATTGCATCGTATTATGCAGTCATATGCCTAGATAATACAATTCCTAGTACTTACTGTCTGGCTTTCAAGCTGCGTTGCATAAATAATGACAAATAAAAGATGTTTGTATGGAGAGATAACTGAGGTTGATTCCTCCCTCTACTTTCGAAATATCCTTGAATAACACCTGTAACCATGGTGACAGTTCATGTCAGTAAATATGACAAGGGAAATTGTATTATTTTATTTCCCCCACAGAAATGTACTATTCCAGAGGAAAATTGAGGTTACTCTCATAGATCACGAGTTTTCTTTGAGATGTGAGTTCTCATTTTAGTAGCAACTTGTTTTTTTCCTAAAATTGCTGAGGACAAATAAAAATAGACTTTTAAAAATGCTGGGTTATGTTTAGGGTTGCAAAGCTGAGGAATTTTTTTTTAAATATTCCAATATGAAAACTTAAGGAATTATAGGAAATTATTTATTATCTTTTATACACTCACCTATAGGATTATTAGCAACACCTGTTCAATTTCTCACTAATGCAACTATCTAATCAACCAATCACTTGAATGCATTTAGGGGTGTGGTCCTGGTCAAGACAATCTCCTGAACTCCAAACTGAATGTCAGAATGGGAAAGGAAGGGGATTTAAGCAATTTTGAGCGTGGCATGGTTGTTGGTGCCAGACGGGCCGGTCTGAGTATTTCACAATCTGCTCAGTTAGTGGAATTTGTACGCACAACCATTTCTAGGGTTTACAAAGAATGGTGTGAAAAGGGAAAAACATCCAGAATGCGGCAGTCCTGTGCCTTGTTGATGCTAGAGGTCAGAGGAGAATGGGCCGACTGATTCAAGATGATAGAAGAGCAACTTTGACTGAAATAACCACTCACTACATCCGAGGTATGCAGCAAAGCATTTGTGAAGCCACAAAATGCACAATCTTGAGGCGGATGGGCTACAACAGCAGAAGACCCCAACAGGTACCACTCATCTCCACTACAAATAGGAAAAAAGGCTACAATTTGCACGAGCTCACCAAAATTGGACAGTTGAAGACTGGAAAAATGTTGCCTGGTCTGATGAGTCTCGACTTCTGTTGAGACATTCAGATGGTAGAGTCAGAATTTGGCGTAAACAGAATGAGAACATGGATCCATCATGCCTTGTTACCACTGTGCAGGCTGGTGGTGGTGGTGTAATGGTGTGGGGGATGTTTTCTTGGCACACTTTAGGCCCCTTAGTGCCAAGTGGGCATCGTTTAAATGCCACGGCCTACCTGAGCATTGTTTCTGACCATGTCCATCCCTTTATGACCACTATGTACCCATCCTCTGATGGCTACTTCCAGCAGAATAATGCACCATGTCACAAAGCTAACATGTCTAAAGAATGCTTTCAGCACCTTGTTGAATCAATGTCATGCAGAATTAAGGCAGTTCTGAAGGCAAAGGGGGGTCAAACACAGTATTAGTATGGTGTTCCTAATAATCCTCTAGGTGAATGTATATCTATTATATAATTATTATATTCCTTGACGATTCATCTTAATCCGCATGCCACAATTCCCAAATATTCCCTTGTAATTTACATCAGAATCAGAGGAGCTTTTATTGCCAGATAAGTTTACACAATCGAGGAATTTGTTTTGGTGACAAAAGCTACCACAACACAAACAGAATGACAGTGACAATGCACATATAATACAAATAACATGAATATTTAAAAAATAAAAATAAATTTCCACAGAAAGTTTCCAAAATGCGTAGAATTTTGTCACCCTGATTATATTCAAACCAGCGTTGGGTCAAAAAGGGGACAAACTTCACCTATTGCATTGTAATTTAACCTACGCTGGATTGTTTTAATCCAAATGCTGGGCTGTTTTAACCCATTGTTAGGTCAAATATAATCATTTTCTGGGTTCATTTAAAAATTTGTAGGTATTGATTTGGGTAAATTTAATAAGAAATATTTGAGTTTATATTGAAATGAAGGGGCAAATCTGATCCTGCTCAGTTTGTGACCTTGTTGAGATCTCTTCTGAAACTCAAATATAGACATTTTGGGGGCTTTTTCTTAGGACATATATAAGACTATGCTTTCCTTTTAATCTGACGAATCAAGAAGAAATATCTGAGATATTAAAAAGATCTCACATGTTATATACATTTCTTATTAAATGGCGAGGATATCTATACTATATCAATACTATAGATTTCCACAACTGCATAGTTATAAATAAAATTAAGTAAAATATATAAACGCCCTTCCCTAATAGATTCATAATTTACTAAAAAGCCTAAATTGTACAATGATAGTAACATTATAGTACCCTAATATTTTATGTGGTCTTTTTTATCACAAATTTAAAAGTTTATAATAGTTTTTTATAAACAATATTGACCTAGCAAAAAAAGTTAACCATTTGAACTATGAGTTCCAGACAACTCGGATTTAAGATATTTCCCACTTAAAAATAAAAGTATTTGTTAACATTACAACGTTACAACCAGCTTATGCTGGTCTTAGCTGGATTTTTCAGTAGGGATGATGATGATAGTAACATCAAAACATTTAAAGTCTTTAGTATTCCTGTCTTAAATCTGGTATTGCTTTCTATTTATTGTATTTTGTATACAGTTTAACAGGCTCAGCGTGCCTCCGAGCTTGCAGTTATTCCTATTAATATTGTTACTGTCGAACATAACAGTATTTAAAATACACATTTTCCTAAGCACGCGGACTTATAATGGCCTTAGTTGGACACTGGGTGTCGCTCAAGAGCAAAAAATGTCTCGTTTCCCTGTCTGTCTCCCCCACCCCCCTTTAACATCTACTGTCTGTGTGTGTATCGCCTAGAAAGTAAGTCTGTGTTTCCAGCTGACTGCTCGCTCGCTCTCTCTCAGTGTGTGTGTATGTGTGTGTTGTCATTATTATTATCCAGTCTGCTCCCAGCTCAGAATGGCCAGATTCACTCAGACTGAGACAAGAACGGAACAGCACCCACAGCCGCCCCATCCCGCATACTCCAGCCTGCTTTTCACTGGACCCGGGGCAGCACCGACCCAACATCCACTCGTCCTTATCCCGCACCAGCACCAGTACGCTCAGTTCCCATTTCCTAAACCCATGAACGGGTCAGAATCCATCTCCATTCATCCGGAGAACGGCACCATGAAAGACCAAGATGCCATAAAACTCTTTATCGGGCAAATACCGCGAAACCTTGAAGAAAAAGACCTAAAGCCCCTATTTGAACAGTTTGGGAAAATCCACGAATTGACAGTACTAAAGGACCGCTACACCGGCATGCACAAAGGTAAACGCGTGAACTCATATCAGTGATTCTGATAGGAGCGCTGTGATTTTTATTTTTTTGTGTAAATACTACATTGATTTCAGTGACACATTAATATTATACGTGATAAATATAAGATTCTTTTGCACGAATTTATCCATGAATGGCGTATGCTTTATTTTGCGTAATATTTATATGCATGATGTTATATTTGTGTGGTCCACTGTCACGACACAAACACACACTGCTAAAATTTGTATGTTAGACCCTTGCATTCACTATTACATTTAACTTAACATAATATAGTTTTGCACCTCGTATTGCCTATGTATATTTATTTCTATTTAATTGTGTCTTGCTGTCTCAAAAACTGGGGCAAAAGAGGCTCACCGGACAAATCATGTTTTCTTCTTTATGTTCCCTGACAAATGTTGCAAACGCTAACTAATGCGAGACACTGCAAAGGGTTTAAGTATGAGATAAAATTTGCACCAAACGCACGTTTGGTTGTGCGTCATTAAGTAAACTACTACGACCAGCGCGCTCTACATTGTGACGTGACGCTCCACTTTACGATTGATTGACATAGCAGACGTCATAACCCCCCTCAAACAAATAGACAATGACTAAAATTAAACCTCCATTTCGGTGTAATCTGTCGACGTGGGCGACGTATCAGTTGTTCTCCTCGAGCGATGTGTTTCTGAAACAAAATGTTCACATTTGTCTTAGTTAGTGTCAGTTGCTATATCGGCGGCGTGTTTATAATTATGCTAATATGGCTGTATTTGCTCAAGCGCTCATTCACGATATTTACCCCCCTTGAGTAACACAGTTAGGGTTTAACTGTGGTAAACACGTCGACGTGATGATAATGTAGGCTTTAGTTTGATTTCAGTGAGGTGAGTACTGTATGGGGAAACTAACTTGGGCCTTAGCCAGTATGTTTAAGCTGACAGAAAGATATATAATTTTCGTCATACGTGACAATTGTTTACGTTTTGTGACGTATTACCAATTAAGGTATTAGTTTTAGAGAGGATATAGGAACGTAAATTCTTACCACAAGTCGACCGTTCCGACCGTCAATGAAAAGGCGCCAATTCTGAGGAGAAATTGTACACCTGCACGAGCCCTTCAATCGAGCAATCCTTGGGGATCAATGGGCGTCGTGGTGACATGGAAATTATTAAATTATTTGTAGTCTTAGCTTGTGTAACAAGTAATACAAGACAGAAACACAAGGGAGCATCCATTCTGAGATGACAGTAAAGCTGGTATAGTATCTATCCAGTAGCCGAATGGTTTAAAATATTAGGTTGGCATTCAATGACTAGCATGATGTGTGAACCCTGGTTTTGGGCTAGGTCATAATTATGGCTGATTTTAAACATTTTCTTAAGCATAACATAAGCAGTTGTTTATAAAACATTGTCTAATTTAAGTATTAAAATATGTTTGTTTAACGCTACAGATTTAATTTGGTTTATTATGGGCTTATAAACAAATAATTATATTTTCCCAGTCACATTCTATATTTGATTGTGACATGTTAAATTTATTCTGGCTATACATTGTAGTTAAGTGCAGGTTGCAACATCGTAGGCCCAGATTTTTTTGTACTTGAAACTACCTCATTTCACCGTTGATGTAGTTGCCAGTGGGTTTTTAAAGAACCATACCGAGTTATTTTGTCCCCAGGATGGATGGTTTTTGTCATCTTATGGATTATTCTATAAGGGGAAGTGAATATAAGTACAAGTCAGCATATCCTCATGCAATCTTGAGAGTAGGCTCAAAATGGAATGCATTGGTGATGTAGACCACCGGGTTGTTGAAACGTTTGGCCTAAATGTGACAAAGGATGCTAATGTAATTTTTTGCAATACAAAAATAGAGTACGCATTCATCCATAGGACAGATACTTTAAGCAACAGATGCAAAAGTGAATGTTCGTATTAATGCCGGTACTCATTCTGCATTGCACTTACGGTAGAGCCATCCATTTGCATATATGAAATTCAAAAAAAAAAAAACACAGAAGTAAATCCGGTTTGAGTGGTTTTAGCAGAGCTGTCCCTCTTGTTATTTTACACATTTGTGTTTTAAGAGGTTCTTCTCTCTTAAGAAATAATAAGTAGGCCCATAGAATGTGAGTTTGTGGAGGGAGGGGGTAAATGGGCAATAGGTGCGGACATTTTTCAGAGCTACAGTAAGTCAACCTGCTAATCCACTCAGGAAAACATAGCATTAGTTTGCTAAGCGTGGTAATAAAGCATGGCTGTAATGACTGGGGATTAGCGACTGTAGTTATTGTCAGAGGTTTCGGTCCCTCAGATCGGTTAGTTTGTCCCTTTACAGTGCCTGCTTTTTCGCAATTAAAGCACGCTGTACTTGTCTTACCCTGCGGTGTTCAATGTGAAAAAAACTATTGTGAGAGAGCTGTTCCTTGGGCCTAACAATTGCCGTCTCTTGATTTGTATTACCATGTGAACATTACGCCTTCAGGCTTCTCACCTGTATTCACTTGAGCTTGGCATTTTAATGTAGCAGTTTAATGAAGTTGTGTGTGTGTGTGTGTGTGTGTGTGTGTGACTATATTCATATATATATATATATATATATATATATATATATATATATATATATATATATATATATATATTCATATATATAATTAGTAAGGTGCTATCGACTGTTGTTATAGTAACGTGTTCATGTATTACGCCTGCAGTTTGTCAATGCTGAAGCTGGAAAAGCTTTATACCAGCATTTATAATCTTACATGCTGTGTGTAGACTAAACTAGATGAATAGACTATTGTTGCTTTGCTTTGAAAGCATCTTACCCCTATTTTAAAGGTGATGTTCAAGGATAAGCTAGTGTTCACCTTAATTTACAACGCTGTGAACATTTGAACACTACAGACACACAGTTTCCCTATACGAAGCCTGATAGAGAATATCCGACTGTTGTTAATGCAGATGCTAAGCCATCTGCTATTATGAGGTGTCAATAAGTAATAGCCGTCAAGGGGACAATTGTGCTAATGCGTTTATGAGTGAAGGAGAAATAAGATGAAAATCTCAGAAATAATCGTTGAAAATATAAAAAGGGTTTTAATATTTAGCCGTCCTCATGTGGATGGATTTAACTGCAGGGAGACTGCAAAGTCTAAAAGCCTGCTTGTGCAAAGCATGTGTTGAGGTTTCTTAGATACAGAAATGGAAGATATTATTTTGAGATGGAAAATAAGACATTTAAGATACATGTTCAAATACATACAAACATATTAAGATTAGTAAAGATACAGATTATTAAGTGGTTAAGTGTTTTTGGCTTTGGGAGTCAAGTATAGCTTCTTTATGGCTTAAAAGTAGTCTGACAGTCTAAACACCCAAATATGTGTAAATACTCTAGTACACAACAAGGCTGCTTCATAAAAAATGCAATGCTTCAGCCTCTCTCCAGGCAGGAACCGTTGATGTGAATGTCAAAATGAAAGTTCCCCTTCTCCACCGGTGAGCTTTGCTTTTAACTCCCTTTTTATATGAACTGGCCACTTAGCTCCCCTTTACCTGTCTTTAGATGAACTTTCTTCCATACGGAGGATGCTATTTCTTTCTTTAAATGGAAAATGTGTGTTTTTAAGGCTATTTCCATTCATCAGCAGATGGCACTTACTGTACAGTATAGAGTAGACATCCCTCTGTGGAAAGAGGTTCAATGACCCTGCGTAACCTCTTAGTTTTATGTGGGCCGAGCATAAAACACAAAAAGAAAGTTATTGATGCGCTATTCTGAGATACAGCAAATCTCTCCCTAGTGACTGTCTTTATGGAAGATAATAACCCAATCTTGGTAATGTTATTTGGTAATAGAAACCCCACTATATTCCCTGTACATAATGCTGTGTGTTTGCGTTTTAAAACATTACTCGCGTCACTGTGACATCAACAGCAACACTGGCTCAACCAATAATGTGAGTTTGGGGTGGGACTTGTTTATGGGAGAGTTAATTTTTGCAATTGTGCTTGGTGGCGTTAACGCCACAGATTTAAAAGGATAGTTCAGCCAAAATTAATATTCTGTCATCATTTTATCATCCTCATGTTGTTCTAAACCTGTATGAATTTATTCCGATGAACACAAAAGAAGATATTTTGATAAATGATGGTAAGCACACAGCTGATTGTAACTATTGACATTTATAGTAGGAAAACAAATATTATGGAAGTATTGTGATGAATGATGAGGAGATATTTTGATAAATGATGGTAAGCACACAGTACCCATTGAATTCCATCGTATTTGTTTTTCCTACTATAAAAGTCAATGCTTACAATCAGCTGTGTGCTCATCATCATTTATCAAAATATCTTTTGTTTTCATCAGAAAAAATAAATTCATACAGGTTTAAAACAACATGAGGATAGGAAAATGAAGGTAGAATTTTACTTTTGGGAGATTTTTCCTTTTAAATAGCTAGATTTTTCTTACTACATTGAAAAAGTCCTGGGGGCACCTACATTTTTAAAGGAATAGTTCACCCAAAAATGAAAATAATGTCATTAACGACTTTCATGTCGTTCAATGTCGCTTGTTGTCCCTTCATTGACAATCTATGTACGGTATACTGTCCATGTCCAGAAAGGTAATAAAAACATCATCAAAGTAGTCCATGTGACATCAGTGGGTCAGTTAGAATGCGTTGAAGCATCAAAAATACATTTTGGTCCATAAATAACAAAAATTACGACTTTATTCAGCATTGTCTTCTCTTCCGCGTCTGTTGTGAAGCGCATGCGCGAGACTAAAGACACATGACTGCAGTGACGTTGATGACGTACGACCCAGCTGACGTGTTATCTGGTGCACCCCAGCTGTTTTTTTTTTGTTTTGTTTTTTGCAGCCGGACTTCGTTTACAGTCTGTGGTAGATGCACACTGTAAGTTTGAAAACTTTGCAGACATGTCTGATGCGGCTTTCACATAGGAAGCAGTGCGCGCTGTGCTATGAAACCCATTAATTTCAATGGCTTGCGCCGCGCGAGGGCGGTTTGCTGTTGCATCGAGCAAAGCGCTATGTGAAAGCCGCTTGAGGATAACACAACAGATGCGGAAGAGAACACAATGCTGAATAAAGTCGTAATTTTTGTTATTTATGAACCAAATTTTTTTTGATGCTTCAACACATTCTTACTGACACACTGATGTCACATGGACTGGGCATGGACAGTATACCGTATGTAGATTTTCAATGAAGGTTCAACAAGCTCTCGGACTAAATCTAAACTGTGTTCTGATGATGAACGGATGTCTTATGAGTTTGGAACGACATGAGGGTGAGTCATTAATGACATTATTTTCATTTTTGGGTGAACTATCCCTTTAAGTTTAATCAATTTGAAATTACAATTCATTTTATTTATTTTTTGACAACTGAGTTGCTATCAATTCTAAAAAAGAAAGTTGAAATAACTTAAGTTAATTAAACTTAAAGGAAAACACCACCGTTTTTCAATATTTTACTATGTTCTTACCTCAACAAGACAAATCAAAACATACCTATATTTTTTTAAATGCGTGCACTTAATCTTTGTACAGCATGTTGTGAATGTGTTAGCATTTAGCCTAGCCCCATTCATTCCTTAGGATCCAAACAGGGATGAATTTAGAAGCCACCAAACACTTCCATGTTTTCCCTATTTAAAAACTGTTACATAAGTAGTTACACAAGTAAGTATGGTGGCAAAAATAAAACGTGGTGTTTTTCTAAGCAGATAAAAAATGAGAACTATATTGCATGGAGGAAGAGCACTTTTTATGCAGCACTTCGACCTTAGCGTGCAGTAATATTGACGGAAGTTTGAGCGAGAGGGGAAGTAGTCAGGAGTGATGATGTAAGTGCTGCAAACTAAGTGCTCTTCTGCCATACAATATAGTTCTCATTTTTTATCCGTTTAGAAAATCATTTTTTGTGACCATACTTTATCGTGTAACTCATGTAACAGTCTTTAAATAGGGAAAACATGAAAGTGTTTGGTGACTTCTCAATTAATCTCTGTTTGGATCCTTAAGAATGAATGGGGCTAGGCTAAATACTAACACATTTACATTGCGCTGTACAAAGATTAAGTGCATGCATTGATAAAAGATAGATATGTATTTATTCATCTAAGTTGAGGTAAGAACATAGTGAAATATTGAAAAACTGTGGTGTTTTCCTTTAATTTTTTTAATTTATAGCATCTCCTTGGTCAAGAAAATTGAAATGAATTGTAAATGGAATTTTGCAAGGAATTTCTAACAGTGTAGTTTTAAAAATTTTTTTAAAGATCAATTCACTATAACGTAAAGTTTATTTTTTACTTTACATTAATAGTCTGCTCTCTAAAATTTTACAGATTTATAGGAGGAGATTTGTTAGCTTTATGCTGTAAAGCAATACAGAATGAACCGTAAAGGCGAACCATGAAAGAATTAAATTAATATACTGTATATGATGCACAAGAATAGACAATTTAGAAATTAGGCTGTTGAAGTATTATGGTTTTTCAAGACGTTCATTGGTGAAAGGGAAAATAAATGAACGTTCGGCATGGTTGACTAATAAGCAGCAAAAGAAGTTTTCCGTTGCGCTTGATGAGAACGGCTCGGAAATATGTAAATGCCTCATTGGAATTTGTGCCGAAAAGCCTTTTCCCCGGTTTCCTTTGATCTTGGGATGGAGGGCATGCCCATTATGTCAGTCAGAGAGCTGTGACAAATGCCACGCGCACACACACACACAGAGCTGGAGTGGGCAGGGAAAAAATGACAGCAAAGCAGAGGGCTAAGCACAATAAATGAACACACTGAGAGAGATTGAGTGTTTGTCAGAACCTCTGAAAACAAATGGTGCCTTTAATCCCGAGGCATCGGTAGAAGTGATGAGCCCTTCTGACAGGATAGGAGAGGCAGATCCAACCCAGCAGATGAGAGAAAGGGGAAAACAATAGGATTTAATATAAAGGGGGAGGTATGGAGGGGCAGATGTTAGACAGTATCACATCATGTTAAAAGTGAGATGAAACCGCATATAAACAACGTGATCTCATTGGTATTTATAGGTACTTGAAGTGGTATAGGAACATTCTAGCTAGTGGTGATACAAATATTTTACTTTAGATTCTTGTATTTAAAATCTGTTTGGTTTTACAGTTTAAATAACGATGAGGTCTTGTACAGTATGTAGTAGTTTTGTTATTGTAGATTTAGTTGCAATCCGATTATGAAATAATGATGCTTAGAACATTGTGTACCACAAAGAGGCTGGCAACAGAAAACGTATGTGTTTAAATTGGGACAGGGCTCTTGGTGGTCCCCAGCAGCTTTAAAATTTGATAAATAAAACCGTAACTTAGTGTTCCTGTAGCTCAAATGGTAGAGCATTAAAGGAGACATTTCACAAGACTTTTTAAAGATGTAAAATAAATCTTTGGTGTCCCCAGAGTACATATGTAAAGTTCTAGCTCAAAATATCACACAGCTAATTTATTATAGCATGTTAAAATTGACACTTTGTAGGTGTGAGCAAAAATGTGCGGTTTTTGGGTGTGTCCTTTAAAATGCAAATGAGCTTATCTCTACACTAAATGGCAGTGCCATGGTTGGATAGTGCAGATAAGGTGCAGTATTATCCCCTTCTGACATCACAAGGGGAGCCACTATTCACTGAGCTATAAGTCAACAAAACAAGTATTCTGTGACATCAAACCTATTCTCTATCACGGGTTTGGAAGTCTTTTGCATTATTCTTGTACACCGAAACCCTGTACCAGACCACAGAGCGTAGCACAGGGGTTATTAAAGATAATACACTTTGTAAGGAGTAAGGTTGCTGTTTTTATTTTAGCATCGACAAGTCATGCTGTGACACTAGCGTAGCTGAAAGGTGATCGGGGAGAGGACGTTATTAGTGAGTTTGTGGGACCCGTCGGGATGTGCGGAGAGGCCTGCTTCTCAGCACAACTATTAATAGAAATCTGTGGTATTTCCGAAAATAGGTTAAGCTGCCAGTGCTGGCATCACAACTCGCCTGCCAGCCCCTCTAAAGACGGGGAGAAAGAGAGACAGATGTAGCCCACTGAGAAAGCTGGGAGTCTTTGTTCCACTGTACTGGACTGCGTGCAACATAAGTCTGGTGGTGTCTGAGTAAGGACTTCCCAGCGTGCTGCAAGACATCTGTAACAATGTCACGTCTCAGTACTTTAAATTCAAAACGTAACAACTGATCTGTATAACTTGTGCTGTGTGATGACAAACAAGTTTTTGCATATGGATTAGGGATTGCTTTTTTGGTATGCGTAGAATGATATCTCTGAAATCCATGCTTACTACAGCAATTAAGAATTTTACATAGTTTTAGCTGTAACTGTAGTGTCAGTGAAAATTGATTTTGTTTAGTTATTTAGTTTAGTATCACACAGTACACTACACGCGCACACAAGCAACAAAGTCACGTACATAGTCTTAATATCTTTTCTAGCTGCGTCGCCACAAAAGTAACTTTAAAAGTAATTAAATCATTGTGAAAGGAACCCAATAATTAAACTACCGTGACCATTCATCCTTATGAGCTTAAATTACACAATATTTTGTGATTCATGTAAGGAACTACATCCATATAACTTTGCTCCAGTACATCCCGAGGTTTGGGACATTTAGAGGTGGTGGCCTTAATTAAGGTTTACAGGTTATGCTAGCGCACCGCATACATTACAAGGCTCATTAGAAAGTCATTAGGTGAGGGCAGGGACAATGCTGTTGTCTGGACAGTAACTGAGAGAGAGCTTTAGAGAAATTCAACCCACTTTTCTTTGTTAAACATTCAACACTTTAAGCCCTATGTGTTTACACTGACAGCGATTTTATCACTGGAAGTCGCAAGGTCACTTTGTTGTTGGTCATTAGTAGGCGGTTCGGCCACTGGATGCCTTTAAATGATTGGTTGGAATGTCTTATCACAAATGAGCGAGAGAAAGTTTGACAAGAAATAATTTTTTCACCATCAAAATGAACATAATTCGAATCACATTGCATAATTCAACTTATAGGATGAAAAACATGCCATTATCAACACTTATCTTTAGTTTGTCAAGCCGCTGGACATGACCACTACATCTCTGTTCCACTGGTTTTTGTTTATCACGTGCGATTTTGCGAATGTGTAATCACCCAAAGTCCGGATATTTGTGCGGGGGCCGCATTTTTTCAAATACGCCACACTTTCACCCCATAAATGTCATATTTCCACATGCAAAATATGCAGGGCTTGCATGATTTCATAATCCCTGCATTTTCGTAGCAAAAAGTCATATCTTAGCAGAAAGTTGAAAAATTTAGCATTTACTTCACACAAGCGCAGCCATGTCCCCTGTTGCCATGGGAACGTAAGGAAGTGACCTAATCACGGGACCTAAATTTCTGCAATTTCTGCAAGTTCCCGCAATTTCATTGCATAAAATTGCATACATTTCCAGCATATTCCATCGCATTTTTTAAGAAAGCGTGCCGCAAGATCAAGGATTTTTTCCCGCAATAATCACACAAAAAAAACATTTTTCTGGAAGGACTGAACAATGACTTATGATTAGTATGAATAGGGCTACACGGTATTGAAGAAAAATGCTGTATGTGTTAACTTGCTTAATGATGCGATAAATTATGTGCAATATAATAATGCTTTAAGTTTGTAAAAAAAATTTTACTTATTAATATTATATAACAAACATGGATTTCACATTCTTTTTTACTGTTACTGCAAACTATTGCGGTATTTCTGTGGCTTTGATATATTGTACAACCCAACATTGTCGAGTAAAAATAGTCAAAAAATGGTCCTTAGCTGTCACTGAGGCAGTACCCTTTAAAAGGCTCCACAATTAAGTAGGGGTGTCACGATTCTCCAAGTCACGATTCAATTCAATTCTCAATTTTTTTCCCCTTTTTTTTTGAAAGATAAAAATGCTATGTCATTATTATTTATTTTTATTATTATTATAGTTTCACATTCACATGCACATTGCATGCTTTTCCTCGCATGGGGGTTTTGTGGGCTTCACATTACACAAGAAAGCTTGTAGGATTCCTTCTTGCACGCACATGGACTTAATGCGCGCGTCTTGGACTCCTAACATCTGAAATAAATCCAGCGCGTCATACGCAGCTGCGCTTCTCTCTGTCTCAAGTGCATGCGCTCTCGCATCTGTTCGAAGTCTAAACATAAACTAAAGTAGTAATCCTTACGTATTTGTTCAGTTTTATGCATTTCATGCGAGCTGAGGCAAACTATCCCTTTTGTTTAAAATATAACCCGCTGCATCTTGGCCCCATTCTCGCGCACGGGCTACGCTCTGTCCGAAGTCAGATCACTAGGTAGTAATCCTGTTTATGATATGCATTTCAAGGAGTTGTAGCAATACATCCCTCGTGTTTAAAATATAAATCTCTGAGAGTTTTTTCCCCAGTTGGCAAGCTGACCGGATGTGACATGGGGGCGTGGCAGCATCGACGATCCCATTTTTTTAATTCGAAGTTCAAGGGTGTGACTTAATTTCGATCGATTTCGATTTAAAATCGAAATCGTGACACCCTTACAATTAAGGTACAGATATGTATACATTTGCTACTAATATGTTCCTTTGAGGTACTAATTTGCACTCTTTAGTACCAATATATACATCTGAGGTACAAATATGAACTCGTTAGGTGCAAAGATTTACATTTCGAAAGGTTACCACCCCAGTGACAGCTTTTAACCTTTTTTGACAATTTTTTGACAGTGCACTCAAAATGGTTTCTAGTGTGAACATGGCTTTAGACAAGCAACCTCAAAATTCTTCTGTGGTTCTGGTGTATGCTATATAAATTCATGAGCTTTTGTGTTCTAGCTAACCGCACAACAGTTAAAAGTCCTTTGTTCTTAAAGCTAAACTTAAACGTGTGGGGGGAAAAGTTCAAGGTGTAAATGACAGGAAAGCTTGCAAAGTGCTCAGGCGAGAACGAGGAGAATTAGGGCACGGGAGCAGATTTAGCGGCAGGGCCTTCGCACTTAACAGGCACCTTACAGTTCATGGCTTGCACACAATTAGAAGGGGGCGCTGGGGGGGGGGCAGGAGCAATGGTGCGAAGGCTTAGCACTACTATTTAAAAAAACAGCAAATAGGGACTGTCAGGAGTGCAGGGGGGTTGGCACATTCAATTCAGTTTGCTTAATTACAGTACTGCGCCGACTCTCTACAGTACCTTGACGTGAAGCTTTGCGCCGTTTCTTAGACCCGCAGGCCTCATGGGTTTCCGTCGATATGATTGCTTATTAGCACAGGGGTTAAATGTCATTTCTTAACTGGAAGAGAGAACAATAACTTTGCTGGCCTCAGCTACATTTAGTGTTTTAAATTTTAATTTTTTATGATTTGCGCAAAACCTGACCGATACATGTTTCCTAGTCTGAGTTGAGAATTTTCCAAAAAGCATCTTGTGTGTTTTATTGTAAGGAAGGAAATTGACCTTCTGTACAAAGGAGTTATGGTCATTGTACCAAATTAGCATGCATTTAATTAGTGACATACACTGTAAAAAATGCAGTATGAAGTTTAAACAACTTAACTATGCAAGTCAATTCCACCTACTTTAAAGAGCACCTATTGTCCGATTCACGCTTTTACATTTCCTTTGGTGTGTAAGTGTGTATTAGTACATGTTAACGATATGCAAAAGGTACAAACCCCAAAATAAAGGAAGACGCAAGTTACAGTCTCCAAAGTAAATCTCTTTTCTTGGACTACAACAAACACACAGATTGTAGGCAACAGTTTACTTTTTGGGATTGGTGATGTAGTAAAGACCGACATTATCATAATTTCTCCCGCTTCGGACCTGTAAGTTAACTTCTGTTAGCATTGCATTGTGAGCATATCTTTCAAACATGGTAAGGAGCGCCACATTTCCTGCTGACGTAAAAAGGTATTCAAGCCAATCACAACGTACAGATTAGCTTGCCAATCAGGGACACAGCGCTTTTTAAATCAATGAGATTTGTACACAATCAGTCCGTTTGAAGAAGGCAGGGATATCTGGAGCAACAAAAATTTACGGTATGTGGAAAATAATGAAATGGGCGCACTTTAAATGAGACATTATTATATTTTCTATATGTTCTCAGACCTTTAGACTTCGTTTTTATACTCGCATTAAATCGTTTTATCAGAGACCAATGCACTACCTAAAGAAAAAAGAAAGAAATTATCTTCAATTTCAAACTACAACCCATACCTTTCTAACTGTGCAGCTACCTTTGTTAATTATTAAATCGTGTTTGATCAAACAATAGAGATTGTAATCAAACAATGCGGTAGATCATTTTCACAGTCTGTCCTCTGGGTGATGTGTCAGCAGTTTCCCTGCGTGATCTTTTAATGTCGAGTTTCAAATAATTTCATCATGCAGCCCAAAATTTCCAGCCTGGTATGCAACAGCGTGCCAGTAATACGTGTTTGGATTCCAATTATGAAGTTTGTGTTGCCCATGAGCTTCACTCGCATATTACAATATGCCTTCTAGAGCGTAGAGACACTTTAAATTGTTTATTTCTCTCTATCTATTTTATTGTTCCTTTCTCTCTTTCTCACAATTCTTTCGCTAATATTATTATCATCTGATTTATCCTTTGCGAATGCGTTTTGAATGCATCTAATTTGGTGTCTGGGTAACTGCAAGGTCAGATGTTTGGCACAGATCAATGTATTGGCGAGTGGAATTGATACATGTTTGCAAATGTGGGTGTTTTATAATGTAGCTAGCCATACAGTATGAATGGGTGTATATGTGGATGCATTTATATTCAGTTTTATCTGGACACCCGACAAGCTTATTTTTTTTCTGCATCCTCTCTGCCAGTGTGTCATGTTTGGTATCCACGGCTTATTTCGGCTGGCTAGAATGTGGGTGCTCCGGATAGGAATGGCCAGATTAGCTCACACATACACACAGACATGTGCACAAACAGGGAATCGCACACAAGCTCATCCAGTATAAAGTGGACCGGACAGACTTCCCCATGTTAGAACATAAACTGTCTGTATTTACCTTGTCCACGGGGACACCTTAAGGCACCTCTGGCCCTGTCATTGTAAGAGATGCGGAGTGCTTTGTGCTGGCTTGTTTTTTCAGAGCTGGCGAGTGGTGATGGTTTTTGGGTACAGTATTGTGGGTGAATGTGAAACCCGAATTCAGTGAAGAGTAGCAAACCTGGTCATCACTTTTCGAACATTCTTACTGTCTATTGGTGGTGAAAGATAGCTTTACCCAAATGGTGAAATCCATTGCAAGCTTTAGAAAATAGCCGGAGTAACGTCTCCTCGGTAAGCACTTGAATTCACCATATAATGAAAATATTTATTATCTACTGATTTTCTTTTTTTTTTTTTTCTGTGGAATACCAGAGTCCTGTTTACTCATTGTTTAAAATGTGCTGTTATATACAATGAAAGCGGATAGGGACCATGGGCTGTCAAGGTCCAAAAACCTCTATAAAACCTTCATAGATGTAGTACAAATGATTGATTTGTTCCAGGTCCTATGTAGTTATATGGCAGCTTTGTGTGAGGAACAGATTGAAATGTGTGTTACTTTTCAATGAAAACCTATAGCCTTGAAAAATACAGCCGTGGTCACAATGTACTCCCATTGTATGAAAATAACCGCCTGGTATTTTCCTATAAACTGAAAAAATACGAAGTAATACAGAAGAAATATACTGATATAGGTTTGAAAGACATGAGGGTAAGCATTTTCACTTTAAAGGAAGACTCACCCCCATTTCATACAAGATGTTTATGTCTTTCTTTGTTCAGTCAAGAAGAATGTTTTTGAGGAAAACAATCCAGGATTTTTCTCAATTTAATCCGGTTGTTAAGTCTGACGTCATGCGCCGCTTCCAGGTCCATCCGCTCACAGATTTCATAGAAAAATCTTGGCTATAATTCACTCGAATCATAATGAAAACTTCCAAAAACATCCGATTCTAATTTTTATCTCTATATTAAAATCCGAGATGACCAGACATGGATTTATGGACGTGGATTTTTTATGAATTATTAATATATTGGTGTCTTTGAGTTTATAAAATTTTTACTTAAATGTGTGCTATGAACAAGTAGTGCTCATAAATGGCTGTTTAAATGTGGTGGCTTGGAGCTGGAAACTGCATTCCTTACATCATGACTTAACAAGCAAATAACGTGAGCTTGGAGACTCCTGCGTACACTGAGTTTATAAAATTTTCGCTTAAATGTGTGATATGAATAAATAGTGTTCATAATCAGCTGTTTAAATAAAATCCTCTAGTGAAATAAGTGGAGGTTTGGACCCGGAAACAGTATTCCTTACGTCATCACTTAACAACCGGATAGACTTTATTATATATATAATATATAACAGTTTACAGTTTAAATGCAGTTTAAAATTGAAGGTTTCAACGCAGCTTCAAAGGGCTCTAAACGATCCAAACTGAGGCATAAGTGTCTTATCTAGCGAAATGATCGTCATTTTCGCCAAGAAAAAGAAAAAAAGATGTGCTTTTGAACCACAACTTCTCATCTTGCACTAGCTTGTGATGCGACAGCACGTCCTTACGTATTACGTAATCACGTAGAAAGATCACACGTTACATATGTGAAACGCACAATTGAGGACCATTCTAAACAATAAACTGACACAAAGACATTAATTATTGTCATTCCACATACAATGCTGTTGGTATGGTCATCTTTCTCCACACTTGTAAACACTGGAGTGGTAGTTTGCATAAGTCATGCGTGAACTTTCGACATGATTACGTAATACGTAAGGTCACACTGGCGCGTCACACGGCTAGTGCAAGACGAGAAGTTGTGGTGGTTGTTTTTTTATAATTTCCGTAAGACCCTTATGCCTCAGTTGGGATCGTTTAGAGCTGCGTTGAAACTGCCCAGCGCGCCCCTCCCTTTCTTTAATGTTGCGTGCAGTGCGCGCGCCTCCCTCTCACATAACAGTAAAAAGGTGGCGGTATTTTCAGTGTCTGTTCCTCCGTATACTTCTTTTTCACGTAAACGTCAACAGTCACAGATTTGAATGATTTGACGAAAGGTTAACATTATGTTTCCCACACACACCCATTCTCTTCCTCTCTGTGATGCGGTATGCCTGGGCACGTGTTTTGTAGTAACTTACAGTTAACGTTACTGTGTATTCTCTTTCTGCGCTATACACGACAATAAAACTCACATTTCAAATAAAAAAGGGCTCATAACAAAACATTGATGAGAAGAGCAACAGCAGTAAGGCTTCAATGTAAATGTATGGTGATTTTGTCAGACGATATTGCGTTTATAAATCAGGATTTTAGCAGCAGTTGGATTAAACACGAGGGGCCCTATTTTAACGATCTGAAACGCAAGTGCGAAGCGCAAAGCGCAAGTGACTTTGTGGGCGGATCTTGGGCGCTGTTGCTATTTTCCCGGCGGGAGAAATAACTCTTGCACCAGGCGCAAATCAATAAGGGGTTGGTCTGAAGTAGGTTCATTATTCATAGGTGTGGTTTGGGCGTAACGTCAAATAAACCAATCAGAACGCTATCCAACATTCCCTTTAAACGCAAGTGCGCAAGTTCCATGGCGGGTTACTATTATTATGACGGATTTACCAGGCGCACGCCAGGAGCGGTTCACAGCCGAGGAGACCGACGTTCTTGTAAGAGCAGTCAAAGACAGAGAAGTTGTTTTGTATGGGGATGGGAGAAACCCGCTCAAATCAGTGTCGGTTAAACAGATAAGATTTCCCTTATCTCGTGTGTTAATATTTTTAATTGTAACAATTTATGATTTGCAAAAATAACTGTTGCATCTGTGTATTAGATTAGCAAATTAGTGCGTGTTGTGCACGCTATACATTATGGTCGAGCATGCGCTTTTAAAATAGCATAATGAACCACGCGCAACGTGCCACTGACTTTAGACTATTTTTTTTCTGGTCAGTGGCGCAATTGTTTTTTGAAACTGCAAAATAGTATCAGGGATGGTTTGCACCGGAATGCCTCCTTTTTTGCGCTGAACCACCCAAGGAGCGCAAGTTAATTCCCTAGTTTGTCGACGTGCGTCTGTGCAGGGAAAAACCCGCTGTGCGCCGGTGCAAAATATGAATGATACATGCGTCACTGACAAAGTCAATTGCGCAGGTGCAAGATAGGGCCCGAGGTGTTACTGGGTCGTGTTTAGTAACTATTTTATAGTCTACTCATTTTATGTCTGAAAACAGAACTGATAATATGTATAAACAGCATTCAGTTGTGTTAAAATGCAATATAATGTGACAGATCAAAGAGTAGAAGTGAAACATATTTCAGCTGCCAACACTCGATCAAACGCAAACACGTGATGACGTCACATATATGCTAATTATATGACGTAATCATTGCCACAAGGCTCTCAAAATCCTGTGGGAAACACAGCTAGAAAAATCCTGGAATGTTTTCCTTAAAAAATTAATTTCTTCATGACTAAACAAAGAAAGATATAAACATCTTGGATGACATGGAGGTGAGTAAATAATCAGAATTTCTTTATAAAAGTGCATTATTCCTTTAAGTTGAGCTGTCCCTTTAAGGAAAAACAACAATAACAATAGAGAGTTGTACTACTCTGGTCCTTGTGGACATTTGCTATAGTAGAGCTGCTTTTATTGTGCTCTCCCTCAAATGAATTGCTTCTTGTATTACTGTGTACTCCTTAGTAAGCTCTTTGGGTAAAAGCATCTGCTAAATGTCTTGCACAGTTTTTGTCCTGATCATCTAGCCAGAAGTTGTTACAGAAAACTGTTCGGTTGCTTTAAATGACATTGGCCACCCGCAGACCGAATTGAAAACCACTGTCTGTCCAAGTCATTAAAACTCTCCTTTCCTCTTTGTCACGCAGGCTGCGCATTCCTCACCTACTGCGCCCGCGAGTCGGCCATCAAAGCCCAGAACGCCCTCCACGAACAGAAGACGCTGCCGGGGGTAAGTCCGCTGCTAGCCTTTCGCCTCGACTCTCGAGGAGGCCACCGCGCCAGTCAAACCTAAAGCTGTATTTTTTAGAAGCCTTTGGAGCAGAAATCAGTCGATAACCCAGCCTTTTAAGATCAGGCTTTGAGCCGTTCCATGGTACTTCTCCCCGGGGGTGTTCGCGAGCATTGATCCGATGCTTTCAGTGCAGGGCTCGGGGATGCAGCGATAGCAAATGTCAATTCATTTGTTCTCTCAATTCTTTCCAAACTGCTCCATTTACGCAAAAAGCCGGTGAGTCATTGTTGCCCAGTTGCACAAAAGTGTTCGGAACGCACAAAAATAAACATAGCGGGGTGCAGGGGAGAGTGTTTCCGTTGAGGGTTGTGAAGTCGAAAGCGGCAGTCGATAGCGAGGTCGTTTCAAGTAGCAAAAAAGCCTGAATGTACACCCCGTGGCCTTACACGGCCATATTAAAACAGTGACCCTGTCTGTGAAATCCAGGCTGAAGTCTCATAATCTAATTAGGAGATTAGGAGCATCAAAGTTTGATTTTAATTCTTTGCCTTAATCAGTCAATATTAAAAATATCACGGATATATTTTCACAAAATGTTCTTTACATTATGTAAGATGTTTTTATGTGCACAAAAGTGCCTTGAGCTAGATTTTGCCACAAATGGCTGACAGCAAAACATCATTTCCTTGCACCCAGACCAACATTTAAATGATGCAGACTGCAGGGAAATCAAATGCATAGTGTTTTGCAGTAAAGATGCAAATTTGGCTTTGGCAAAGTTGCAAAAATCCTCTTGTTTTTATACCATGTTTTTTTTACAATTGAAATAATGAGCTGTGGCATAGTGAGAATGCTATGAAATGTGTCTCTGTTTTTCTTTCTTTTATCCAAATCATTTGACATTTAACATTTGAATATCTTTAGATTGGTGTTAGTTTGTGATTGTGCTAACAATTTAGTGTTGGGAGTAACAAATCAAAAGTGTCCTCCCTACTGACATAACTATGTTTAGTGATAGTAGATTATGTCTTTAAAAGTAGCTTTTCCAATAATGCGCTACTTTAAAATTATGCCTCATTATAATGTACATGCCGTTTTACTGCCAAGCGAACTGTGGTAGTAATCACACAAGGTCTTATAAATTGTTTTTTTTAGTAATTTGGTTTTATTAAAATAGTGTTGATTGTCTAGGTAGTATTTGAATGTTAGTTGCTGGAAGCATGTAGTGAAGCTAGCCACATTTGTGTCAACTTGAATTTTTAAAGGGATAGTTCACCCAAAAAAGAAAAATCTGCCATAATTTACTCACTCTTATGTTGTTACAAACCTGTATACATTTCTTTGTTCTGATGAACACAAAGCAGGATATTTTGGAGCACCATTGACTGCATAGTTTTTTTCCTGCTATATAATTTAATGGTGCCCCATTAAGGTTAGATTTGTCTCAGTGAAGTGACTTTATTTAAATAGTGTTAAATGTCTAAGTAGTATTTGAATGTTAAATGCTGTAAGTGTGTAGTAAAGCTAGCGACAACGGTACAGTTGTTTCTGTTCAATTTCTGTCAACTTGACTTAAAGGGATAGTTAACCCAAAAATAAAAATAAAAAATCTGCTATAAAAAAATCTACCATCATTTACTAACTCTCATGTTGTTACAAACCTGTATAAATTTCTTTGTTCTGATGACCACAAAGGAAGATATTTTGCAAAAAGTTGGTAACAATTTTGGGGCACCATTGACTTGCATAGTTTTCTTTTTCTTACCATGGAAGTCAATGGTCCTCCATGAAGGTCAGATTTGTCTTAGTGAAGTGACTTTATTTAAATAGTGTTAAATGTCTAGGTATAATTTGAATGTTGGCTAGCTGTTGGAAGCCTGTAGTGAAGCTATAGCAACAACGGTAGTTTGACTGTAGTTTCGGTTCAGTTTCTATCAACTTGACTTATTAAAGGTATAGTTCTCCCAAAAAATGAAAAATCTGCAATCATTTACTTACTCTCATGTTGTTACAAACCTGTATACATTTATTTGTTCTGATAAACACAAAGGAAGATATTTTGAGAAATGTTTGTTACAATTTTTGAGCACCATTGACTTGCATAGTTTTCTTTTTCTTACTATGGAAGACAATGGTGCTCCATAAGGGTCAGATTTGTCTTAGTGAAGTGACTTTATTTAAATAGTGTTGAATGTCTAGGTATAATTTGAATGTTGGCTAGCTGTTGGAAACCTGTAGAGAAGCTAGCAACAACGGTAGCTTGACTGTACTTTCTGTTTAGTCTCTGTCAGCTTGACTTAAAGGGATAGTTCACCCAAAAATAAAAAATCTGCCATCATTTACTTACTCTCATGTTGTTACAAACCTGTATACATTTATTTGTTCTGATGAACAAAAACCAAGATATTTTAAGCAATGTTTGTAACCGTTTTGGAGCACCATTGACTTAGTTTTCTTTTTCTTACTATGGAAGTCAATGGTGCTCCAAAAATCCTCCTTTGTGGTCAGCAGAACAAATAAATTTTTACCAGTGATGCGCGGGTCAATGTATAAACAACCCGCACCCAACCGACTTTTTCAACTAACATGCCCGCAACTCGGACCACAAATTGTAGTAATTGTTTAAAATAGTTAATTGGCGTCTTTATTTCAAACGACTCGACCGACCGTGACCCTGAATAAAATATTTTTTGGATGACTCGTAACCACGGGTGAACGCAGGCACCCGCTCATTTTGGTTCACTCATTTTTACAGGTTTGGAACAACTCAAGGGCGAGTAAATGATGACAGATTTTTCATTTTTGGGTGAACTATCCCTTTAACTTTATATGGCTTGTAAAAAAGCTCCTGACTGAAAATATTTACATTAATTTTTAAATGAGAGGCTGACGACAGGCAGGATGCAGTGTTCAATTTAGCTCCACATTGAATTCAGGCCAACTGTGTTAAACACCCATCGACACACCCCATTTTACCCTCATGAGAGCATTTGCGAAAGAAAAAAGGGGTTACTGAGTCTGACATGTGTCATCCAGCTCTGTTGAGAATACATCCCAACTACCTATTTTCACTGCCGGGTGAGAAAAAACGCACTCGGTACATGTGCAACGTCTTTGCATCACCTTCGCTTGCCGGTGTTGTCGTCCCCTGAGACAGCTGTGAATAAGGTAGTAGGTGTTGTTGAAGAGTTTGGCAACTAGAGGCGAATGTTTATATATGGATGTGTTTTGCTCTCCTTTCTCTGTGTACTTCTGTTGAAGTTATCTTGCTTGCAGTGAGACTGGGCCACATTGTCCACCCTTAAATCTCTCCCCAACAACCTCTGCTGATGGTAAGTAGATATGCCAGTTGTCTGTTTGCTAGCTAAATCCTGCTTGATATACAGATTGCCAGAGGCTACAGAGTAATTCATGTAAACTAGGATTCCCCCAGAGAGGGACCTATAAGTTATTTATGCTTGCGTTTTGTCCTTAACTCCCGAATGACGGTCACTGTTTCCAGAACCTAAACAAAATGCGAACCTGCCGTGTGCTTACATTCAAGCTTGTTAGACTCCGACATCTCTGTTATGTTTCTGTCTGCTTTGATGCCATAGAATTCTATATTGTTAAAGGTCTATGAGAATTAAATTGGTGGTTTGGATCAATTAAATGGTTTCGTTATTTTTATTTCAGTATTATTGAGCATAAGTCTGTCTATCACTATAGCCCACATTCCATATTGATTTTCATTTGAGTTTGTCTTCGTGAGCTAGACATAGGGCCTTTTAAGTAAACAAAGTAACCATTTTAGTTTTTTATTATTTTATTTTATATTTTTTGTTTTTATAATTTATTGATTAATTAATTAGTTAATTTATTATTATTATTATTATTATTATATTTATTTTGTATTTATAAATATATTTAAAATAATAAATAAATTATAAATAAATTATAAAAACAATAAATACAAAATAAAATAATAATAATAATATGAATAATAATATGAATAAATAAATAAAATATATAAAATAATCAATAAATTATAAAAACATATATGTAGCTGTTGTTCCCTGGGAAGGGAACGAGGCGCTGTGTCTCCCTTGCCATACTTCCTGCTTCCCTGTAACGCCGTCTTTGCTGATATTTCAGATAGTGATATACTTCCTGGCTCCCGCGTCACCCTGTCTTTTTGGTTAAGCCTCACCATTGGTCAAATTTGATATACACATTGAGACGCACTTACCCCTGGAGGCGTCCCCAAATTGTCACCGCAGTGACGCAGCGCGAGTTCCCTCGAAAGGGAACTGTAACAATGTTTCCTAAAAGGTAACATGATGTAACCTTGCTCCCACTTGAAATGTGTCCCCACATTAAGTCCTTGAATTTGAGGGTATTGGACCTGGAAAGTAACCATTTTAGTTTTTTATTGTTTTTATAATTTATTATTAATTAATTAGTTAATTTATTATTATTATTATATTTATTTTGTATTTATTGTTTTTATAATTTATTTATAATTTATTGATTATTTTATATATTTTATTTATTTATTTATTTATTCATATTATTATTCATATTATTAGTATTATTTTATTTTGTATTTATTGTTTTTATAATTTATTTATAATTTATTGATATATTTTTTTATTTGTTGTTGTTGTTATTATTATTATTATTATTATTATTATTATTTTTATTTATTTTTTTTATCACATTTATAATTTAACAATAGTTCTAAATTGAAATTGTTTAATTAACAGTCTTTCTTACCCTTTATTACAATTTTTTAATGTGTAGAAATCACAATAATACACTGAATACAATAACCGAGCCACATCTTATCAAATCTTGTTATTACTATCTGAAAATATCATAGAGCCTTTTGCCGAGCTAGCTGGACATCGCCAATGCAAGTAAATATAGCTAATCGAAATCTAGCCGGCGTGAAAAATCAATCAATTGACGTGCAGTTGATATTCTCAATGTTATTCCAGCTGGGATTTGGCAAAACATTCTGCAAAGAATCCCTATAACACGGGGGCGCATACCAGTGCTATTATAGAAGTGGCCGTGTTTGTTGATGGACACCCTTAGGCAGAGGAGGAGCGTGAGGAGAAAGCTAGGCGAGGGCGCAGAAGGCGTTCTGACAGCTGTCCGCCTCGATTGCACGCATCCCCATCAGTGACCTCTCAGGAACATCAGCTCTGCAAATGTGCGAGATGTGGCGATAACATCAGCATGTATACATGGCAACTTGTCATGATCATCTAGGTCTTACGGCGGTGAGTCGTGCGTGTTTGTGCGTAGGGTAATGCTGATTATGTTTGTGTGTGCTTTCAGAGCAGGGACATTTTGCAGTGGATTATTTTTCTTTACAGTGGTGCAATCCTGTTCACAGGGTTTCCATGGGTCCTTAATATCCTTGAAAGTTTGTGAATCTGGGGAAAATAATTCAAGGCCCTGGGAAGTTTTTTAAATATTCATACATAGATACAGGTGATTGAAAGTGCTTGAATCTATTTTATGCAAGAAGTTTTCTGGGGAAAAAAATCCATATTATTGCCTGTGTAGTGTAGGATAATATCATAAAAAATCTAGACTTTTTAAGCACACATGCTAAACTGTTTGCTTTAAATGCTTATGTCTTCTCTATGCGAATGTTGATTCATACCAAAATGCTTGTGTTTGACACATGAAAACGTCTCGGGTTACGTATGTAACTGTTGTTCCCTGAGAAGGGAACGAGACGCTGCGTCTCCCTTGCCATACTTCCTGCTTCCCTGTAACGCCGTCTTTGCCGGTATTTCAGATAGCGATATACTTCCTGGCTCTCGCGTCATCCTGTCTTTTTGGTTAAGCCTCACCATTGGTCAAATTTGATATACACATTCAGACGCACTTACCCCTGGAGGCGTCCCCAAAGTGTCACTGCAGTGACGCAGCGCGAGTTCCCTCGAAAGGGAACTGTAACAATGTTTCCTAAAAGGTAACACGATGTTACCTTGCTCCCCATTAAAATGTATCCCCACATTTAGTCCTTGAATTTGAGGGCTTTGGACCTGGAAAGTCCTTGAAAGGTCCTTGAATTTGAAGTTAACTAAGGTGTGGGAACCCTGTGTTCACCAAGGTCACCTAAAAGTATATATTTTATATATCAAAACACCTGATTCAAGATCTAAAATGTGTGTCAAATAAGGGAGAATCATCTAAATGTGATATGAACTTTTGTCATATTGAGAATATGTGAAAAAAAAATGAATAAGCTTCGTTCAAAAACAATTAGGTTTATCTTTCTTGATTTTGGATTGGTGGCCCGTTTGACAACCACCCTCTGCATTTCCAAGTAATTGAATTGTGGTCACTCAGTACATTGATGTAAAGTGGTGACAAGAATAGACCAAGTACATCACATTTATTCGAGCACTCTTTTTAATATATTTATATAAAGCTTGCACCTCGTTTTCCAAGCGGCTGGTGAAAAAGATGATTCATAACTGCAAATTGAATTTCCGCAGCTAGCCGTTTTTAGAATCGCTTTTAATTTATCGATTTAGGTTGCAAACAAGGTTACAGTGAAAATGTTAAATATATTAAAAGATCTAGATGGACAAATATGTGAATATATTCATGGTATCCCCGCAAGGCGTCAGGAGACAAGAGAGAAATTAAACCGAGAGAGACACTAAGCTGCGTTAACTAGTGACCAAAATACAGCCTCTCCTGCACTTGCTGTCATACGTGGTACACAACTAAAATTGTCTGCTTTCAGCGTAATTGATTGACAACTATTACGTCAGATTTTGTGCAAACCTACAGTATGCCATATGTACAGTATGTCCTGCTAACAAAACATCGATCTATATTAAGACAAAGAAAGCTGGTGCTCATGTCGACACAACAACACAACCCCTCCCTTGACATTCGGTCTAATCTAACTCAAAAGATGGCAGCCTGTGCATATTTTGCCAGCTACACCTGTGAGAAAACAGACTGTTTGTAGGCACGCTCTTTCACACTCACAGATGTGTAGATGCAGGAAGGCCTGCCGCGCCGAGAAAATGAGACGGGCTTGCCACGTTTCCGTGTGTGTGCTCTCATGCCGTCCGCAGGGCTCCACGCACCCCTGCTGGAATTGCAAATTCACCTGTTTCCTCTGAGCCGGCTCTGCCGTTGCAGATCCGGTGTAATTTAAGGTGTCTGTTTTACGCTCAGATCCCATGCTTGTTATCACATCCATCTCTGGCAAACCCGCGAACTGGCCAATTTTCATTTCGCTCCTCCTGCCGGGAAAAAAAACCCCCAGTATCTTTACAACAAACTTTCATTTCCTACCTGGTAAAGCACAAACACAATGTGGGTTGATTGCTAACTTCTGAAAGCTAACAACGCTCCATATTTAGCTTTTGACAGGGATGAAAATGTAGGAGGTGTCACATTCACTGTGAACGGTGGGTGATAAAACTGCATGTTTTTCTCAGAATAAGGGTGACTGACTAAATCAGATCAAGTTAATAAAGCGTAACAGGCAGGACTACTATAAATATATTTTAGTTGGAGCAGTTTGTTAACTTAATTCTACTTGAAACAAAATGAGCTGCTCTGGTTCTGATTTATTTTCAAATCTAGTGAGCTGCTTCAGATTTTAAGGTAAACTTTTGCATAGTACCAAATCCCATAATGCATTGCTGCGAGCTCGTAGAAAAAATAATGAAAAGTATTGACGCAAAGGTTCTGTCTAATTAAAAATGGATTATTTTCGCCCACCAATTTGGTCACCTGTGAGGTTTTGTGACTGGTCGGATGCTATAATTCATGATCACAGCTGTTAAACCAGGGGTCTCCAACATTTTTGTGTGCAAGGGCTACCACAATGGATAAAACAATCTGGAGGGCTACTTTTTGATATAGTCTACTCAAAAGTTTTTGGTTTTACTTTTACTTTTTTTATTTTACTTGTTGATATGTTTTATCCTTGTTTAAAATGTTAACATAGATAAAAGAAGCAAAGCTAATATAAAATATCTGTAATAAATAAATATTACAATTGAGACTATTAATCAAATGTGTTTCGGCTGGCTTTTTCTTTTGTTTGTTCGTTCGTTCGTTATTTCGTTCATTTTTTCTTTCGTTCGTTCGTTCATTCGTTTGTTCTTTTGTTTGTTCTTTAGTTTGTTCTTTTGTTCGTTCTTTCGCTCGTTCTTTGGTTTGTTTGTTGTTCGTTCTTTCGTTCCTTTGTTTAAAATGTTAACATACGGTAGGTAAAAGAAGCCAAGCTAATATAAAAAATATGTAATGAATAAATATTACAATTTGAGACTATTAATCAAATGTGTTTTGGCGGGCTCGTTCTTTTGTTTGTTCGTTCTTTCGTACGTTCTTTCGTTCATTCGTTTGTTCTTTTGTTTGTTCTTTTGTTTGTTCTTTTGTTTGTTCTTTTGTTCGTTCTTTCGCTCGTTCTTTGGTTTGTTTGTTTGTTCTTTCGTTCCTTTGTTTAAAATGTTAACATAGGTAAAAGAAGGCAAGCTAATATAAAAATTTGAGACTATTAATAAAATGTGTTTTGGCGGGCACTTCACAGACTCTTTTCGGGCACCATGTTGGAGACCCCTGTGTTAAACACATAGACCGGAAATAAAAGATGGACGATGCCCATTCGCTCTCTTTCATTGGTAAAAAAAGTGAAGCCGCCAGTGTCCCGATACGGCGCTGACATCTTGGGTCTTGAGTCTGCGCAGTAGCGATTTCGGCACCAGTCCTGCACAGTAGTGAGCAGGAAAGTAAAGCCGCAAATTCAAGGCCCCGCCCTCGCAGAATGCACATATCACTTCTGTCAATCATGACGTGACACCACCGTTTTTATAGCATTAAAAAACTAACTAAAAACAAACTTATTTTATAAACAAACACTTGAATTTACATCAGCGTGATAAAAACTACAGTAAATGACAGAAACCAGCTTCGGAAAAAAGATAATTGAAGTGTAATTACATTTGTTTAGTTTGTCTCAAGTCCCAAGTTTATGACCTATACTAGGACAAGTCACTGGGGGGGGGGCATCGAGACATTTTTGCTTCACTTTTCAGGGCTTTTGTACATAGTAAAAATCCATTGCACTGTAGTGTTCCTGTGGGAATTCACTCCCTTTACAAACCTTAGAGCAAGTTCTAGAGGAATACCTTAAAATATAAATACAAGAGCTAGATAAAGTTAATTCGTTTGCTTGTCGTTCACTCGTTTGCTCGTTCGTTCGCTTGTTCTTTCATTTGTTTGTTCTTTTGTTTGTTCGTTCTTTTGTTTGTTTTTTCACTCGTTCTTTTGTTCGTTATTTCGCTTGTTGTTTTGTTTTGTTCTTTTGCTCACTCTTTCGTTCGTTTGTTCTTTTGCTCGTTCTTTTGCTCGTTCTTTTGTTTGTTCGTTCGTTCGTTCGTTCGTTCTTTCGTTTGTTGTTTAGTTTGTTATTTTGTTTGTTCATTCTTTTGTTCGTTCTTTCGCTCGTTCTTTCGCTCGTTCTTTCGCTTGTTCTTTTGCTTGTTCTTTTGCTTGTTCTTTTGTTTGTTCATTCTTTCTTTAGTTTGTTCTTTAGTTTGTTCTTTAGTTTGTTCGTTTGTTCTTTCTTTCGCTCGTTCTTTGGTTTTTTTGTTCTTTCGTGGTTTGTTCTTTTGTTTGTTTTTTCGCTCGTTCTTTCGCTCGTTCTTTCGCTCGTTCTTTCGCTCGTTCTTTTGCTCGTTCTATCGCTCGTTCTTTCGCTCGTTCTTCCGCTCGTTCTTTTGTTCGTTCTTTGGTTTGTTTGTTTGTTCTTTTGTTTGTTTGTTCTTTTGTTCGTTCTTTCGCTTGTTCTTTTGTTTGTTCTTTTGTTCGTTTGTTCGTTTGTTGGTTCCTTCATTCGTTCGTTGGTTCTTTTGTTTGTTCTTTTGCTAGTTCTTTTGCTCGTACTGTTGCTTGTCCTTTTGTTTGTTTGTTTGTTCTTTCGTTCGTTCTTTCGTTTGTTCTTTTGTTCGTTTTTAGTTTATGTAGTTTATGTAAATTGTTCTTTAGTTTGTTCTTTCGTTCGTTCTTTAGTTTGTTCTTCAGGTTGTTCTTTTGTTTTAGTCTTTCGCTCGTTCTTTGGATTGTTAATTCTTTTGTTTGTTCTTTCGTTTGTTCTTTAGGTTGTTCTTTTGTTTGTTCTTTCGATCATTCTTTCTTTTTTTGCATGATGCTACCGTATATTACATATTACCTTAATTTTGCTGTGTTTATTATATGCTTATAAGTAACTTGATGTACCAAAAAAGGCATGATTTATTGATTTCTGTGTCAATATAGACATATCAGATACAATCACTATACCATGGCACTAACATATTGTAAGCATACCATTTTGCAGTAACATTCTACATTTTGGCTTGAAGTCTTGTTTTTCCATGCTTGCCTTCTCCTCTTTTGCTTTTGTTACTAGATTAGCCAGATGTTTAGCCAAACCTCACTGTCCCATGAGCCATTAGCACATTTTAAAGGTGTTTAGTGAAAGGCTGGCTTTGCACTTTGCACCTTCCTTCTAATAGCACCAACCATAACATAAAATTAACCCATTTTCTTAGGAAGAGTCAAAATCGTACAACTTCATATCTTGTTTATGTTTCAGATGTGAAGTCTTGGCCTCCGTTTCACTTTTTTACAAACCAATTTATGGTTTGGATTGAAATGGTGTCTGCTTCCTGTATGAGCCTTAAATGCTTCTTTTGAAACCTGGGACTGTTGCCAGTCCCTGCCTTGCGTTACAAATACCATCATCATAGATACAGAAAGCAAAATAATCCTACATGCCAGGATATTAGTTAGGCACTGTTCTGGCACACCGTTTTTTACGGGTCGGTAGAAAAAGAATGAAATATTAATGCATGATATTTTGGTATTTTTGGTATGGCTATTTTAGGTTGTGGCTGGTCGGGGAGCAGTAGTCTAAGGGAATGAGTCATGTGACAGTGTGATCTGGGTTAGCTGTGTGTGTATGTGTGTGTATACACAAACCAGAGTAATAGGTGGGTCTCATGGGTTTTGTCTAGATGGGTCTGGCTTCAGCACAACAGCAACGAGGGCTGAATGAAGACCCACATCTTTCTCCTGCCAATCTGTCTTCCTGTCCCCTTGCTGGTGTGAGTGCAGGTGTGGGCTCGGTCTCGTGTGCAAGGGTGGGGAGGAACGGGCTGAGATGAATAAGGGCCAGACGTTTTTGGAGGGTGCAGCCAAGACACTAAAATAGAAACTGTTGGATAGAAACGGGGTCATTTTTGGGGTAGTTGTTGGTGTATGGCATGTGATTGTGAAAGTGTGTCAAATTGGTAGCGGTATATAAATTTGCATGAATTTCAGTGAGCAGAACTGCTTTATATTACATATGAAAGTGACAAAAAGCGGAGTAATGTTTTTAAATTGAGAATCAGAACTCTGGAACTATCTAGGATGATTCATAATGTGAAGCTGCCGATGCCAGACTTGTGATTCATTTGTTATGAATATTGTTACCTTTTGGTTTGCATCTGTCGAGTTGCGAATAAAAAGAGACATTAACAAAATTAAGTCAAAGTAAAGTTACATTTTCAGCGGCAGCTGAAATTCAAAACCTATTAGTCAAAGATAAATTATGACATTATTGTTTTGGCAATAGTGTTAGTCCATATACTACTCCTCTGTATTTGTGACCCTACCTGTCAAATTCAGATTAAATTCTCATAATGATAAGATTTGGAGCATTAAAGTTTGATTTAACACATATTTAAATCTTTAAAGGGACACTCCACTTTTTTTTAAATAGGCTAATTTTCCAGCTGCCCTAGAGTTAAACATTTAGATTTTTACCATTCTGGAATCCATTTAGCCGATCTCCGGGTCTGGCGTCCATTGAAGCTGATTAGACCATTAGCAAGAGTTAATATTTTTCCTATTTAAATTTTGACTCTTTTGTAGTTCCATCATGTACTAAGACCGATGGAAAATTTTAAGTTGCGATATGGCTAGGAATTATACTCTCATTCCGGCATAATAATCAAGGACTTTGCTGCCGTGCCATGGCTACAGGAGACGCAATAACATTTACGCAGTGCCCGAAAATAGTCCCCTGCTATTGAAAGTTACCAAGGGGACTATTTTCAGGCACTGCATAATATCATATCAGATCTCTTTGGTTATTTTTCAGCGCAATGCTAATGGTCTAATCAGATTCAATGGATTATGCTAAGCTATGCTAAAATGGTACCGCTAGACCCTGAGATCGGCTGAATGGATTCCAAAACAATAAAAATCAAGTGTTTAACTCTAGGGGAGCTGGAAAATTAGCATATTTTCAAAAAAGAGTGTCCCTTTAATATTGACTGAGTAAGGGTCATGTCAGAGACATCAATTATATTTATATTTCCACAGAATGTTCTTTACATTATGTGGAGTGATTTTATGTAATAAACAGCAAAACACAAAAAATAGGTCACATATATTTAAACCCAAATCCTCTAGCTAGTTAAATGAAAACTCAGTGGAAAGACAAACAAACCTTACATATACAACAAACTATTTGAAAAAAAAAGTTTACTCTTATCGTGTCTTATCTTGTTTAAAAGCAAGAACTGCCACCTGTGTGGTATCCACTAACAAAACATTGTTGCGCGACACCCCTGACACTTCCCAACCCTACTTTGAAAAAAAGCTACTATTTTAAAGGCCATCAAATAACACGGCAAATCATAATCGCTTCCAACACATGCCCCATTCTGAACATATTTGAAGAGAGAATGAAACACACAGGACGTTGTGGAGTTGGAAAGCAGGGTTCGAGTGAGACTGATAAAGAATGACAAACAAAAAGAAGCAGGTTCTCGGAGGAAATGGATACAGCAAAGACAGATAACGCAATAAGGAGCGGGAGATTAGCGCTAGCTTGGAGGGAACTAGCGAGAGGGAGTGTGCAGAATTCAGAAAGCTGGAGAAAGAGGACATAAGGTCGTGTCGACAGCTTGGAGTAATACTTTCAGTGGAGTGCGAGAGCCGTGGTTCACGCTAAGAACTCTTTCCCCATCCCCACCCTAGGCGCAATGAACCCCCCTCTCTCATTATATATCTATCTATCGCTATCCCTCCCTCCCAACCTCATTTAAAAGGCAAATCTGCCCTGGACACAGAAGGTAGGGCACCACATTTGTCAGCAAATACAAGGCCCCCACCCTGTTCGCTGTTGGTTGGTCGTTACGTTTGATTGACATGTGCCATAAGAGGGGATTGTCCGTGACCCACCCTCCATCGCAGTTAGAGTAGACTGGCAAGGCTTCCAGCAAGTGCAGGGAGCATGTGGGGCAGTGACCCTGAACTCGGAACCCTGAACTACGGTGAAAATGCGTCACGACCTCTCAGCTGGTTTTTTATCGGATACCAAGTAGACACTACAGTACACTGATCCGATGTTTCATGGGAAAAAGGTTGTTGTTGAAAAGTAATGACGCATGATAAAATATCTTCATCATTAGCAGATGACGGTTGATTAATATAATGTGAGAATTGCAGACTGTTTGGATTGATAATACAAAGTCCCTGTTCCCTAGAGAAGGTGGTTCCTGTCGATCATGGATACACCATATGGTGTGCGAAACGCGTGACCACACATTTCAACATAGCAACATCAACATATTTTTTTGTAGCAATGGCGAATATAGGATGTAGTTAGATGTGGGTGCTGTCCAGTGCTGAAATTTGTATTGAATCAGTGTCGTGTTTGCCTAACTTGGTGTTATTGATCAGGTGCTAGTTAGACATTGCACTACTAATTCAAAAGCTCAAAGATGAGCTAAGATTGATTATGTACAACAAATTTCTTGAACGTGCATAGTGAACAAAATGTGCAACATTACTCAAAGATGTGGTCGCTGTCCAGTGCTGAACCTTATTATTAAATCAAGACTATATGTATTAGTCACATAACAAAATAGGCAGCACTTAGATAGATATTTACGGACATGGTCGATGTCCATAGCTGGAATTAATTATTAAATCAAGGAATATTTGTGGTTAACTTGACAACATTCATGATATAGATTGAGAAATGTAGAGACACTGAAGTTGCTAAAGTTTGAGCAAAATGTTTTTCTCTATAGAAATCAGTTATTATGAATCATTTAGCATTGATGGATTGTGAGTTGAATCGTACAACCAATCAGCAGAGGTGTGGGGGGGTAGGATAATTCTAAGGCCATACGCACTATTGGGACCCCCAAAGATCATTTTTATTGGTACCAACATGGGTGTGGGCCCAACTTATATTCTTTCATAGGGCCTAAAATTGCTAGTGGCACCCCTGCCAATCAGGGCCAGGACTCCAATAATTTAAGTGCAACCACTTTGAATTCTGTATACAGTTTTTCAAGCACATACTGTACGATGTTTTCCAAGGAACACAGATGTAATTTGTTCACCTTGATGCTGGCAGGGGAGGGAAGCCTCACTGTCCCTAGATCTCCTTTTCGGCGCACATCTGCGGATGCCTCACAGCCAGGGCAATCCGCCCACGGCGTGTCGCCAAGGCAATTTGGAGCCAAACCGCCCCGCGTGACGAGCCGATCAGCATCTTTGAACGCCGCTCTCCATGTTGTCCACTTTCATTAAGGCTACGTAAGAAAAAAGTCACACCGCAAAACCCGAAACGACGTTAATGGCGTGGCCGTCGAACGCGCCCTCTTTTTCTCTTTGTCTGATAAAAACTTCCCAGCTAACCGCAGCTCCCAGTCATAAACTGTGCGGAGCGGCATGCCACGGCGACCAATCCATTACGGAGTGCTATGATGAAAACCAAAAAGCCTCCCAGGGCTAATCATTAAGATGTCAGCGTGGTACTATACAGCACACTCTGGGCACAACTGAATATTGCAGAAAAAGAAAAAGCAAGCAATCACGCTGCACGGGTGCCTCTGGATAGCACACAAAGTTGCGGTGATGCATGCTTTTCATATAATAGTCCACTGAACGGGGTCAATATATTCATTTTGAGCCGTAAAAGGGGCCGATAAAGGACAAACACGCCCTTCTGAAGCAATACTTTATTGTGTGTCGCCCCTGTGGGCATGCAAGTGCATGCACAAACACAGAGTTGTTTTTTAGTGTACATGCATCCCATGCATTTCTGTGCGTTTTTATTTCTGTCCTCTTTTGAGTCGTCTGTGCATGTGTTTGCGAGCTGAATTGAGTTGTAGCTCATCGTCACCTCTCGCCTCCGGGGCTGGCTGACCAGTCGCCATGGCAACAGTGGAAAGCTACATACCAGGCCGATGCACAATCCATTAGGTGAGGAAAGAGGGGGGAGACAAGACAACACATTTATTTACAGGGTTTATTTACCCTATTTTTTTCTTATTTATAATTTATGATGTATTGATCTGTGTCACTGTTGGGCAGAAAGCACTCTTCCACAAGGATATGCTATCCTTTGTATCCTTCGATTAGAAAAAAGAAGGTAGTTTATGCAGCAGCGACCTGCCACCAACCTGAGGGGTCTTTTGGTGGCCCCACCTTTTGCTGGTATCAGTGCTGAAGTCTCTTTTTAGCTTTCTTTAGTTTGTGGCATTAATATATGCCTTACCAGATACATATAAAGTACCATGGTAATACATTTATATAAATGTAACTAATTAATTAATATGTTCTTTTGCTAATGCAATTCTCTGACCATTACGCTACAGGAAAATTTCTTGGACATGATGGTAATTCTTATTCTGGTGTCTTTTAAAGCATATTTAAGTATCATATGTAGTAAGTTCTATGGTATATGAATTGCAATTATTTGGTATATAGCACAAAACACCATTGTATTACCATATTACCATAGTATATGGTATTCTATTGACTACTGTACACTGAAATACCTTGTTTACCTTGTATACTAAACTACCAGGTTACAGGTCACAGATTGCACGAGCCCTGTAGTCCACACTTCATACAGCGTTGTCTAAGACCCGCCCAGCATCTAATAATCACATTCATAGTATGTAGGCGGATACACGGTAGTGGCTCCTGAGGGTCCGCTTCCTCTGACGCTTTTATTTTTGGGTTCTCCGTAGAGAGGCATCATAGACTTTAATTTCACCTTTTGCCAGCTCCCGTGGTCATCCATCCCGGGACCAGCCATGCTTCAGTGCAACTCCATCACGCCATTAGGAAGAGCAACAGCCTAGCCCAGGGTTTGTCCAAGTCGCCTGGCGCCTTCCCAGGATTCAGTTATGGAAAAATGGCAGCGAGAGTGGAAACTCATATGCATGCCAGAGCGTTGTTTTCTAAACAGGCAAACAATATTCTGATATAATTCTTGTATAATGTCAAGCGAACAAGTGGAATTAACTGGCAATATAGTAGCTGATAGCTATTTTAGGAATGTCATACGAATGTAGTTTATACATTGCTTAAAATTTTTTCAAATTTAAAATGAGAAATTGGATTTTGAGAAGTTTAATAGTTATATAGGATATTTTTAAGGTTCTGGACTGTTATCAAATCAAAAGATTTGTAATATTGACCATGCAACCTCTCTTGTACAAAAGGTCAGATTTCCTTGCAACCACCGAAGCGTACAAGATGCTCTCTGGAACGTTATCGGATCATGCTGGGAAAACATGGATCATCAGGTTTTGCAAAAGAAATCCGAGTTCATGCTGTCATGAAAGCCATAAGGGCACATTTATAATATTGAGCAGATCTTAAATGCACATTAATGTTTCATTTTCAGTTCAATTGTTCACTCAAAATGCTATGATGATAATATAATTGCTAATGAAAATAAATGTATGTAAATGAGAAAAATGCAAACGAGAAGTAGACTCCCACTTTTGAACCCCACTTTGCATATTTCTTGTTACCTTCTGTAAGTAGATTAACTACCGCATGAATGTTTTAAAATCCCATTCCTTGCATATTCTCTCTCTCTCTCTTTTGATTGGTGTTTGCTTTTTATTGCCCTTATATCACGGAAAAATATTGCCGTTCAACTCGCAGTGGACTTTCAGGAAATTAGGAAAACAGAAAACAGTCTCATTTATTTCGTACTGTGTCACAGCGGTCCTGACAACACGGCTTCCGAATATAAAGCCCCAGACTGCCGTATAATTACAGATGAATGGAGTTTTGCCATGATGTGCTATCCCTCTTGTTTTCCCCTTCGAAAGAATATATGGAGAGAGGCTGCCGGGAGCACCGAGTTTGTTAGTGCTGTCTGTATCACGCTGGAGATGTCCCTCATTATAATGTGATAGCAGCCAGATTGCATCACATCAGGGAAAACAACACAAGGTGTGCAGCATATGAAACGCTTTATGACTTTGGCGAAACAATGGTATGAAGCGGGATAATATATTTGCATGGTATTTTAACTTTGTTGGGAACAATCGAGTGCGGGGCTCATTTACTGACGGTGGTAATTGCGCTTGCGATGGTGTCTTTGATTTATTATCCATCATTATTCAACTAATGAACAAGCAAACAAACAAAAACACAATCAACATGAATAAAAATCAGTGGTAAATTAAAGAGTATTTAAAGATATGGTTAAAGCGTCGGTGAAGTCTTAGGATATAAGTAACTGCTTGTGATCAGTTTTCGCAATATAAAAATAATAATTCTGTCATCATGTGCTCCCTCTTCTAGCTGTATAGGAGATTTATTGCAAAATGGTTAAGGCCCTGATATACTTCAGACGAAGTAGAGGAACGAATTTCCCTTGAGGGCAAAAAGAAGTTTTGAATGGCTGTGTGTTGGTATGCTTGCTATCTGGAGGCGGGGTTTAGATTGAGTATATAAATAGTCACTGTGCATGTATATCTAACAAAAGTGAATAGTGTTTACCTTTTCACATGATGAAACATTCGACATAGTCACTCAATGGCAAACAAAAGGTTTGAAGGGGGTCGCACACTAGGAAAGAAGCATAGCATCGCATGGTACCGTGTGTCTGATAACAACTTACAGAATGCTGCATACACTAATGTTTTCGCAGTATTTCAAGTTTTGGCAATATCGCTATTTGTTTTACTAATTTAGTCGCTCCTGAAACTCAATCATCATTTGTATAATGTTGCATAGCTGGACACGCCCATTTCCTGACCCCAATGATCACCACCAAGCTTCCATTAAAATGAATGAAAACGTGTCGCATTGCCGCTGTTATGCAGGGTTCACACCAGACGCAGTAGAGGCGGCAAGTGCGGGTGTTTACATGTTGAGTCAATGCATATTACGCGCAGTAGACATGGCGCGGAACGCAGGGAAGGTGCAGCGTGAACTTTGGTGGATTTCCGCACCAATCAGGACCTTGCTGTAATAGTGACGTGATTACAGGAAGCGAGTCTCAGCGGAGTCGCAGAAGCCCCTCCCATGATGCAAATTTCCACGTGAATGTCTCGAATTCCTAGAATTTCACTCGCAAATGAAGTGAGTAAACTCAAATATTCAAGTGTCCAACTACGCGCGAATAGAGCGTTTTTGCCACCTCTACCACGGCTGGTGTGAATGCACCATTAGTCGCTGGCAGTGTGCATGCAGCATAATAAGTACAAATTCTGTCTTCATGCATAGTATGCAGTGCATTTTTCAAATGGTTTGCTGATATTTATATGGTGGATTTTTATTTATTTTTTTGCCGGGCAAAGATTAATCTAGATTAATAGCATACAAAATAAAAGTGATTTGTGTGTGTATTTGTGTGTGTGTGTGTGTATTTGTATATGTATATATGTACGTATATACATGTTTTGACAAAAATTTTAAAAACTGAGTTATCTCGTTTTGCAACGAAACTCTTCATATATATATTATATATAAATTTATAAAGAAATATATATATAAATAAAAAATTGAAATGTTTATGTGTTTTGTGTGGTTTTAAATATACATAATAATTACACACACACACATATATTACGCAAAAAATATATTTTCGTTTGTATGCGATTAATCTAGATTAATCTTTGCCCAGCTCTAATTTTAAAACTTTGGTCACCATTCAATTTCATTACATGAAAATGTCCTTTTATGGTCTACGGAATAAAATTGTATTGTTTGGAGACCAAAAAAATGACGATTGAATGTTCCTATCGTTGCGATCTGTCCCTTTTAAACTCTCAACCCAAATGTGAATTAATTTCTGGCTTTTGTTTAACTCTTTCCCCGCCATTGACAAGTTAATTCGTCAATTAAGAGAAAACTCTTCCCTGCCAATGACGAGTTTTCCGGCAATCCGTATTTCTGCTATTACCCACCAGGTGGCGTTCTTACCCAACTTATAAAACCCGGAAGTATTCCCTTAGGGCAAACAGTTCAAACTCTGTGTATGTTTTGAGGATCACTCTGAATCTGATCTCTATTAAAAGTCCTTCACAAAAATGAAATTATCTGAAATTAAATTTTTATTTGTACACATTTGAGAGGTGATAAAAAAACAAATGAAGCTAGGATGAGCGTTGTTGTTTTTTGTTTTTTTTTAAAGCAGAGGGTCTGTTCTTTCATTTGATATGTTTATATATTTAAAGAAGAAAATTTTCTGGAAGGCATTAAAGTTTTGTGAAAATCACAAAAAATGACGGCAATGGCTGGCAACTTTTTTTTTAAATGCTGGCAGAGAAAGAGTTAAAGTCACACTTATACTCAACAGATTGAATGTCATACAGTAGTCATATATAAGAAGATTACATCATTAAAAACAAACAAAAACCCTTAAAAATCTGTGAGAACGCACGTTAAAACAGACTATAAATTATTCATTACGAGAAGTTACAGAAGAATAAATGAAGCAGTCTGCCGTCATCTGCACTATGAGACTAATTGGCTACATTCAAGCCCCTTTGGTCCTGGGGATGAGTTTAATTAAGTTCAGGTATCGAATTAAGATCATGGCACAGATTTAAATGGCTTAGCTTGGGCTAAAAATAGCCAAGTGCTCCATGACTCTCCATGCGGTACTTTAAGTAAGGGCGGAGTTGGAAAGACATTTTCTAGTGAAAGAGCTGCAAGTGTTGTACTTTGACTACCAAAAACCATAATATTGATTATGATGATATTTAATAGGACACTTTTTATTTGGGATAAAAGTGGATTTTTTTTGCTTTTTAACAATGCATTAATTATTGATAGCTTTTTTCTTCCCGGCATACATTAAGTAATAAAAAACAACCATATTTTAATTTAGCAGAGTATTAAATTAAATAAATGACATGGACGGCAGACATACAGTAAGACCTAATAAAAATGCTTGCATCAGCTCTGTCGATATGGATCTTGTATATTCTGTTATAGCCAGCAAAAAATATTCACAGACTACCAAAGCAAACAGAAAAACTTCTCTTATGGCGGTTTTCGATAATAGCATTCAATAAAATTAAGTTGTGATATAATGTTCAAGAATTTGCATTAGCAAATTTTAATTAACCCGAGTGCCAAAAATCCATTTTTAAGGAAAGTTCATGCCCAGCTTCCTTCCATATTTGATTTACAGGAGTATGCCTGACCCGGCTCAATCAATAAGCAAGAGTGTGATAAGTCTGAGAAATATCTGTACTGAAATAAAAGCAATGCGTTATAGAGTTTTATGAAGGCCACCACCCACAGGATTGGCACGTCAGTAGTGAGTAGTCAGCAGTCAATACTGCTGGGAGCGGCTGCATCAAGACCACAAATCCTGCGATGCTTTTAGCCACTCGCACCCACGCATTCCCATACGTCCAGGCTGTATATTTAGCTGGTGTAGCTTGCCTGTGTTTTATCTCACCGTGAAAGAAGTGCAGGAGGGCTTAGAGAGGTTTGCCTTTGTTTTCCTTATGGACTTTTTTTGGATGCGTGCGTAGGCGTTTTTGTTTTTCAAGCAGCACCTTAAGGCAGAGAGGATTACGGGAGCCGATAATAAGGTCTTAACAAGTTGTTGTTTGTGATGGACCAATTTAGTACACTTTATTACATGGCTTGTTGGAATGCTTGATTCTGATTGGCCAGTTGCGGCAGGTTTGTAATTTCCAAATAACAACCCATCAAAACTAATAACACACGGTTACCTGGATGCCGGATGAAATAATTTTGGCAGGTACAGTTTAATATTACACAAAATTAAATAGAAATGTTTTTTTTTAATAACACATACCTGTATGACATATTTAAGAACGATTAAACCAAATACTGTGTCTTATTTCGAAAGCAAACAGGTTTTTCTTGCTAAGGGTGTGCATTCGTTAAAAGTGAGCAAATAAAATATTTCAAATCAATATTTAATGTTTCTTACTTATGTAAGTAAATAGCCATGTTATAAGCAAGATAATGTATAGGCAACCTGTTACAAGACCTGATGTATACAAGACCTGATCACACTGTCTTGGCTTATTTCTGCAATAACAACCGGCTGCCTATACATTATTTCTTACATAAAAAGTTTGCCATTGTACAATTTATTTCCATTAAAATCACAACGTAAAAACCCGTAAATTAAAGTTAATTGTGGTGGACGATGTGTGTTTTACATGGGATTTATGCAATTGGCAGACACTTTTATCCAAAGTGACTTACAGTGCATTACAAATACTATTTTTCAATTTATGTGGTCCCAATCCCCAACCCTTGGGACCATTACTTTTTGCGCTGTCAACTAGGGTTGAGCCGATAGACAAAAGTATCGTATATCGACGATCCTCAGACATATCGGCAATAGCAGGCTTTCATGGCGATAGTTGCCAATGGTTATTGTTATTATCATCATAGTTTCACATTAATATGTGCATTGCGTGCTTTTTCTTGCAGTAGAGGGTTTGTGGGCTTCACTTTGCACGAGAGAGCTTATTTTGATACTATTGTGTATCGTTGATCTTACAGGCTGACGATAGGACGATCTCAAAATGTGGCATATCGCTCAACACTACTGAACTCATGTATGTAGTTGTTAATGCTAATCATTTGTATGTTTAAATTTCATTTTATTTATTAAAGAGTACCTATTTTATTGCAAAAAAAAATTGTTTTGTGTATTTGGTATAGGGATGCTTAACGATTAATCCCGATTAATCGTTAGCAGAATAAAAGTTTTTGTTTATATCATATATGTGTGTGAACTGTGTATAATAACTTTGTATAAATAAATGTACACACATGCATGTATATGTTTTAGAAATGTTTACATTTGTATATAGATTTGTATATTTATGTATAATTTATATATACTTAATATATACATTTTTTTTCTTAAAATTATACATGAATGTGTTCATATTTATATATATATACATATTTATTATACACAGTTTACACACATATGTGATGTAAACAAAAACTTTTATTCTGCTAACGATTAATCGCGATTAATTGTTTAGCATCCCTAATTTGGTATAATACAATGTGTTCGCGTGGTTTATGGTTCAATAAACACATTATTTTCCACATACCGTACATGTTTGTAGCTCCAGATTTCACTCTCTTCCTGAAACGCACGGATTTAGAAAGCTCTCTGTCCCTGATTGGCCAGCTAATCTGTACGTTCTGACGTCAACCAGAAATGTGACGCTCCTTGCCACGTTTGAAAGATTCGGTTGCTAACATGAGTCAACTTACAGGCTGTAAGTCTGAAGGGGGAGGAATTATGCTAATGTCGGTCTTGTCTACATCACCAATCCCAAGAAGTAAACTATTGCCTACAATCCGTGTTTGTTAAAGTCCAAGAAAAAACGGTTACATTGGAGACGATAGCTCGCATCATCGTTTACCTTGGGGTTGTACCTTTTGCGTATCGTTAACATACTAATACACACTTACACACCAAAGGAAATTTAAAAAACGTGAATCGGACAATAGGTGCTCTTTAAGGTTTGTTGGACTATTATTAATAGGTTTATATAGCTCAATTAGTTAGCAGCGGAAAGGTCACAGGTTCGAACCTACATACTGATTTTAAAATATAGATTGAATGCACTGCAAGTCTCTTTGGTTAAAAACGTCTTCCAAATGCATGATTGTAAATGTAAAGACTATCAGTATACAGGCACTAAAATGCCATCTTATGATGCCATAAACTTTCTTTCTGTTGTCTCAACGCTGCCTTGGAAAACCAAATAAACCCAAAAATGTGAGAATGATTTAGTTTTTTTAGATATCAAATCAGATGTTAGTATGGAAGATTAGAGCTTGCACATATTGTCTAATTGTCACACTGTTAATTTCCATGTCTCCCGGCTGCCATTGCCGCTCTTCAAGGTGCTGAAACTGGCTCAGTCATTTGGACCTTGCCTTTTACACTTGCATAATTGCGCTCGCCAAAGAGACTGTCAAGAGCAGAGAATTGTTCTCGTGTTAAATCGTGTCGTTTTGAATTGGCCTTGCTTCGTGCGTGTTGGATTGAATTCGTTTCGCTCGAAAAATCTGTCCGTGGGCTACCGACAGTCATCCTACCTGCCATTATGGCGCCTAGTCAACTGCTTTGGCAGTTTAGACGTGTAAATGCATTTCTCTTTAACAAATTTGAGTTTCAAAAGAAATACAAATAATTGCTTTCCTATTCTGTTGCTTTTCAGTCGGCTGAATGGAAACCAAGGTTCACCCCTGTGTGTTATATCAACGCCAAAAACATTCACCTTCCCTGATTGTTCCCCACCTCAGTGCATCACAATGCAATTAACAACCGATGCAAACGCAAGCAAATCATTTTGTCTGCTTACCTGAACACACATCCTCAAGGCTATTTAATGACTGCTATGCTAATCTGTTCATCCATATGACAAAAATACTTTCAAGATTTACTCGGCCGACTGCCCACACTTTCTTTAATGCTGTGGCTCTTTTGAACCTTCCCTCGCCCCCCTTACTCGAAATATTTTCTCAGCCCCATCAAAAGCCTTTTTGCTTTATCTCCTCAGTGGTGATGCTTTTTTTTCTCAAGGGATTTGAAGCGTTGGGGTGCCTAAAGCAACCTTACAGCCAATTTACTACCCATAACCAGCCTCATATGACCCTACTAGTCTTTTCTGTATTAATATATTTTAAGTGATTCTGGACCAATAATTAGCACTGTATATTGGTAGCGATAGCAAATAAATTGTATGTAGGGCTGGGCGATTTTTTGATTAATCGTTTTTTTTTTAAACGTGGTCGATTCAAAATCGGTTATCAAAGAGCAGAATCGATTTTTTTTCTTTCATATTTATTTCCGCAAACACTGAACGTAAGATTAACGTTAATCTAATTACTAATCTTCTTCACTAGATGTCACCCTCTTTTTTGCCTTGCGCGATGTTACCAAGAGGCGAGAGGCAAGCCTGTCATTCATTTTTTCAGTGCTTAAAATGGCAGTTTTAGGTGCTTCATTGACGTTGATGCCATCTTCACATAAAAAGTCAGAGGTATGGAAGCATTTTAGATTTCACAAGCAAGACGACGACAATAGTGTTGTGGCTTTTAATTTCTTTTTATTAATTACCCACTTGTAAACTGCTGTTCACTGTTCTTTTTTATTACTATAGTATTTGTATTAAATCTATATTCATTGAGTTGAATCGAGAATCGAGTATAAAAACCAACCCGAGGACCGGAATTGAAAATTGAATCGAAATCGAATCGATTTGATAGCATGTGAATCGAAATCGAATCGATCTGGAACATCTGAATTGATACCCATCCCTAATGGGACCGTATGGGTCAAAATTATAAAATTTTTATGACAAAAATCATGAGGATATTAAGTAAAGATCATGTTCCATAAAGATATTTTGTAAATTAACTACCGTAAATAAATAAAAATATTTATCACTAGTGTTGATTATGACTTAATTTGGACAACTTTAAAGCTGATTTTCTCCTCAGATTCCAGATTTTCAAATAGTTGTATCTCTGCCAAACAGTGTCCTACAGGCTATTCAGCTTTAATGTTATGTAAATCTGATATTTCAAAAAAATGACCCTTATGACTAGGGTGGCAATTTGTGCCAGACATGTCCCGGCCAGGATTTCGGGGTCGTTCTCCGGAAGTCGCGTTGGTCAACCGTAGGGCTGGGCGGTATGACGGTATATTCCGTTACCGCGGAATAAAATGTCAGAAGTAACAGATTTTTCTATTCCGTGGAATGCAAATAAGTGGGCGTGGCTAACTCTGCCCTCCAGCATGTTAGAATAAGTGTGACGGAGAAACATGTAAAATAGTTCACTTATAAAAAATGAACGAGTTATTTGTGTCATTTTTATAATAAGTGCCAGTGAATCCACCGCGGGTCACGCAGCGAGACTCTTGTCTTGCTCTTTCTTTTATATTTTAGGTTCTATTTCAGAAAAGCAACCGTTACATTTCAAGGTAAGAATGAAACGACAATGATTGTATGTCTTAAAAGAAATAAATCTTAATTTTCGAATGTAATTTAACTTAAATGTGAGAACCTCGATTACGTATGCGGTCGAGCAAAGCAACTTCTGGAAGACGCACCCGAAATCCTGGCCGGGATGCGTCCGACGAAACTGGCACAAATGGCCACTCTACTTATGACTGGTTTTGTGGTTCAGGGTCACATGTAGAACATTCACATTGTAGTTTTTGGTGGTGAACCACTGTTTCCTGTATTTGGGAATTTGGGTAATATTTGATGAAGCCAATACAGAAAGTGACTTAAACTGCAATTCATCGACTGGCCGCTAGAGGCCCGCTTCAAAACGGAGTCAATTCCTTTAGACTGCCATGTTAATATGGCCAACTTTACAGTAGAAAATATGTTTACCGCCCGGTACAAAATTATTTTTTGGTCAATATAGCTAATTTGCCCTTCATGACAACTGTGGGGGGGTGAATTTTTTTAACTCATCTGTTTAAATTATAATAAGCATTAAAGTTCTGCATAATTAAGGGTGTGGTCACTTGAGTGATGGTTGAACAGCCACTGCTGTCACTAGAGTTGAGCTAGGTGGGCGTGGTTTCAGCAACCAGCCACCTTAGCTTCACCCACGTCCCGCCTCTTTACCCATTTTCAGATATCCGCGAGTGATGCGTGGTGACACGCAGCCAAGATGCCGTCGGCAGGGACCTTCTACTATTGGCTTTAAAAACGATCTTCAGAAACCTATGGGTGACGTCATGGATACTACGTCCATCTTTTTTTTACAGTCTATGGTAACACCACAGTGAAGATTTGTCGCTCATTAGCTGTTCTTTCATAGCACAGGCGATTTAAGTTGAGTGATCTTAGTTTCATTTAAGTATCAAATTTGTATCAAAGGTTAATCCTAAAAATGAGTGGAGATACAGACGCAAATCACACATACAGTTTTTATGCTACTTTAAATCAAGTAGAAATTGAGTAACTAAATTTTTTAAGTTTTGTCAAAACTTAAAATAGTATGTTGAATTGACTTGCAAACCAAGTTGTTTTAACTGCATGGTGCATTTTTTACAGTGTGGAGAAACATGGATAGCGTAGCTTCGATAATGTGGCATTGGTGGAGATATTTGTTTTTGTATTCAGCTTCAATTTTCATTAAAAAAGTTGTCTCGCCTTCCAGCAGATTCATGCGTCGAACCAGCTCAGCGATCTTAATCTAGGATGCATTGCAAGATCATGTACCCCAAACCTAAACAAGATATTTTAATTTAAAAGTCCTGTTCGCTTTAGCCTTTGTTCTCAGTTTGTGCGTCATTTTAATGGGGCCTCATTATAAACTATCTGCGTAAATGGAGCAGATGAAAAAGATATGATGCGTTCTCGGGCTTAAGATAGGAAATAACTGCTTTAGTTTCCAATTAAGCACTTGCTTGTAATTAGCCGAAAGGCTCCTTCGACCCCTTTTGCTTCAACCTCTGCTTTACATTCACTCCCCCCATGCACACACGCTCATGTCCACCCCAGTTTTCCCAACGTGCTGCACAGCAAGAGAAATTAGATCACTAGCCCATGCATTCATGCAGAAAGCTCACGATTTCTGGTTTAATGCAGGCAGACAGTGAAGCTCATGTCATTCCCGGCTTTGTCTTTACATGCAGTAGATGTTCTGGGATCAATCATCCATGCCATCTCTGATTGCTAGGGTCTTCTGAGAATCCACTATTGTTAGGCATTCGTTTTTTGGTTTTATCTTGAAACATGAAAAAAGTTACAGCTGCAATCCGTAACTTTCGGTTATAAATAAAAATATAGTATATAAACTCAAATTGTCATAATAACATACCCAGATTTAGAGGTCTTCTTGTGTCCAAAGAAATTTACCCGACCCGCAATAACCCGAATCACTTTTTACCCAAACCCGACGTGCAAAAATAATATATTTTTTAAAGAAAGACCCGACCTGAGACAAACCCGAGAAAATTAGACCCGAGTCCGCCCCGAACCAGTGGCATTTTTTTCATTTAACCCTTAAATGTCACTGACGTGTGTGCAGAAAACAACCAACCTTTCCATGACAACATCGAAAGCTCGGCCTAACAGCTGATCATAGCTGGACAAAGCGGGTTTTTATTTCTCATCTCTCTCTATATTTGTAGTTAGGGATGCACCGATACCCCTTTTTTGGAATACGAGTACGAGTACGAGTACTTGCATTTCAGTACTTGCCGATACCGAGGACAAAAAACATGATTTAAATTTACAGGTAACAGCTTAAGTCATATAATTTAACAAAAAAACATAGGACTAGTTTTCCAGTTTGTTGTAAACTCTGCCTCTTTGGACAACACAAGAGGCATTAACCCCTTACACGCCGCTCAAACATAGACATTTCTCAGACCGTGGTATCGACTCCAGGTATCGGGCAACTTTTAACGAGTACGAGTAAGGGTGGTATCGAGGCCGATACCCGATACCAGTATCGGTGCATCCCTATTTGTAGTAATAATAATAATAATAATTCCTTACATTTATATAGCGCTTTTCTCAGTACTTAAAGCGCTTTACATATGAACGGGGAATCTCCTCAACCATATTGCGCCAGAACGCCCACCACACACCAGCTTATTAGTGGAGAGGAGACTGAGTGATATAGCCAATAAGTAGATCTGGGGATGATTAGTAGGCCAATGGGCAAGTTTGGCCAGGGCACACCCCTTCTCTTTTTCAAAGGACATCCTGGGGTTTTTAATGACCACAGAGAGTCAGGACCTCGGTTTAACGTCTCATCCGAAGGACGGTGCTTTTTTGACAGTATAGTGTCCCCATCACTATACTGGGGTGTTAGGACCCCCTGCTGGTCTCACTAACACCACTACCAGCAGCAACCTGGTTTTCCCAGGTGGTCTCCCATCCAAGTACTGACCAGGCTCAGCCCTGCTTAGCTTCAGTGGGCAAGCTGTCTTGGGCTACAGGGTGATATGGCTGCTGATAGTAGGAAGTGCTAGAAATCAATATCCTTTGCTGATAGTTCCTCGTCATTGTGAAGAGTGCAGTTCATGGTTCCATAGCACCCTCACCTGTTTTTACTATTTGTTAAATATATATGTATATTTAAAGGTGCTCTAAGCGAATTGACGCGTTTTAGACCATAAAACATTTTTTGTTACATACAGCAAACATCTCCTCACTATCTGCTTGCTGCCTGTCCGCTGATCAAACTGTAAAAAAACGCGATCTCTGTAGACAGCCCAGGCTTCACAAACGGCAATAAACTGTAAAAAACCGCGATCTCTGTAGACAGCCCAGGCTTCACAAACGGCAATAACAACACAGTGGCCAAACCTAGCACCACAACACAAAACAAAGTGTTCCAGCCAATAAACGACAAAAAGGATTTGGGGGTGGGGGTTGGGCGCATTCATGAAAGCACGGAAGGGAAGGGGGAGGAGTTAGCTATGCTCCGTCTGTTTGAAAACAATTCAAACGTCAACAAAAACTAACGTCTCGCAGATTCGCTTAGAACGCCTTTAAGTTTAATAAATGTAACTTTTTTAAATTGAGACTAACATTTGGCATCATCGTGTCATTTTTATAATGTAAATTGATTGAGCAAAAGCTGTATCTGCTTCAAATATCGGCTTAAGGAAATCAGCAGCCTGTATCATCATCGGCTAAAGCTGATAAAACAAAAATTGATATCGGCATCTGCACAAAAAAAAAAAATCCATATCGGTCGATACCTAGTCGCAAACGCTCTTGGCTAACAGAGGAGGGGTTGGAGAAGGACATCGATGCACACACGCGAGATTGTTTGGGTCGTCTCGGGTCCGTTCGGCAAAAACACATTAATTTTAAATTACTTGAGACCCGAAGCCGCTATTATTATACCCGCCCCGTGTCGGAGACACACGTAAAATTTATAGAACCGATCCGTCTCGGGTCGGACTTCGGTTTTCGGATCTAAGTGAATCCGTGAAGACATACACCCAGATTCTCGACAGTAAGCTTAAAATAATGTATATATTCAAGCTTGACCTTATTTGAATGTAACCCACGTAAAGAAAATTACTCATACAATTTAATGCTTCAAGCATAGTTGCCAATAGAGAGGCAAAAGTTACAGATTGCAGCTTTAGATTTTTCTTTCTTCCTTCAGCGTTTTTTCCCCATAATTACCCAGGACTTTACTAACCAGGGGCCCACAACAATATGTCAAAGCATCTACTCGGGCAAGAGAGTGGTCATTTTGAATCTCCTTTCATCTGCGGCACCATCATCAGCCTTGATATTGAAGCCAAGAGTGGTTTCTGTTTCCAAGAGTCTTCTTTCATTTTGTGGAGAAGAAAGACCATTAATATTGTCTTGCCTTGCCATACATCTAATAGACCGATAATACAGGCATGGCCCCCAGATGAAAAGAGAGCACATTACTTTCTGTCAGAGAGATGAGACATGAGGGTAAGCACAGAGTCTTGATATATTTCGTGTTTGGCTGCAAGATACACCATCTCACAGGCCGATACGTCTGCGATAGCTTGACTCTGCATATGTTCGTAAATACGATACTGCAATCACGATAGGCACGATACACGGTTATTCTTTGAAAAATTATGACTTTGCCAGTGGTGTTCAATTTGTGCTGTTTAGTAGCTATAGAATAGATAACACGGTTGACGTTAACATGGTTGACATGTTTAAAGCTTAATTCGATGTTGCAAACCTTGCAAAGAAAATTAAGTTGAACCAACAAATCTTTTTTACAGTGTCGGGTTGACATTTCCAGGCCGTTCACTATTGACAAACTTTCAATTCAGATTTATTAGAAATTTATTATTATACTTTGCACAACTTTGCATTGTAGCCAAGCAGATGTGAATACAGAATACACTACAAAAGAGTACAAAATAAATAAATACAAATAATAAGTAGGATACAAAATACACAAAACATAACATAAAGTGTTTAAAATACATTGTATGTGTTTCAAAAATACCTGTAGTATATCATTAGTAAAAATTAGCATTGTTTAATTGATTTTTTTACATGCATGTATATAAGGGACAGAAATGGGAGCGGATTTGTAGAATGACTGTACAAATAAAACCTAGCTTTCCGCTGCCCGTGTCTTATAATGAAAGATGACAGCGACAGAGTTCATTGTCCTCAGAAGCCTCATGAGGAATTTCAATGAAAAAGGGAATGAGATTGAACATTATAGGCCTCAATAAAAATCCACTTTTTGCTCTTTCTTTTTCATTTCTGTCTGTTTTAGTAAGTCTTCAAGTATTAATGACAAAGGATCCCTCTGATCTCTGCGCTCAGCCTGGCCAGAATGACTGACAGCTTCGGCAGAATTGAAGAGACGGCTGCACTGTTCAGTCTGTTACTTCTCACCCCTGCTCATGGTTTATTCATTTGTGATGTCATAATGCAAAATTCATGTCGTGTAATAATGGACTGGCAGCTTGTAGGTTAGATGAGTTCAGGTTTAATTGGTGGGGGGTTAGATTGTAATTTATAGGTCGGGGTGGGGTTATTGTGTAATTTGGGAAAAAGTTGCGGTAGGTCGGTACAACAGTTAAACGAGAGAAATTATATCTTACTCATGGCTTTAATGCAGAGAGAGAACTTTTGATAGTGTTAAACTTAATCACATAATCAGGTTGTACAGAAGTGGTCAACAGTGTTGTCTTATCCATTTTGTTTATTTTTTTTAAAGATACAAAATCCAAATTTTGCATGGATTTGCATTGGTGTGTTTTTATGGAGGCTTAGCATTACGCATATAAAGTGCAGGTCAATAACTACAAAATATCACCACATAAAAGGGTCAACAAAAATGTGTAAAATTATTTGTCCGTTTAAATATCTTTATTTTAATGTTTTGTCCATTTTGTACCATACTCTACATATTTTGATGGTTTAATATAACCAGATGGGGCATTAAAAGCAAAATTTTACAGATTTTATCTCCACAAACATCACTTTTGTCCACTACTGTATAACACAATAACAGATACTATATTTTGATCGATAATCTGATATTAGGTGTGAGCAATCGGACCAGTTTATATAACACACAGTATAAGTATTAACTTATATATACTTATGTACATATATACTTACAGGGCTCCAGACTGCCACCAAATGGTGGCATTTTGCCACCAATATTTGAGAGTGTGCCACTGAATTTTGCATCCAGTCGCACATGTGCGACCAGTAAATTTGACCTTTTTTTGTGATGTGACACTAAATTTAAAACAGCACATTGTAATTTCTGCATCTATCATCAAAGTATTTATTAGTAATACAGTGTATTAAAGTAGAAATGTGAATATTTGGTTAGCATGTTGATTTACGGTATGTGCCCCTAAATTTTCTATTTGCGCCCCTAAAATTTTCAGTTGGGGGCCACTGTGCTCCTAGTGAAAAAAGTTAGTCTGGAGCCCTGACTAATATATACTTATGTACTTGGGTATTTATGGCAGTATAGTTATTTTGGGCTGGAAAGCTATGTAACCTGAAAATGGTGGATTCAAACCGGTATCACCCCGATGAGCGCCATGTCTCATTGAGCATGTGTATATATATCATTAGACCATGACACCAACATGAATAAAGTTATGTCTTTTTATAGGAATGTTTTTTGCTTTAAGTAAAATGCTGCATATATTTGACTTGAAACTTTCTTGTGGACACCGCATGACCTTTTTATTTATACGACAGCTTTTTAAACTCTGTGCTCTTTGACCATAAGGATAAGGAGGTAGATTCTTACCCTCTTTAGTGGCTTAGCATTGATAGGCTTTAAGTTGCAGACTTATCCGCTGCTTAGCTTGATGGAAAACCAGAACGGAGACAAAAGATTCAGAAAGAGTTTGACGTGCAGAAAAAAATCTAATTTATTTGTTGAATTGACACGAAATTACTTTTACCCTTAAACAGCGACGGCACTCTCAAACGTTGAACAAAAGACCCAGTTCAGCTAGCGAGAAATAAAAACACGGCTTCAATCAACGAGGTTAAGCCGTGATTCCATTCCGGTTCCGTGTCGGGCACAAAGGGCTTGGGGCTTATTGTCGGAGACCTGCCTATCAGAACATGGATGTGATAAAGAGTGACGGCAACGCACCACGCAATAAACAAAACAACGGACAAACCTTAATGGTAGCGTACAAAGATGCAGAGAAGTCTCGGCACGCATATTTTTTTGCCATGTCCCCCTGCATGGATGCGACTCAAGGTTTTATTTCCCCGGTGGAAATATTGGACTGTCAGAAGCAGATCAATTGCCAGTGTCCTGGGCACTTCATAGTTCCTCTAATTATAATCTTCTGCAGCTGGTGCAGGGCCTGTTGTAGCTGTGGGGCAGCCATTGTAATAGAGGCATCATTTGGCGATAGATTGTCCGGGAAGCTTCTTGGCACCCCCTGCATGAAGATTCATTGAAGCAGCAGACATAGGGAGCATGCAGGCCTTATCTACCCACTGCATGTGTCTGCGTACTCTCCAGGGAAGTCTGTTAGCGATCAAGCCCAGCATTGGCTGCCCACACTCAGACCCTTGGTAAGCTTCCATGACACTAAAGAAACCAAAAGTCCACATTCATTTAAGTAGAGCTCTAGCTAAACGCTTAAACATTGCTGGGTTGTTTCACATGGCTGGGTAAAATATGGACAAATTCAGCCATTGGGTTCAAATTAATCTATGCTGGGTTGCTTCTACACAAGATTTTGGGTTGTTTCAACGCATTGTTGGGTCAAATATGGACATTTTCTAGGTTGATTCAAACCAATAGTCTGTATTTAACCTAACCATGGGTTGAAACAAACTAGGGGCGGTTCCCCAGTGATTAGACTAGTCCTAGACTAAAATAAATGTAAGTGCTGTCCAAACTGAAAACAACTTGAACTGACAAATCCTAAAATACATCAGTGCCCTTTGTTTAGCCTCAAAATGCACACAAGTAATGTTTTTAGTAAGGCATGTTTGTTAAAACTAGTTCTATTTCATAATTAAACTAAGGCCTAGTCCTGGTTTAAGATAATCCCTGTCCGGGAAACCACCCCCTAGCGTTTTATTATGAGTTTTTTTTAAGCATAGTATTTTTGTCATCTGTTGGAGGCTGGTTAATAAAACCGTGTGGATTCAGGTTGGGCTTGCTTTTGTTCACCAAGTATTTAAAGGGATAGTTTAAAAATTAAAGACCCAAAAATTAAAATAATGTCATTAATAACCCACCCTCATGTCGTTCCAAACTTGTAAGACCTCCGTTTATCTTCTGAACATAGTTTAAGATGTTTTAGATTTAGTCCGAGAGCTTGTTGACCCTTTATTTAAAATCTATGTATGGTATACTGTCCATGTCCAGAAAGGTAATAAAAACATCATCAAAGTACTCCATGTGACATCAGTGGGTCAGTTAGAATGCGTTAAAGCGTTGAAAATAAATTTTGGTCCAAAAATAACAAAAGCTAAGATTTTTTTCAGCATTGTCTGCCGCGTTTGTTGTGAAGTGCATGCGCTTAAGTCATGTGACTGCAGTGGCCCGGCTGACGTACGACGCTGCTGACGTGTTATCTGGTGCGCCCCGACTGTTTTTTGGGGGGGTTTTGTGCGCCCGGGCTTCGTTTACAGTCTGAGGGAGATGCACGCTATATGTTTGAAAAAAAAAACTTTGCAAACATGTCTGAGGATAACACGTCATCCACATCACTGCAGTCACGTGACTTTAGTCTCGCGCATGCATTTCACAACAAACGCGTAAGAGAAGACAATGCTGAATAAGTTGTAATTTTTTGTTATTTTTCGACCAAAATGTTTTTTTCGATGCTTCAACACATTCTAACTGACCCAGTGATGTCACATGGACTACTTTGATAGATGTTTATTACCTTTCTGGACATGATGGACAGTATACTGTTACTAGATTTTCATTGGAGGGTCAGAAAGCTCTCAGACTAAATATAAAACATCTTAAACTGTGTTCCGAAGATGAACGGAGGTCTTATGAGTTTGGAACGACATGAAGGTGAGTCATTAATTACATTATTTTCATTTTTGGGTGAACTATCCCTTTAATACCTCAAATGTTTATGTTCTGCCCCAGAAACAGCTTGGGACCATTTTGAAAGTTACAGTACATATTGTGCCTTTAAAGAAATAATACAGCAAAAAAGAAAATGCTGTTATTATACTTTTTGAAACCAGTAAACCTTTTTTGCAGTATATAATGAGTTTATTATAGTAGAACTTCCAGGCTGTACTTTCCATACAAAATGAATGGTGACCATGGCTGTCAAGGAGTACTTTGAATGTCGATGAATAGACTTATATTTTACACACAAGCTATCATCTGGCTTTAGTGGATTCTGAACATAGTGCATGCATAAAAAGGACTGCTTTTATATGGATTTTTTCCCTTTGGTAGCTTGACAGCCCCGGTCCCCATCCACTTTATTCATTATGTTTAACACAACACTCTCAGACATTCTGCTAAACATCTCATTCATTATATAACACACAAAAAACATCATTGGGGATTGAAACAACACAGGGGTGAGTAAACGTTGACCCTTATGTTACATTAGTAGTGCATAAGTTCATGGGCTCAATCCCAGTAAACATGCATACTGATAAAATGTAAGTTGCATTTCCTATGACCTTCCAGGTTAGGTAAAGGTATTATTAATGGACCCCATCTGAACTAAACAAAAGGATAGCGGAGATGTTGATGGAGGAAGGAGAGTACAGAGAGATGCCTGACAGTTGGAGCATAGATACTTCAAATTAAACCAAGTTATATAAGCAGATGTTGGCGGAGCGCTGTGGGCTATGGCTGGAGATGAGTAAGAATTCCTGTCACTGGATTGAAGGGGGGAGGGAGAGAGAAAGAGAGAGCGCCTAAGGGGTTTGGAGATACACGGAGGGGGTGCGGCTGTCAGGCTGCCAGGGGTGGCTGAGAGAGGAGAAAAAGATGGTGAATGTCAGAAGAGAAAGTGAGTGAATTACTTTAAGAAATTCAGCGAGCAAGAAGGGGGGGGTAAGAAAGATAAAGAAAAATAATGATGCTGGAGAGACTCCAGCAGTTGCCTTACGCACGTGTGCATGTTGCATGTGTGTTGCCGCTGCGCCGCTGGGTGAAGGTGTACTCGCTTCTTCAGTTGGGGTTCTTAATCAGCTTGCGAATGAGTGTACTGGGATCCCGGTCTTGAATTTAAAGATGCTCCCCTCATTACTTATTAAGGCTTTTGTAAGCTGCTTTCTACTTTATAATTGTCGTTTTGGTTTGTTTATGTTTTGGTCTTACTGCTGAGATGTTACCTTCAGCTTGATTCGACTTCAATTAGCGTTAGCCTCATTTGAACTGAGAGCGGCGTTGATTGCTCGGTTTTTCAAGGTTTCAGTGGTATTTTTCCCTTTTATTATCTCTATGGGGATTTCCAAATTTTCTTCAGTAATGATTTGCAAACCTAATAAACCAGGTCCAGAGATGTTTATATACTACAGAATTGTAAATCTGAATTGGTAGCAAAATGATGTCAGATAATTAGTAATAAGCATTAGATTTTTTTGCTAAATATTCAAATTTGTGAGAAATCTAATTATGAGGAGCATCAGTTTGATTTCAGTCATTGACTTGACCAAGACAGCCAATCGTACCCATGCCCTCTTCTACACATTCTCCCAGGAAGTTGTTATTGCCCCAACCCTTTTTCTTGCCCTGCACTTCCTTTCTCTCCTGCTCGTTCACATCCGATTTTCACTCCCCCCACCCTCCGCCTCCAGCTGTAGTCTTGGTAACGCATCCTTTCATTCCATTTCCATTTCATTCCACCGAAAGGGTAATGCCTGGATTTCACGGCGGAGCTGCGATGTGACAGGTGTGTCATGCTTCTACACATCACTCTCCAGACTTGTTGACCTCTGTCTCCAAGATTAGTCCGGCTCACGGATTCCCGGTTCCCACCACGGAGAGACAAGATTGCCTGGCTCTGATAGGATATGTTTCTCCGGTGTGCCACGCTGGTTCGCTAACACTTGTCTGTTCACACATTTCCCATGTGTATTCCTTATATAAATGAGTTGTCTTTGGAGTGGGATGGGGCAGATGGTTTCTTATTGGCCCTTACAAAGAAGTACTGTGGTATCAGATGGTGAACGTTTTGATAGTGGTTGTATGATTACCATATTTGGTGTTGAACTGAGGCTCATATTTATATACAGCGGTCAGTTGTGGCCTAATAGTTATAGAGTCGGGCTTGTAATACGAAGGTCATCGGTAAGAATTTCACGTCTCCGTGTGTGTTTACAACTTGCATTGCGTGTGTTAAATACTTACTGGAATGTGTTAAGTAAGGGATAATATAAAGGCAGCTGGTTGTTATCGCAGAAATAAGCCCCGACAGTGTGATCATCTTGTATCACACTGAAGGGGGTTATTTTCTTTTTGATACATGGCTATTTACCTCATACGTAAGGTTTTTAGATAAGACAAGATGTTCAAATGTCATCAACACACTATTTGATTTAATAATTTGTAAATATAATGTCATATATCAGGGCTAGTCAACTGGCGGGCCGCGGGCCAAGTGCGGCCCTCCTGTCATCTTTAGCCGTTTCTCAATCGGAAGGCTGCAGCCTTCAGATGTCGCATATGCAGACTGCATTTAAATCATCAAGTTTAACTTAACTGAGCATTACATTCACAATCATTACTATATTACAACAATTTACAATTAACTAAGAATAATAGTCAACTTTATAATTGTTAAAATTCTAAAATAAGACTTAATGACGTATGCAGATAGGAAATACGACCTCCAGATGCTGCAGCCTTCGGATTGTAAAACGGCCATAGTCTGATTTAAATTCAGCGTGGTTACTTTTACCTTTCCACTGTACCTGACAAATGATGGCCGAAAACACGGACAGAGGCTGCGTGGGGGGCCAACCATCTGCGGGTGTGTAATTATCCGATCCAATTCGAGCTTTGGATGCATTAAAGAAAGGCATAAGTTTCATAAGTTGGGTAAGAGCGCCACCCAGTGGACAATAACAGAAATATGGATTGCTGTAAAAACTCATCATTGGCAGGGAACCGTTTGCTCTTGTCAAATGCCAATGGTGGGGAAATCCGGATTATCATGTGTTATTAGTTTTGAGTGGTTGTTTTCTGGGTATAACAAACCTTGGAATGTCGCGACTGGCCAATCAGAATCAAGCATTCCAACAAGTCGTGTAAAAAATAAAGAGGTCACATTTACAGCAGCCATATCGCCCTGTAGTCCAATACTGGTTGCCCACTGAAGTAGGGCTGAGCCTGGTCACTACTTGTTTGGGAGACCTTCTGAGAATAAACTAGGTTGCTGCTGGTAGAGGTGTTTGGAGATCAGCAGGGGTTGCTCACCCTGTGGTCTGTGTGGGTCCTAACACCCCAGTATAGTGATGGGGACACTGTACTGTCAAAAAGCACCATCCTTCGAACGAGAAGTGAAACCAAAGCCCTGACTCTCTGTGGTCGTTAAAAATCCAAGGATGTCTTTCGAAAAAGAGTAGGGGTGTGCCCCGGCATCCTGGCCAAACTTGCCCATATATTCTCCTATACAAATTGGTAGGGATGTCCCGATCCCACTTTTTCATTTCCGATCCGATTCCAATACAAGAATTCCGTATATCAGTGCTCTCTGCTACATCTAGTATCGTTTTAAATGTTAAAATCAATCATTTAAAATGATTTTCAAGTTACAGGAAACATTAGTAAATATTAATCATGACAGTGTTTAGGAGAACATATAATAGGTACGTTTGATCAATTAAGTATGCAAAATATTTTTTTCTTAACCCTTTCCCCGCCAGCATTTTTTTTTAAAGAACAGACCCTCTGCTTTCAAACAAAAAAAGTTTCATCCTACCTACATTAGTTCTCTTGCAATCACCTCTCAAACATGGGTAGGTTTCTTCAAAAACACCCAATTTTGAGCAAAAAGCTAATAATAAAGATAATTCAATTTCAATTTTTTTTTTAATTCAATTTTTGCGAAGGACTTTTTATAGAGATCAGATGCAGAGCGATCTTTAAAACATACACGGAGTTCTTTCTCTTTCATGAGAGGAGATACTTCCGGGTTGTATAAGTTGCGGAAGTGCGCCACCTGGTGGATAATAGCGGTAATGCGGAAAGACGGAAAATCTCGTCATTGGCGGGGAAGTGTTTTCTCTTAATTGACGAGATATCTCGTCAATGGCGGTGAAAGAGTTAATTGCGTAAAACTGTCATAGTAAAAAAGCTTTAGTGTGCAGATCGGGACATCCCTACAAATTGGCTATATAACTCTCCACTAGTAAGCTGTGTGTGGTCGGCATTCTTACGCAATATGGCCGCTGTCGCATCATCCAGGTGAATGCTGCACATTGGTGGTGGTTGAGAAGAATTCCCTTTTCACATGTGAAGCGCTTTGAGTGTTGCAGAAAAGCGCTATGTAAAAATGTAACGAATCTAGCATAGGTCTCCCATACTTGACAATCACTTGACTTCAAAGGTTGCATTGAAAGTCATGGTAGAAAATCTAATTTAAATTAGTAGATAGAAAGAATTTTAAAAATGTACATTTTAAAATGGAGAAATTATATTTCTTGGTCACAAATCAAATAAGCACATGAAGATGATACAGAAGGTCAGATTTCTTTGCCTCCATACAGACAACTTCATGCCTGTGCTTGTCTATGCCATCGGAATTGCTGTCAATGAAGTACAAGACATACATACCAGATATTAAATTCAACTTTTTACTTTTTTTACTAAAGACCTCTTTTCATCACGCCACTGTTGAATTTCTACATTGTACTCCTATGTATTTCAAAGCCTACCATATTACCAAGCCTATAAGAACATAACCTTGCGCAGTTCATGTTTTTCAAATCAAAGTACAAATAGTACAAGACATGAAACCCAATGGGAAAATTGATTTCAGGTGTCAGGATGTGTCATTTCACATTCACCACAACCCCCCAGCCCTTCCCCGAACCTCGAACCCTTTGCTCTGGAAGGTGTAATCGCTCAACCTTAGTGTTTGTAATGTCGCCATCTGGTCTCTAGGAAGATGGCAGCTCCAACAGAAAAATGTATTGCATATATCCGGTGTGATTACTGAATCAGCCGTATCTCCCGCTTTTCCTCCCCACCTCTCTCGCTCATCCTTTATGTCCGATTCAAGCGTGGAGAACATTGGCGGTTGATGAAAGGCATAGGAAAAGAGCCTAGGCAGAAGAAATCTTGCATGCTTCCGTTAAGCTGGAAGGATGTGATGGAAGCTTCTTGCCAGAGTCAGGCCGACAGGATTGTGTGTGTGTGTGTGTGTGTGTGTGTGTGTTGATGCAGCTATATGACTTGAATACTGTAGATATTTTATATGAAATCGATTTGATCTTTTTACCTGTTTATGTAGCAGCATTTACTTAGGTTTGTAAAATGTATAGATTGGGAAATGCATAAACACACATTTCATTTAAGCCAAACAGGACCCTACTGAAAATTTAAGGAATTTATGGTCAAGTTTTTCAAAAGTAGGGTGGCACCAGATGTTCACACTAGGGGCTTAGGAACTACTAGTTAGTTTGTAACTTAACCCCGTGCTTAATAAGATTGAATGCTTTCTCAAGGCAAGATGCAGAAAGTAGGTCATGAGGTTTCTGTAATGTCGCATAATTGCGACATTTATCTTCACAGATCAAATAAGCAGCCGTCGAATTTGTAAACAAATGTAGCGCCTATTCAATTCGTTACGGTTGATGTTTCAAACTTATTTTTGCCTTACGATAACATCTCAAATATTATCATAAATATTTAATAACGCGCAAGTTGTAATTTAATGCCTGTTTATGCCACAACTTCTCGGCACAGCTGATGCAACCTGCCCCGGGTGTTTCCTTTTTTGCATGTTAAGTGAGAGACAGTTTTCACAAACACACACACACCACAAGAACCTCGACAAAATGCCAATCGCATCTAAATTTAACCGCATCCCACTCACGTCAGCCTGTACGCATCTACTGTTTTAACAGGCGACGCCTTGAGGAGTTATGCTTTCGCATAACCTCCGAACTGAAATAACAATTTCCTTTTATATCTGCCAGGCTTGATGTTCCATGTCCTCCTTTCCTTCTCATTTACTGTAACCCATCTTGTCATTTATTTTCCTAACAAATTGCCGCATGTCCCCCCGAGGCACTTTCGGTAAACACTTCGAGGCGTAGTCGGATCGGCCGCCACAGTGATGCCACTTCATATGTTGCCATGTGTGAAGGTATCCACTTTCAAACCCCCACCTCAACCCTACACCTATCCAGAAGTCTCTCCGTTGCCCGAGAGGTAGGAAATACTATGCGCTTCAGAAACAACTTTATATTCAAATCCAGCACATCATGCTTGTCTGGTATCTCACAGTGTCAGCTATCATTGCACCCTGCTATCTCCGCTCCATACTTTATTTGGGCCTTGAAGTAAAACAAACAAGACATTTTTATTTTACATTTCTCGAAGCACACCGAACACCATAAATATCCTCGTTGTCTTTGCATGAACTAACTGCCACATTGCGAATATAGTTGTATATAACAAAATGAAAGCGATGCTTTGTAGTTTGTGGCGGTCAGATGAAGATAAGGAAAGGTCTGAAATGTTTCAATAGGGAGATTTTAGTCTGGCTGGTGTGTTTACTTGACAAATGATGGAAACAAAACAAAACAAAAATGCTTAATGAATAAGGCATTAAAGGTGCAGTGTGTAATTTTTAGAAGGATTTCTTGATAGATATGCAATAAAAAATACAAAACTACATTTATCATGGGTGTATAAAGACCTTTTTATAATGAATCATTGTTTTATTACATTAGAATGAAATGTTTTTATCTACATGGATGAGGGTCCCCTTATGTGGAAGTCGCTATTTTGTGACACAACGTTTCTACAGAAGCCCTTAACGGACAATCGATCGATGACGGCTGGGAAAACACACGCTGAAGCGAAGGCTAACAAACCGAAACAAAATCTACTGTTCATTTTAATCATGACTTGTCTCGAGCATAAAATGAAGAAAAAACGAAGGAGACAAGTACCTGGCATTCGAATTTCCAGCGCGATTTATCTCCAGGCTGCTTCATTTTTAACATTTTTTACAATTGTCTGCGTTGATTTGTTGTTGTCGCCGCACTAATTGCGTCATCGGGTTCTGTGCTGCTATTGGTTATTGAGCTGCCGGTTGTCGTAGGGAAATGTCATACAGCAGGATTGTCTCTCAAAATTTCTGACACTGCCAGAATTTTGTCGGAGGATAAGTTTGATCGCAACGGACATTAATCGGCTGTCTGTGAACATGTCAAACTAGCGATCAAAGACGGCAGATTTTAGCCTGGGATTCCAGAAATCGTTTAGGATTTCAAAATTCGTCCCAGACAGCTAAATCCTGGCTGAAATCTCACAGTGTGCATCGGGCTTAAGCCGTTGGTTGCAATTTGTAACCTCACCACTAGATGCCGCTAAAATTATCACACTGCACCTTTAAAGAAAAACACCACAGTTTTTCAATATTTTACGATTGTTCTTACCTCAACTTAGACGAATGAATACATACCTATCTTTATTGAATGCGTGCACTTAATCTTTGTACAGCGCCTTGTGAATGTGTTAGCATTTAGCCAAACAGGATCGCCACGTTTTATTTTGTGCCACAATACTTACTCGTGTAACTACTAGGGATGGGAATTGATAAGAATTGAACGATTCCGATTCCATTATCGATGTTGCTTATCAATCCGATTCCTTATCGATTCTCTTATCGATTCTCATTGGGTGAGGGAATAAGTACAAATTTGTATGTTTGTATTAACTCGCTTTAATATCTGTTCAGAAGACACAGAACAGAGTATACACACATTATGTGTAGCAACCTCATGAACAAACTTAAAAGTAGGTGAGCTACTTCTTAAAGTAAAGTCCAGGGACCTATAGTCTAGGGCAGTGTTTCTCAACCAGTAAATGTGATAGGACTAGGAATTAATAAAACAGAACTAGACTGACATAAAACCTGCAACTTTTGGTCATGCATGCATTTGTTATTTTCTATTAAAGACATGATGCTGGACAAAATACAGCAAATAAACCTACCGAAATGCAGAGGCATCTACTGTTGCAAATGGATGCAAACCCTTTACCACAAACTTAGTCACTGCTCGGCAGAGGGGGATACTACTTGAGTATTTTAGTTTCATTTTCCAAGCATCTGTGCTTTATCAGAGTGTTGTCTTGGAAAAAATTACTTTACTTTACTAACAAATGTTCACTACATTCTAAAGCATAGAATCATACTGTGTATTTATATTGCATATTAAAATTAATTTAATACATAATTACATAAAAATTGTGTACTTTTACTTTTCTTGAGTAAAAGTACTTTTTACTTAAGTAAAAGTAAAAAACATTACTAGATTTTTAATGTACTTAAATATTAAATATAAACCAAAAACTTGAAATTATGAAATGTAGTGGAGTTACAATTATGATAATATTTGGAATGTATGTTTTCAAAAAAATACAAAAACACTGATAAAATACAAATACTTGAAAATGTACTTTTAAGTAGAAATACTTAAGTAGTGTCCGCCTCTACTGCTCGGTGAAATGTGTTTATCCTCGCCTCGGTCATTTTATTCCTCCCTGCCTCTGTAAACGGAGTAGCTAGAGGTCCACGAGAGATACTTTCTGCAATCTCTCTGAGCCAGTGTGAGAGCCAGCCAGACTCTGGCCATCAGCAATTCGATGGACAATGACACGGGATATTATCCGTAAAGTAAAAGTTTACATAATGAAATGGCGCTCACATTAACATTAACACATTACCTTCCGCATTAATAACAGATGGCGTACCGTTAGCTCCGCTGGTGCTTGACTCACTGGTGTTGTTGTGTATAGTGTATCAAACACGCGACAGTCCTGCAACGCGACCGTATTGTCTTATGTTCGCGTGAAATATAAGTTACTGATTCAACTGTTTCAGTGTTTCGCGAAGCCTCGCTCTGCCCACCACAAAATATAACCAAACTTTGGATCGTTCTGCCTCGATGCAATGTTTGCTGCGTTCTAAACCAAAACAACACAGCGTGTGTGTGACGTCATTTGCAACGAGCGGAACCGATAAGCGGAATCGTTAAGCAGGCATGCTTACGGTTCAAAGGAATCGATTCACTGGGAACCGGTTCTTAAGTAGAACCGGTTCTCGATTCCCATCCCTAGTAACTACTCACGTAACAGTCTTTAAATAGGAAAAAAATTGAAGTATTTGGTGGCTTCTAAATTCATCCCTGTTTGGATCCTAAGGAATGAATGGGGCTAGGCTAAATGCTAACATATTCACGATGCGTTTTACAAAGATTAAGTGCACAAACTGAAAAAAGATAGGTATGTATTAATTAGTCTAAGTTGAGGTAAGAACATAGTAAAATATTGAAAAAATTGTGGTGTTTTCCTTTAACGTTGAAAGTTTATGTTGCCTTGTGATATAATGTGATATACAGTAGTATGTACAGTAGGCTGTAATAAAATCTTACTCATTCAGTATTTTAAATACCAGAATATTTCTTACATTTTTTTCTATGCTTAGTTTATTGTTTTTTACAAAATGAAGCCAGCAAAAAAGACTCTTAAGCCCTTAAATTCACAAAGAGTGGAGCTGCAACGCTATAACGGACGCTTTTTGTTTATTTACTCTGTCTTTGCCTTTTAAACACACTCCACATCATGCGGTATTTGTATTTATATAGCTCTTTACATTTTCATGAATAATGAATGACTTATAAAAGTAAATGTGCATTTAGAAGCACCAGTGGGTGGAGGTTTTCTGTATATAATGCAGTGCATGGAAACCTTTCTGTATACGCAGTCATACGGTTTAACGTCTCGATGAATTACTGTCATTATAAAGAGTTTCTCGTAAACAGCCACGCTAACCTCGTTTCGGTTCGCCGCGTCACACGGCAGCCAAAATGATCTCCAGCTGATACACCTCCACCCCTCTAATGCCAAACAGATAACAGAGCCGAGCGAGAAATTTGCGATATGAGCAAAAAAGAACAGCGGGCGTCAAATCAAATAAATAATTTAGCCCCCACGACTCCTGCTCTTATCTGCGCGACGTGCCTCACCTCCTCGTGACAAATTTGATCGGGCGGGATACATAAGAGTTGCAGCTGATAAGGGTGGCAGAATGGACTGATGCAGAATGTGGATGAGAAACAGGATTACGCCTGCAGGTGTCTTGTATTAAACTGTGCACGTGGACCCTGGGAATGGCCAGAATCTAATCTTGGCGTGTACACATCTTTAACACGGTTGTAATCGCCACACCCCACCCAGAAATGCCTCGATAACAGCGCCTGGAGAGAGGAACAGCTTTGTTTTTTGGCTCCTCTTTTTCACAAATGATCACAAATGTATACGTTTATACTGTTTAGCAAATTGGGAACTTGCATATTACATAAAAACCAAAAATAAATACTTTTTGGTGGTTTTCAATTGGTTTAAATTTAATGAGAGATTTTCTGCTGTCAATCTGTCTTAAACAAAAAGGAAACGGAGAGCAATTCCACTACAAACTGTCTAATGCTGCCAGGCTTGCCAACCTGCTGTTAGGGCCCGTGGGTCAGACCCCATGGAGAGGGCCATTGTACGGGGGCCGTTGAACGGCACCCTCGAGAGGCATGGGAGGGGCCCAAATGACTACAGTGCATTGTGCTCGCTGAGAAAAACTGACGACTATATAATTAGGCGCCGAATGCCGCCCTGCCTCCCTACCAACATTCTTCTTCTGCCGCCATTCATTTCACCTCTTTTGTCTTTCTCGCCTGCGCTCTTTTCCGGCAGAGTGTGTGCTAATTAAGCATTGCTATTAGACAGCATGTAATTGGCTTGAGAAATAATGACAGGCAAGTTTATTTACAAGGCAATTAGAATAAAGGGAGCCTTTGAACTGATAATAATCATTTATGACCAGCAATGAGAGACAGAGGAAGACATGGGAGAGAGTAGAGGATACGCAAATCTGCTGAATTAACTAAACTACACTGTAAAATATTCTTTGCTGCCTAAAATTTTTTGTTCAATCAACTCAGATTTACAAGTAATTTTAACTCAATACTATTTATCTTGACTAGAGACGAGTTGTTATAAAGTATAAATATAGTTGAAAAAAGTCAACTTAATTTTATACATTGTAGCAACTCATCTCTTGTCGAGATAAATAAAAGTTAAAATGACGTGTAAGTCTGAGTTGAAAAAAAATGTAAGGGAGCAAAAAAACTTTACAGTGTAAGAAATATCTTAATATTTTGATTTTAAAATGCTTAAGCTTATGCATATGATTGGTTTGTCTTATTTTAAATCATTTTGACTAATTCCCCGCTAGCATTTTTTTAAAAATTTGCCTGCTAGCATTTTTTGTGATTTTCACAAAAGTTTCACAAAATGCCTTCCAGGAACATTTTCTTCTATAAATAAATAAATAAACATACAATTATTTCAAATGAAAGAACAGACCCTCCGTTTTTAAACAAACAAACAAACATTAACAAAACGGTAAAAAAGTGTCATACTATCTTCATTTGTTCTCTTTTTATTACCTCTTAAAAATACGATTAGGTTTCCTCAAAAACACAAAATTTTGAGCAAAAAAACTGCATTTTTGTAAAGGATTTTTGTTAGAGATCAAATTTAAAAAGATTATCAAACATACACAGAGTTTAAAATTAATTAAATTAGTTTTTGCTCTAGTTTTTTTATTGGCTAAGCTTATTTTTTGGAAAGCGTCATTGGCAGGGAAATGTTTTCAATTCGTCAATTGCGTGGAAAGAGTTAAGTCATATTGAGGGTAAAAAAAAATGTTTTGGTTTATCTTCGTGATCAAATATGTTAACTCCAAAAATTGTGGCAACTAATATTTTTATGTTAATTTTAATGAAATAAATTTTCATCCAAAAAGGAATATTCGTTCAGTTTTGTGTTTACAGAATAAGAAATAAAACATTTCTGGTGATCTGTGTCTTTAAAGAAAACACAATTTTTTTGGCTATAGAAATCTAAATAAACTGGTTGAGCCAACTGATTGACCAGTAGTTTTCAAATGACTAGTCGACCACCATGTCCTATCCACAGTAAGGGAAAATCGAGAGAATTGTGTAAGTGTATACTTATCAAGACTAATCATATTTGTTTCATTTTTTATGCAAACCTTATAGTCCCCACTGACTTCCCCATCCTACGTGTTTTATTGCATCATATATTTGCACAACAGGAAACAACATTCAAGATGAGCTGTCTTTGTTTAATAGAAAGATTGAGATGCATCAGCATAGACAAGAAGGCTTTGTCATCATTTCCCTTGTTATATTAGTACTTTCAATGTCAGTTTGTCAGCTGGGACACGACTAGCCGCCACGTGGACTATAATGGGGAAACTGGAAGAGGGCGGCAGTGTATTCATGCCTCTATCCTTCAACCTGGCCAGACTCGAGGCGGGATGGGAGGGAATTTGGAGGAATGCTTGTGCTTTTGGCCACTTCTGCCCTTCGCTTCTCCAAGCGACAGATGGAACGGGCGTATTAAGGCGCCCCAGGGCGACCCCGGGTGCCTGCTGGTAGTCCAGGTTCAGCGGGAGCAGGTGGGCATCTGCTCTCTGTCCCTAATCGGGCCCAGACACATGATTCTTAAGCTGTGCGCTTGGCCTGCCCAGATTGGCTCAGGCATTTCGGCCACTTCCTTTAGACCCTCCCAATCTCCAGGGGCTTTGGTGACTTTGACCCACACCCAGATTGGTCTTGTCAATGGAGACACAGGCCGAAAGGTGGCTCCCCTTACTCGGTAAGGGAAGAGGTCAGGTTTGGGTGAAATGCTGCATGGCGAGACGTCCTCGCCCACTAACCAGACAGATAATAGATTTAGCTAGCTTTTGCCATGCAGAGACAATGTAGTCAAATGGTTTTGAATGTCAAGCTGAGCAGCTATACAGTGGAAACGAAGTTATGAGGGCACTATGGGAGCGTGTAAGCATATTTGTGTGGGTGTATGTGTACATGAATGCCATAAATCTAATTTTCTTTTATAAACATTGGTGCATGGGCAACTCCATACCCCAGCACATATTAAAAAAGTAGAAAGAAATCAGTCTCCCATAGATGCATCCCAACTTTTAACAAGACCTTAATTCAAATTTTCTTGGTTCAGAGGTAAACCACCTCGGACAGCAGCTGCCACGTTAAGGCAGTGATAGCAATTCAAAGGCTCTGGCTTTAAATATTGAGCAGTCTTGGCGCTGAAAAGCAAAGCCTCTGTGAATATGATTGGCAGAGGTGTTTTCAAAGCCGGGCTAATTCCATTAAGCTATTGATCTCCCATTGCTTTTCACTGCTGCCCAGCCGATGTGACTCCTGCAAGAGAACCAGGATGAGACCCAACCACCAGACCCTATTGGTCATTTCATGACAGATATTAAGTTTACAGTAATCTCAGGGAGTGATGCCCATGCGAAATTGGTAAACACCAGTAGCTTTGGCAGATTTAGACGGACCAAGAGATAGACAAATAGACAGGAAAATAGATAGAGACAGACAGACAGATTTGACAAATCCAATACATAGACAGACAGACAGGCAGAAAGACATACAGACAGGCACATTGACTTCACAAAGACAAACATATTTATCAAAAACAACAGACACATTAAAGCATACAAACTGTGAAATCCTTTATAGACAGACAGGCAGGTAGATACATACACGTACTAAAGACAGACAAACAGACAAGTAGATACATACATAAACTACAGACAGACAGGCAGGAAGATACATGGGTTCTATAGATAGATACTACAGACCGACAGACAGACTAGTAGATGCATAGATTCTAGATACTACGGACAGATAGATAGTATACATAGACAGACAGACAGACAGACAGACAGACAGGTAAATAGACAGACAGACACTAAAGACAGACAGAAAGATAGATATTAAAGACAGACAGACACTAAAGGCATACAGAAAGATAGATATTAAAGACAGACAGACGGACAGATATTAAAGACTGACAGACAGGCAAAAAACAGGTAGATAGACATATAGTTATTAAAGACAGACAGACAAACACATAGACAGACAAATGGACTGACAGACAGATACTACAGACAGAAAGACAAACAAACAGGTAGATAGACAGACAGACAGACAGACAGACAGAAAGACACTAAAGACAAAAAGACATTAAAACAGACAGACAGATAGATAGATAGTATAAATAGACAGACAGGCAGACAGACAGATAGATAGTATAGACAAACTGACATACACTAAAGACAAACAGACACTAAAGACAGACAGACAGACAGACAGACAGATAGATAGTATACAGTACATAGACAGACAGGCACTAAAGACAGACTGACAGATAGATATTAAAGCCAGCCAGACAGACAAACAGGTAGACAGACAGACAGACAGACAGACAGACAGATAGACAGACAGACAGACAGACAGATAGACAGACAAACAAACAGACAGACAGACAGACAGACAGATAGATATTAAAGACAGACAGACAAACAGGTAGATATTAAAGACAGACAGACAAACAGGTAGATAGACAGACAGACAGATAGATAGATAGATAGATAGATAGATAGATAGATAGATAGATAGATAGATAGATAGATAGATAGATAGATAGATAGATAGATAGATAGATAGATAGATAGATAGATAGATAGATAGATAGATAGACAGACAGACAGACAGACAAACAAACAGATAGATATTAAAGACAGACAGACACTAAAGACAGACAGATGGACAGATATAAGACAGACAGACAGACAGACAAACAAACGAACAGACAGACAGACAGATAGATATTAAAGACAGACAGACAAACAGTTTGACACTATAGACAGACACATTGATAGTTAGATAGGCACTATAGACAGACAGACAAACGGATAGATTCATAGATTGTAAAGATAGATAATATATGATGAATAGATGGATAGATAGAATAGAAAGTGGAATGATTACAGGTTGTGTTGAAATGTAGGTTAATACTAATGTTACACATGACTGCACTGATATATTACATGCACGTGTACACACATTTTCCCCAAGCCATCATCATTTGTGGCTCTGGCATTTTATCCTGATTGCACTGTACATCAGTAGTAGTGAGTACATGACCCTCTGTTCTCACGGGGAGACTCCATTACATAAAAAACAAATTAATAATACGGAAGAAAAGACGGAAAACCTTGTCTCGCGCTCTCCGCCTCTGATTCGCGCCGTTTCTTGATGATTATTATTTTAGATAGGCCCGTGTTTTACTTTATTACATTCAGACCTTCAAAGAGTATTCAGTTTAGCATGTGTTTGTTCCTTAGGCATGATTGACGTGTACTGAAATCTCAACGGTAAAGGAACAGCATTAAAAAACTGTTTTCAAACACCTTTCTCTCTTAACACGTCTCCTGTTTGCCATTAGAGGATTGATGATTTTAAGGGAAATTAATCTACAAATGGCTTTCTCATAGTTGTCTTTGCACATTAGGCTTAGATAGATGTTTTAACCAAAAATGACACATTTACATTTTCGCATTTGGCAGACGCTTTTATGCAAGTGCATTCAAGCTGTACATTTTTTTATTAGTCTGTGTAAGGCATTAATTTCTACCTCATTTCCACAAAATTTCTTTAGATATTCTACATAGAGGGTACGTGCCCTGCCATCCATCGAGATCTTTGGATCCCTCAGACTGCCGAAGCAAGCAATGGGTCGCTACTCTTAAACGGGAGCCCGACTCGTCAGCAGTTTAATGGCTGATGGATGATACAGAAGTGTAAGGATGGTTGTGGGACGTGCCAGCTCCGAGTGACAAGCAATTACTCACTTCATGTAATGAAACCTTAACACCAATCATCGGGGCCTTTACACAGCGCTAATGCCTCATGTAAAATTATACATTCTCTCCCATCAACCACCGCATCCCGCGGGTGTAGGTTTAGACGGTTGCTAAATAACATCATTTGTAATAGGCAGCGACCGCAGCGGCAACGATAAAACCAGGAGTGTACAGCAACCGCACTGAAAGTTGACCGTCAGTCCTCTGCTTCAGTCATTAACGTCCGCTTATTATCAAAATATTTGCGTTAGTCTTAGGCAGAGCTAATAAGCGGCAGAATCGGGCCCCGTGTCAAGCACACGCTCTCACTTGGCTAACGTGTTGCCGTGGAAACAGAGACTAATTACTGTTGGTGTACGTGCCCTCTTTTGATGCTGCTCAGCCCGGCCGGCGTCGAGGCTCTGAACTCTGCGGGGCGAGATTGCGAGCCCGGGTTCGGGCTGCTCGTGCAATACACTGCAATTACAGCACGCTCCACCCGTTTACGCAAATCACTGTAATTATTCTCGCTTTGGATGTGCTTATTTCCAACAGGTGCTATTTGAATGCAAAGTTTTTCACGATCTAGAAGATATAAGGCTTGGATGTGGAGTTATTCGGTATGCTGTTGTCCTACTTAAATGCGTCAGGAATGCAGCCAGATTTCGATAAATAACTCCACCATAGTCGATTCTCATATTTGCCAACGTGTTGAGTTTCAGGGGGTTGTATAGAAAAGGCAACTGTATGTACCAAAATGCTACCTTGGAGTTGCCTGAATAGGCTTATTGATAACAAAAATTAGGACGGGGTAGGATGAAACGTATCATTTTTATCTCTCGCTCTCTCTCTGATTTCTGTTCGGCTTAGGCGGCTTTTTATGGTCTCTCACGTCTTGATATGAATGCATGGAAAACCAGGGATTTTTACTGTTGTGTAATGGATGGAAGCTTTCAACATACGTGAAGATACCAAATCCCCTGACAGCACACTTTTCAGTAGAGAAGGAGCTTGTCAGGAAAGATTTTGTTGCGTACTGTATGTTACATTAAAGGTGCACACGGTGTATTACACCATATGGAACATGCAAACTGTCAAAGCTGACGGCTTGTTAGTATCGCTGTTAGATTTGTCAGATTATAATTTCTTTGCATGTGCTATTTTTATTAAACATTAAAGCATTTCTTACAAGAAGAAAAAATTTTGGTTGAATAAATGTAAAAAATATAACTCAATGGAAGCTTAGATACTGTCAGAAAAAGCGTACAAAACTGTACCTTTTCTTTCACCGGGGTGGTAAAATTTTTTTTGGTATACACACATTGAAATGTTTTACCTTTTTACGGTACAAATATTATACTCTAAGGACCTAATGTGTACCTTAAGGGTACCAGCTCATTTTTGGGCTACTAAACCTAGTTTACTGTACTTTTGACTGTGGGTTCACACCAGCCTCGTTTGAGGCGTCAAATTCGCGTCTACCGCGTCTAGTTTCCCGCTTGAACATTTTGAGTTTTCTCACTTCATTCAAGCATGAAATTCCAGTCATCGAGACATTCACGTGGAAATTCGCGTCATGGGAGGGGCTTCTGCCACTCCACTTGGTTCTTGTAATCATGTCACTACTAGAGCAAGCTCCTGATTGGTTAACACAACACGTTTTTCCGCCAAAGTTCAAATTTTTCAACTCACGCGTTTCTCGCGGCGAGACACGTGAATGAGGCGGGATCACATCTACCACGCCGTGCTAAACGTCTCCAGACGCACATCAATGCATCTTTACATTGACTTAACATTGAAATCACTCGCGCTTGATGCCTCTACTGCAGCTGGTCTGAACGCAGCATAAGAAGTCGGTACACCAAATCTTTTAAACGCTGTAAACGCTAGGAGGACACCGACTGTAGGTGCTTGCCAGGTTTTTTTTCAGCTTCTGCTCTTCTGCTTTGTTTATCATCGTTGAACGATCCGCCGGTGGGTTTTGTGATGTTTGTCACGCCCCTCATCAACTGTGATTGGACGGTCAAGTGAGAAGTGACACTGACGAACTAAGCTTTTCACCCAAAGTTAAAAAATTTTCAACTCTAGGCATTTAGCGCTTGCAGCGGGCAAAAAAAAAACGGCAGCTGCTTCCATTGGAAACAATTGAAAACATACAAAAACACCTTATTGGACACTCCCCCTTTTAAAGGGACACTCCACTTTTTTTGAAAATATGCTCATTTTCCAGCTCCCCTAGAGTTAAATATTTAAAAATTAAAAGTTGAGATTTTTCTAGGCGTATATGGCTAGAAACTATACTCTCATTCTGGCGTATAATAATCAAGGACTGTTGAAAGTTACTAAGGGGACTATTTTCAGGCGCTGCGTAATATCAAAAATCTAATGTTTACCTTTAGGGGAGCTGGAAAATTAGCCAATTTTTTAAAAAAGTGCCCCATTAAAGGTACACAATAGATCCTTAATGTACAGCAATGTAGGTAAAAAAAGCAACCTACTGTAAGGTACCACCCTAGTAACATAATAGGTACAGTTTTGTACCTTTTTCCTGACAGTGTACTTTTATCTTCGGTAATTTAGTTTGAATTGAGAGGGAAATCAATGAGGTTCGGCAGTTCAGAAAACAACAAAGGGTCATTCTGTGATTTTGTGTTCACTGGATACATCTTACATGAGGAAATGAACTTAGTTTATGTCTGCATAAATCAATCAGTAGGCTAATAAGCGTATTGACAGTCAAGATTTTCCTCGAAGTTCCCATCACACATCTTTGAGGTCCAGGGTAAAAACCAAATGACAAACCACCGTCCCGTTTCTTCCCCGTCACTGGGCACGATCAGTCTGACATGGATGTCGCTTTCAAATTTAATGCTGTTTGTTTTAGATTCTTGACTCATTTCCCTATATAAAATGTATGATGACTTTCTCTGGGTTTCATAAAGTATTCATAAATGTCATTACTAATATCTTTCATAGATCATTTAAATTGATCCTTCTGCCCGCTGTTAACCTCTCTCTACACTCGGATCTGTCAGATATAGGAGATAAAGAGATGTTTGGAAAAGTGTGTGCCAGGCTGTAAGCTTCACGTGCATCTGTATCTCTATTTTTAGTGTGTGCATATGTGCACGTGCAGGGGGGTTGAGCTTTGAGCGTTTGCGTGCATGGACTATGCCACATCTGTAGGCATCATGGGAGTATTCAATCCCTCTGCCTATCTGAACAGCTGCTTATCACCCTATTTTACACTACAGTTTTTTTCTTTTCATCTATTTTTGTTTATTTGAAATCCTTTGCTGCCCATATATCAATGTGCGTGATATATATAAATAATATATATTATTGCCACTATAGTAGGGCATACGTTTTCCCCTTTTCACTACAGTAATTCACACCAAATTGGCCTTTGGAAAATTTCCCGAATTAACCGTCAGATGGATTTAATGTGACAAGTACTTTAAAAAAAAAATGATTTGTTAATGAACCGTTCGGGTGGATTGGCTAATGAATCATTCGAGCTTGAATAACTCTGAAAAAGAATTGACTCAGAAGAACGATTCATTTGCAACATCTGCCGTCATCACCAAGGCATAAAAATGTATAATTGAATAAAGCAGACATTTTTCCCAAATCTAAGTACTGTATGGCAACAAAGCAGTCTAGCGTCACTCGTATGCGCCTCAGGTAATAACATCCATTTACATTTACATTTTACTCTCCAAGTCCATAGCGAACCCTTACTACAGTAGAGCTCTAATCAAATTTTTATTGAACACGGTCCTACCATCTGATGCAATTACGTTGACATTTAAAAGAGGTGTTAAATTTAACTGCTAAAGTTCAAGATGCAAAACCTTGATGAAGACTGATTGAAATAACACTAATTACAGGTGAACTTTATGGCCCTGATTTTTTGCCCGCTCTTGTGGACAATGAGGCGTTTTTGAACCCTGTCTTTGAAATGAACGAGGCCATTGTATTTCCTGCTAGCCAGAGACAAAAGTGAGGATGCGGATGGAGAGAACGAGACCGCAGGAGGAGCTGATGCGATTGCAAGGCCAGTGATTGAAGTGGAGACCCAAATTATCTCACGAGTGATTGGGCCTTGTTGTGCACTCGGAGCTCTCCTGTCTATGATTAAAATGTCAGAGGTGTGTGTGTGTAAGTGTGAATCCCTATTTGTGCAAGAAGTGGGTCCCTGTTTTCTGAGCGAAGAGTGAATTTTAATTTACTAGAATAGATGATAGCTGCTGTGAGGTTGGGGCTGATAGAACCCTAAAAAAAAGGAAGGGTCCTTTTTATTTTCTCCTACTCACAGTCACCAAAATCATAATCCCCAACATAAGCTTTTCCGGCATTTGTCGCTTCATATCTTGAGGCGTCACATCCCCCACCTGCTCTTTTGCGTCAGCCCCCCTCAAACATCTAACGCTCTGAGCTCGTCTTCTGACGTCCGTATGCGTGCAGCTGAAATCATCTCATGTTTCAATACCCCCGAGTCTTACTTTCTCACCCTATTCCCCACCTCCCAAGGTTTACTTCCTGCACCTTTTGGAAAAAAGGAAAACGCTTGTTTATTTATCATTCCAGCACACTCTCGCTTCAGGCCCGGCTCACTGCGGCTCGGTGGAGTTGTAAAGTGCTGTTGGTTAAGCTCTTTTTTTTCTTAAGAAAGCTTGTTGCTATTGACACTCCCTTGAATTTCCCAGTTTTAAGCCTTAGTGGCTTGCAGCAGGTTTGGGAGCTGTCCGGTGCTGAAATTTAAATATTATAGACGCATTGTGCCCCTACTGGTACTAAATGGAATTGCAATCATGTTTATTTATTTTTTTATTACATACAGCATCTCATATTTTTAAAGTTTGGCAGGAGCATATTTACAATCAAATTTTGTCAAAAATGGCAATATTAAAAAAACATGAACTTTAAATACGAGTTCTCCTGAACGTTGCAGAAATGGTCGAGGTTGGAATTTTTTATTTAGTTCACACAACAGTAAACCATAGATAAAGTACTTTAAATGAATCCCAACATGGCCTAATGAAACTTTATAGAGTGTGAGAGGTTTGCTCTGATATTAACACACTGGAGTTTTCTAGCTTACTGGGTAGACACTTTATAAAGCTCAGCGTAACTGCAATGCAGCCCACTAAATATGCATTTTCAGGTACATTACTGAGGCTCAGCGAGGTGTAGGAATATGGGTCATGAAACTTCATAGAGTTTCGGAAGTCTCTTAGATGAACTTCTCAGGAAAGTCAAAGCTAAGAAAGTCAATGCGTATGCACTTGTCTTCTTACCTGTGTAGTTGCGGTGAAATTTAATCATTAGAAATCTGCAATGTGTATTAAATAATCATCCCAAAATAATTACTTATAAACTATGTTTTTTTTCAAATGTGTTACCCTGCCTTTGAAATCCCAGCTGAAGTCAGTATTTAGTGATGAACAGTTTTCTACATAAAATCATACTACATAATGTAAAAAACATTACAAATATAACTTTGACATCTTTAATGTTGACTGACTAAGGCCATGTCAAAGGTTGAAATCAATGAGTGAAATCAAACTTTGATGCTCCTAATTTCATATTTAAATTATGATACTTTAACATGGATTTCACAGGCAGGGTCACATATAAGCTTATATAGAAAAGAAGTTTCCCTTTTTTATTATGTGACTCTTTTTTAAATGCAAAATAATTTTTTTAAACGTGTGAACTCTGTTGGAAACAGAGAGAAGTGTTTCTGATTTTGTTCAGTTAGAAGATTTTGCCCAATTAGATGTAAACTATTGCAGGCAGTGCTTAACTAAGTTACATAAAGGGTAAATTTAACACTATAGACCACTTTCGTGTTTGCAAACAGAGATGACGTTTTTTGTGGGCGGAGCCAAACTGGTTGCAGAAAGGGATATCTCCGCAGTAGCGATGAGAAGTGTTTTAGCATTAAACCGTGATTGTTATGGATCCGGTGTTCTGTCGAAGTCTGATTCCCCTATGTTTCCCTTTAGTGTTATCACGTTATGTTTATTTTTTAGATAAATAAAAAGTTTAAATGGATTGGCTACTGATATGCATGGATGTAATGTATAGGCTATGTATTGTTCTTTTTTGAACAAGTCTGAATTGCTAAAGTACATATAAAGCAATACTATCATGTATATATATAATAATGTTTATTAAATATTTCACCATTTTCGTGTTTAATTCTACCTTATATTTATAGCCTTCATGTTTGTTCTAAAACTGTTATAAAAGTATTATGTTTACACAAAAATTAAAAAGGCCTGTTTATAAAAATAACACTTTACATCGTGTGTGTGTGTGTGTGTGGGCTATATTTATATATTTATTAAGTATTTAAACATGATAATTTTAGAACAAACATAAAGAACACATAAGCTAAGATATAAGGAAATAAAAAGAAATAATAGAAAACGAAAAAAAAAATTGGGATATTATTGCTTTTTCAGTATAAAAAAAATTATTCTAAATGAGTTATAAACATAACGTGATAAAAACGCTATAAGAAACACATGGAGGGAACAGACTTCGACAGAACACCGGACATCTTCTCTACTTATTTTCTATTCTAATTATTAATAGATTTCCAGATGATTTCATCGCTCCAGTCTGTCCGTTTAATGGCTTATTGCAAATATAAACATCTTCAAATGGTGTCTTCGACGATGGTATTCTATAAAAATGAAAGCCATCTTTTTTGGCATTCCTATTCTGACACTTAACAGCACAACAGGACATTTTCCAGTGAGTTATCTTGCTCGTTTCACTCGTGTCTAATTCATTTCCACTGTTTTTTTGCAACCACATTGCGTGTAATGTAACTGTGACGTCTACTCGAAATTGGTCTATACTGACTAGTGACTAATTATTTAGTTACCCTGTTGGGGGGAAATAACCTTGAAGTTGTGTTTTAACCAGAGCCATGCACATAGGGCATCCATCTTATACTGTATATGTGACCCTGAACCACAAAACCAGCATAATAGTGCGTTCACACCAGACGCAGAAGAGGCAGCAAGCGCGAGTGATTTACATGTTAAGTCAATTCAAAGACGCAAATAGGCATCCTGTGGCGCGGTAAGCGTGAATGGCGCATTCCGTGCGAATTGAGTGTTGACGCGTGATCCGTGCTGAAAAATCTGAACTTTGGCGCATTTTGCGCCACGTTAACCAATCTGGAGCTTGCTCTAGCCGTGATGTGATTACAGGAAGCAAGCGGAGGCATAAAAACAAATGACTTTTACGTGCGAATGAAGCGCGTAAACTCAAAATGTTCAAGTGTCCAACTGTGAGCGAATAGCACGTTTTTGCCACCTCTTCCGCGTCTGGTGTGAACGCACAGTAAGGGCCATTTTTTTAAATTGAGATTTATACATCATATGAAAGCCGAATACATAAGATAGGACAATATTTGGCTAAGAGAGAATTATTTCAAAATCTGAAAACCAAGGGTCAAAATATATTGAGAAAATAGTACATTCAAATTGTACAAATGAAGTTCCAAGCAACACATATTACTAATGGTAAAAAAATTTAAATATTTATGGTAGGAAATTTACAAATTATCTTCATTAAACATGATCTTTACTACGGGTGGGCCGTTCCAATATTCAGTATCGATATTAGTCCAATATTGCAGAAAATGGCCGAAACGAATACTCTAGAAATTGGGGAGTACTCTCCGATCCTATGCCTTGTCATGGCAACTTGGGGTAAAGCGCGACTTGCTGAGCAACATGAATTTGCACAAAGTTGCACTTTAAATTGTCTAAAGTTACACCTTAAATTTCGAAAACATTTTTGTGCTGACTTACTAAAAATGTTGCTTCTAGTCTGTTTGAATGTTTCAAACAGACTAGTAGCAACATTTTTAGTTGTAAACATGTAAACGAAAACGAAGCAGCAGTATTGCACAATGTTTCATTGAGTCTTGACTTTGCACAGTCATTTGTTGCACAGCAAAACGTAAGTTCTGTAGCTCTGTTTAAGCTTTTAGTACGGCTAACAAATGTGTAATTTGCAGCTTAATTTATTAAAAAGCTGTTAGAGATAGTATTGGATTGGTATCGGTATCAACAGAAACTCAAGGTTGTGGTATTGACATCGGTCAATGGTTGACTGGTTTTGCCTGCGATTCTCATGCGTATCTCATCAGTAAAGCCGGTAAAGTAAATCGCCATCACCTGCTTTCAGATAGAGCGCCATTTACTACACAGAGTCGTATTTCACAGAGAAGCTCGGCAAAATCACGTTCATAATCAGGGAAAATCGCATTTAGTATAGTATGCAATTTTCTTCTCTGTGAAATACGGCTCTGTGTAGTAAATGTTGCTACATCGGATATATATATATATTAATGCAGCTCAAATGGGCATGAATGTACTTACAAATTACAAATGCATAAATAATGTTAGGAGATTAATGTTTTACATTTACAATCTAAAGTGATAGTTCACCTAAAAAGAAATATTCTGTCATTATTTACGCCCTAATGTTGTTCTTAACCTGTATGAGTTACTTTATTCTGTTGAACACAAAATCTATTTTGATAATTGATAGTAACCACACAGTTGACTGTACTCACTGAATTCCATAGTAGGATAAACAAATAATATAGAAGTCAATGGGTACCATGTACTGTATGCTTACTCATACATACTTCAATGCTGTTTTGCACAACAAAGATGCATCTTAGCCTGTGAGGAGAGGACAGGGGCAGTGGCTCAAGCCCTCAAGCCTGGAACCACCCACCATACGTGTGTCTGGATGTAGGCTTGGGTTAATGAATGGAGCAGTCTGTTTGATTTGATCCCTCTATACGTGATTCACACCTGCAACCTTCCCATCAACAGTTTTGTTATTTCCACTTTACCTACTGCACCACATCAGCCCCGATGTAAACACATGCAAATCATTTCCTTGAAATGTTCACTTGATTACTTCACAAAACAAAAGCCCTGCGCTAAAGCTCAACTACAGTAACTTTTTTACAAGCCCGAGGTGCCAAGAATATTTTAACACTTCTGACATTCTTTGAATGCGATATCATACATCAAACGCTCCTTCACACTGTCTATATTTTATAATAGCGCCCCATTGTATTACCCGGCCCGCTACAATCTCCTCTCAGTTTCCATAACATTAAGCAGGGGCGAGGGGTATGAAAATCATCTCTGGCGCGCATTATTTTCTGCACTGGTGGTGGGAGCGAGAGAGATTGAACACCGAGACGCAAGCTGTGTGTTTTCTCCGCCTGGCGTGCCAAGTGTAGGTTGCCTTGGATGAGGACGTAGGGAACTGGCGGCGTGCTGAAAGTATAGAAGGCTTTGAGAAAGAAACACAGCTTGACTCGGTCTAATGCAGATGGCCTCGCTGGTTCAAATGCGAGGAGGTGGGCGGAGCAGTGGTGGGCGGGTGGTTCAAATGGGGAGGGGGCGTGTCAATGAATATTTATGAGTTTTAAACGCATTTAGACAAAGTGGCAGAGGTCCGGAGAATGAGGCGGAGGGTTAGCACTCAGTTAAACACTTACTTGTTGCCTTTAAAAGTTATATACTCAAGCTGTCTAATTCCATACTATACAGGAGTCTATACATCAAACAGTTATCTGTTCCAGGGCTTACTGTGTTTCATGCTTAGATCTTTGTAATCAACAGAGGCATTTTATTTGGCACCTGTTAAAGAAATGCGATGTCACAGCCAGCATTTGCGATGAGAATTTATAATACTGTTATTTTCACTTTGATATCTTGCCAAAGATATGAAAATGCTTTGAACTTATTTTGAGTGTATTACTTATTTATTTTCTCTTTCTTTCTCTCTTACATGTTTTCAAAATCATGTTCTCCAACTCAGGTAAGACATTTTTTCATAAAATTTTGATTGTAGTTTTTGCCTTAGTTTTTGAGATGCACAAATGATTTTAGCCACGCATGTCCGACATATTGTGTTCTGAATGTACCTGGGATTAGCATAGACTCATTTTCTATGGACACTTTTCCCTTCCTGTATAACCTTTGCCATGGTTAGTTGGTTAAAAGTTATTCTTTCTGCATGTTTAAAGCTAAAGCCAATGTGGTCCCTACTGAAAAATCCAGCAAAGACCAGCATAAGCTGGTTTAAGATGGCAGTAGCTGGTCTAAGCTGGTCTTCCCAGCCTGGCAAAGCTGGTCAAGCTGGTGGGTCAGCTGGTCTTCCAGCATGACCAGCTAAGTCCAGCGAGATCAGCTTAAAAAGTGGCCAAAACACAGCTAAACCAGCTTGCTACACCAGCAATACCAGCTAAAACCAAGCTGGGAGACCAGCTAAAACCAGCTCACCAGCTTATGACGGTCTTAGATGGATTTTTCAGTAGGGTTTAATGGACACAAACATCTAAAAGTAGCTCTGTTGCCCACTTAATGTATGTTAGCCACACACTGTAAAAAATTCTGGGTTATTTTCAACCCAGCGTTGGGTCAAAAAGGACTGAACCCCAACTGTTGTTTCAAACCAAAATGATGGGTTGTTTTATCTCATTGTTAGGTCAAAAATAAATCCAACAATGGGTTGACCCAACAATTGGTTGAAAATAACCCAGCTTTTCGGGGTCAAACAACAGGTGGGGAGTATTGTCATTTTTAACCCAAATTTTGTCATTTGAAAATAACCAAGCATTATTTGTATTATTTATTTTTTGATAGCAGTAACGCATGCTTAGTTTAAACATGCTCAAGTGTGTTGCTGCATTTATATCTCTACACTTGCGTGCTAGTGCAAATGTTGCTGCACGACTTTGCATACAATTTTTTTTTCCAAACGTACATAAAGTCCATTTACTTTACAGTTTTGTATTCTCCAAATCCTCGATTCGATTACATTTCCGATTCTAAGGTCACAATTTAATATGATTCTCAATTTTTTTTTGAAAGAACAGGTTGCTATGCCATATTTAGACTAGACTTTTATAAAATATAATATCTGACCTTGAACCTGGAGATGCCCTGCCATAGTAGGCATGCCGCCAGTAGAAAAATATGTTACATGCACATACCTGATAAAACGAAACTTCCTGTCAGATGAACATCTGTGAGTACTTTGCACCTTAAAAAAGCGCTTTTATTACCGTCAGACGAGATTGTGAGACTATACCCCAATTAAGTCATGTTTAAATGCTGTTTTCATAACTCTTAAGCAACTGAAATAAGTTGTTCTGAAACTTAAACGTATCCCAGTTCAAAAAAACAACCAGTCCTGTCATATATGCCACTCTGCTGTGCACGCGCGCATTCTCTGATTGAGTTCAGCTGAAGGTGTTTTTTTGTTTCCCATGTAATGCTGGATTTCGGCGGAACGGTGGTGGAGTCAATCGGTTTCCATTCAAGTCAATGTTTGGTTTTCCACTGACTGCGATTCGAATCTGTCACCGCTCCGGCCATCCGCAGCCCTCCGGAAAATATACGCCAAGCTTCTATTTTTGCCAGATACCGGACAGCTCCGCAGGGTGGAGCCATGACTAAATTGTGTGATCATACCTGAATTCGCGAGATCTCGTGTTGTGATCTGGGCTGGTTTGTAAAAACATCAGAATGGGTGGAGACAGAACTAGATATTGCACGATCATCACGTGAATTTGCGAGACATCATTGGTCCTCGTCACTTCACCATGCAGCCGCTCTGCAACAAATACGGAACTGGTGGGATTTGGCGGACGGCGAAGTGTGGAGCCGTAACGCAGCGGAGCCGATCTGCAGCCACTCCGCAGCTGGTGGCAATCCCGCCTAAAGGGTAAAGAGCAACTGGCTTGGTGTCTCCTGGATCTGCCATGCTATCTTTTAACTGGCTGTAGCTAGCGAAGTTAGAGGAGGTTGACTCGCAGCACTCAACACGTGTTTTTCCTCTTTGCAAGCCGACCGGACGTGACATGGGGGTGTGGCAGCTTCGACGATTCTATTTTTTTAATTCAAAGTACGAGGTTGTGACTTAATTTCAATCACTTTCGATTTAAAATCCAAATTGTGACACCCTTATTCTTAACATAACATAAAGTTAATATAACCTATGTGTACTGCATACTCAGGATTGCTTTTATGACAAGAAAATGCAGTCGTAAGCTATAACCTCAAGAAGCCAAGAAAATCATACTTAGGGGGCGTCCACACCAAAGCTTTTAAAAGCACCTGAAAACGCCTGGAGGACGCCGAATGCCAGCTGTTTTTTTCAGCTGAGTGCCAGCTTTCTTCAACTAAACGCTTTGGTAGGTGTGATACTTCTGCTTTGTTTATCAGTCGTTGTACGATGAGCCGGTTGGTTGCTGTGGTAATGTCCCGTCCTCCTCCACTGTGATTGGACGGCCGTGTGAGAACTGACATTGACGAGCTGAGCTTTTCACCCAAAGTTTAATCTTTTTCAACTCTCGGTGCTCAACGCTGAGCACGGCAAAAACACTGAGCGTCGGTTTTCAGCACGGAAGAAAAACGTTAGCTGTTGGCTTTTTAAAAAAACGTTGAGCTTTCATTGGAAACAATTAAAAACATACGCCAGCCGCGGGCGTAAAAGCTTTGGTGTGCGCGCCCCCTAATGATGCAAGTCTTTGTGACCTTTCATATATTCGAATACACGTCATTGGTCTTTACAAATCGTTTGGTGGGGCCAAAATTATACAGTTTAACTAATTTTAATGTCCTATTGATTACCAATACGTTAAGTGTTTTAAATCTGAACTTCGAAGGTGATGTTGTGTGAATAAAACGTTTTGGTTCGCTAAGTTAAAGCTTGGCTTAACTCTCTCAACTTTTTTCTAAATTTGGACTGGCGGCCCACAGGCAATTAGTAAAATCAGTACGAATGACAGTAAAGCTTTAGTGTACCTTAATCTATGTCACTATCGATGCTTAGGGCTGTCTCTCCAATCTTTTTTTCCCAACTCTTTCTCTTACACACCAATACACAAACACATTGGATCTACACACTCTGTCCCCCGCTGAACAATCAATATACTTGCACATTTGCAGTTTCTCTCTCTCTCTCTTTCTCTCTCTCTCTCTCTCTCTCTCTGTGTGTGTGTGTCTTTCTCGCCCTTCTCTCTTTATGTCCAGACACTTTAATAAAGGGCTCTCGGAGGGCTCTGGCCCAAACTACTGGCTGCATGCTTCTATTAATAAATGCCATTAAGCATCCGGCCCATAGGGGACTATTCATTGCAGAGATGAACTACCTTAAAGTACAGCACAGTGCACCGGCTCATTTCTACAGCTTCCCCATTACAGCAGCAGGCTCCCGTCTGCACCGGCCTCCCGGCAGCCTCGCTCCCGCCCCAGATGAGCCCAACAAACTCGCGGCAGAATTTGGTGGGCCGAGCGGTCGATAGCCAAACAAGAAAAATTATTGCAGCTATGATGAGCAAAAGAGAGAGCTGTCCGTTTCATTTTACAATACTGATTCTGAATCCTCGCAAATTGTCACCATCCAAATCGGCATTTAACAAATTACATAATCTGGGGAGGGGGATGCTGGGGGTATCAAAGTCGTATTTTAGTATATTATACAGTAGTATATAGGGAGTGTTTTCCTGGAAAATCGAACCCATAAACTTTGTGTTGCTGTGCATTCGACATCACATTAAAAGTGTTTGCCATCAGCCAATCAGCATTGTCAGGACTTTATCTATAATCACATGGCATTTATAACTAAGAGTTTCTAGAACTGGGAGCTTGTGGCAACGTCTAATGTGCCAGCCATAAAGATAAATGAGAATGTTAACAGATCGCTTTCTCTAAATATTTGCCTATACTCCATATTAATCTGCTTTATGATAGAAATGGCGTGACAAGACTGTATCGTGTTTTTTCCCAGTGACTGTGATTACAATTACAAACCTGCTGCTATTAATGGGCTCTCATTCGCAATATGTTGGTCGGCCAATTTAGCATGATGCACGATGGGAAAAGCGGAGCTATTGCTTTAGCCTTTCCATCATCTCCTCCTTCCTCTCTCTGCCATTTTTTTCTTTCTCCCTTTTTTAATTACCTTTCCGTCTCATCTACAGAAATATCACACCGGCTCAGTGCTGGCAAACATGAAATGAATAGTTAATTCAAAAATATAAAACTGTTGTTGGCTATTCCAGGGTTTTTTAAACTGTGGGTCAGGACCCACTTATGGGTCGCAAAGGGGGTTAAGGTGGGTTATGCAAAGTCACTGCTGTTGTAAACAATGAGGTTTGATATCTTCCATATTTGTCAGACAAGAGGGAAAAACTGTACCATTTTTGTCGATGGGGTAGGACCCTAATGCTACGTTCACACCAGCCGAAGTAGAGGCGTCAAGCGCGAGTGATTTCAATGTTAAGTCAATGTGAAGACGCGTTGATGCGCGTCTGGAGGTTTCGCGTCGCAAATGAGGCGTTTAGCACTGTAGACGCAATTCCGCCTCATTTGTGCAAATGGGGCGAATTGAGCGTTGCAGCGGGAAACGTGCGAGTTGAAAAATGTGAACTTTGGTGGAAAAACACATCACGGTAACCAATCAGGAGCTTGCTGTAGTAGTGACGTGATTACAGGAAGCAAGCTGAGTCGCAGAAGCCCCTCCCATGACACACATTTCCGTGTGAATGTCTCAATGACTAGAATGTCACGCGCGAGTGAAGCGAGTAAACTCAAAATGTTCAAGCGGCAAACTAGATGCGGTATACGCGAATTTGACGTCTGAAACGCGGCTGGTGTGAACCCACAGTAAGGTTTAGTTTTGTACCTTTACAGGTATGCAAAACATAATACAATGTTGTACCTTTTTGGGAACATTACTGTATCTTAAAGTGAAATGAAAATCTTCTCATCAAATTTCTTTGTTCTGATGAACACAAAGGAAGATATTTTGAGTAATGTTTGTAACCAAACCGATCATAAGCACCATTTAGTTCCATAGTATTCTATTTTCCTATTACGGAAGTGAATGGGGCTTATGAAAATTCTTCAAAATACCTTCTTTTGTGTTTATCAGAACAAAGAAATTCATACAGGTTTGTTTCAACATGAGAATGAGTAAATAATGACAGAAATTTCATTTTTGGGTGAGCTATCCCTTTAAGGTACAGTAATGTACCCCAAAAGGTACAACAATGTATTATGTTTTGCATACCTGTAAAGGATCCCTTTAAGTGTACTTTTAAAGGTACAGTTAACTGTTTTGTACCTCAAAAATTTAACTGGTACAAAAATGTACCTTTGACGCGACAAAAAAGGAAATTGTATGGTTGCATGTACTTGTATGTTCTCTCCTCTCCATATTTTCATTGCAGTGCTTAACCTACAATGGCAATTAATAGTAAGTAGGTCTGCAAAGCTCCAACTGAGATAAAAAATACATTAAAAGCATGGCATTCATTTGGTATGTGCGCTGTATTCTGAGAATCTAAATCTGTCCTATGGTTTTAAAAGGAATATAGCTATAAAATAGCTGTAATTCAAGAAAAAATAGCAGGGTACTGGTTTGAAATTACAGTACATGTGGGTGTGTATTGACTTCTGGTATGAATGTTTTTTTCTTTATTGAGAATCAAAAAGTAGCGTATTTGTTATTTATTATTCTATGCATTCTTTGTTTTTGTTGATGCATGAATTCGCAAAACAAAACAAACAAAAAAAATCGGACACACCTTCTCTTGCCTCTGTGTCTGTCAAAATATCTGTTTCAAAATCGTGCAGAGCGACTCGAGTTTGAAGTTCCAGATGAACAACCTCATTATCATCACCCGAGCGCGCCGTTATTCCGTATGAAACAAAGATAAAGAGGAAGAGAACGACAGAGCGCGAGGAGAAATATGAAAAGAAAATTGTGCGGCAGAGGTGCGAAGGGAGCCAAGAAATAAGCATGAAAGAAAAGATATGGGGAATAAGAGGGAAACATGAACAAATTAGGAGGGGGAGGAGAGCGTCATGTGCATCTCAGAGGAGATGAAGAGAAGGAATATGAAGTATACACGAGTTGGTGCCAAAGAGATGATGGCTCAGCTGGCTCCGTCTTGCTTTTGTTGTGGGTTTCAAATGGTGGAAGCTGCACGGGGGTCTTCCAAAATGTTTCTGTGTTTTGCTGTTAGCAAACCTTTAGGGTCGAATTCACAAACAAGTGGTTCTCGAATTTGAAAATCATTGAACAACATTGTGTTTGCTTTGCAAAATCTTATGTAACATTTTCAGTTTAGCATTGCTTCAATACATTGCATTGTTAAAAAACTTTTAGAAGGATCTCTTGACAGAAATGCAATATAATATACATAAATATATTATCAGTGGTTTATAAAAACATTAGTCCTAAACGGACAAACTTCTCTATAGATCACGTTTCGTTATTACTTTGTCTCAGACGATGACGTGTATGTCCTGTAGCTTGGCAATGGGTTTCGAAAAAGGAGGAGTGAGCTGTGGACTGAGACGTTGGTTGCAATTTACACAGCTAGATGTGACTTAAAGTCCCATATTGCACCTTTAAAGGGACACACACAAAATAGGCTCATTTTCCAGCTCCAATAGAGTTAAACATTTGATTTTTAACATTTTAGAATCTATTGAATCTTATTAGACCGCTAGCATTGCATTCAAAAATGACAAGAGTTTTGATATTTTTACTATTTAAATGTGACTTTTACATCGTGTACTAAGACCGAAGAAAAATCAAAAGTTGGGATTTTCTAGGCCGATATGGCTAGGAACTATATTCTCATTGCAGCACAATAATCAAGGACTTTGCTGCCGTAACATGGTTGCTGCCATAACATGGTTGCAGCCGGTGCAGTGATATTCGCAGCGTCCGAAAATAGTCCCCTGCTATTGAAAGTTTCCAAGGGGACTACTTTCGGGTCCTGCCTAATATCATTCTGTCGGTCTTAGTATACGATGTAACTACAGAAGAGTCAAGTTTTAAATAGGAAAAATATCCTATAAACTCTTTGGTTATTTTGCAGCGCAATGTTAATGGTCTAATCAGATTCAATGGATTGTGCTAAGCTATACTAAAAGTGGTAACGCCACACCCCGAGATCGGCTGAATGGATTCCAAAACTGAAAAAAATCCAATGTTTAACTCTAGGGGAGCTGGAAAATGAGCCTATTTTAAAAAAAAGTGGAGTGTCCCTTTAAAGCAGTGCCATTCCTACATGTACGTTTTCTAGCTGTAAAAAGGCTTTGAACTGGTTAATGGAACGAAAACCAAAACCAAAACTTTCAAAAAATATATGTTCCGGAATAGAACCGTTTATTGAAAAAAATTGTTACCCTTTAGTACCATAATTTTTTCGTTCTTTGACAAGATTTCTGTGCAATTTGACTCTGTGAAGTTCACTTCCAGTCATCGTTGATTCATCTGAGAAATTAGAAGCTTGCCACCAGCAAGTAGCCGACTCAAGCCCAAGTCTCAAAAATGCTCTAATGCTCAAAAATAGGAGGTAAATATATTGTAGGCTACCAAGTATCTCAAGATAAGTTGCATGAGATGAATAAAGCACTGAAAAACTTTAAAATTTGTACTTTATGTGGAGCGGCTATTTATGATGCATCTTCTTCCTGAAGCACCGTTTGGAATTCGTCCTCCATCTGTGTGTGTGCGCGTGTTTAAGTGTACTCAACAAATGTATGCATGTCAGAATTACAGTTAAGCCTTTTTTAATGTTTGATGACAAGATGAAACCTTAAGGGAAATTATGTAGACTAATAATTTAGGTTAAATGTCCTAATGATCAGCCTACTTATTTATATGTCCCACAGCTGACATGAAACGTTATTAACCGGTTCGGGAACTTTATTTTTTTGTTCTAACCGTTTCAGGAACGTCAACTTTAGGGTCAAACCGAAAACCGGAAACGTTAAAATACTGTTTCTGTTTGGAACGAACCAATTGGGAAAAAATTCTAAGCCTTGTTCAATAATGGTTAAAATAAACAGGGAGCACTGGCTGAGTAAACCAAGAGGAAACAAAGCTATCAGTGATCACAGTTTATACTTTACGATTTACATCGCAGTTTAAAAAAAGTTACGAAAAAATATGACAGATCAGATCTGGCTTCTTTTTCTACTCGCACATCGCTTCTCCTTTTAGCTTTCCATCATTGGTTCATCTTGCGAGAACTTGCATTGATGATTAACAGTCGAGTGGTTAGAGCAGAAAGGAGGACAAAGGGGGGAAAGCTGGCAACACCAAAGGGATTGCTGGTTCCATTAAGACTTTCAGCACAGCATTGCTCAGTCACCGGCCCTCTGAGCAATGACTTTCATTCTGGCCGAGACAGCTGTGTCCACATAGGGTTCATTTGGTACAGATATTTTAATCCATCACTCCTACGTGACCCCCTTAAACATCCGCCCAACTGCGCAAACCTGCAGCCTCTCACAGAAAATATATTGAGAGTCATGATGTTTAAGAACGTTTTTTCTTAAAGTGACGTGTAGTTTTAAATCAACTTTAGGATTGTGAAATAAAATTCGAAATGATATTTTGAGGAGAGATAGGGCCGCGAACTGAGAAACCGTTCTTATTCAGCACTTTTAAAAATACTATAAAGCAAATCAAAATTGCGATTCTGTGGCTAGTTGCATTGATCTTTAACCAGTGCATGGTCCGGACATCTTATCCAAAATCTTTGTATTGTTAAAGGTCCACTTTGGAGATTTTTTGTTGAGACTATGAATTGCAACCAATGGCTCAGTCGCCTTACTTCCCTTTCATAGCGTATAGAGAAGCTACGGTAACCGCCAAATGACAAACATGTCATTGTCTGAGACAACGTAGTGACAAAATGCACTCTATAGAGCAGTTTGTTTGTTTAGGGGGCTGTTGTAAAATTATGACTTCATTCTAACGCAATAAGAACAATACAGTTCATTATGTAAGGTCTTTACACACCACTGATAATAACGCGATGTATTATATTGCATTTCTGTCAAGAGATCCTTCTAAAAGTTACACAATGCGACTTTAATAGCAATCGTCAACACTTAAGTCATTAAATTCCTTTCTTGAATTTGGGAAAAATTAAACGGTGGGTTCTCACTGCAATAGACTAATATGGTTGCAACTTCGAGATCTCCGAAACGTTGTGCGTAGATGATGGCGTTCCAGCTCATCTCTTTCTCTCTTGTTACTTGTCTCTCTTTCCTCTCGGGAGAGCAGCAGTGGGCCAGCATGTATCGCTATAAAAGCTCCTGCCAAAACATGCCTTTGAAGCCGAGTTCAGAGATGCTAGCAGAAGCAGCATGCACATGCTAGCTGACGTAAGTCGGCCCACCTCCCCCAACCCCTGCGTTCGACAAACAGACAGGCTGCCCTCACAAAGGCTGTCAGAGATGTGAGATTTCTCTCTCCGCTCAGAGGAGGCTAGCGAGGGATTTTCTGAATCTCTTTGTTTTGATGATGTTTTTGCAGCAAGACTCTCGCCTGAATACTATTGATGTTTCCCCTCGCGGAGAACGCGACGACCTATTTAAGGCGTCTGGCCTCTATGTAGCTGATTTTTTTGTGTTTAATGAATACAATAGGTACTTTTGGCACAGTTTTTGTATTGTCACGTTTTATTTATGTCGACATAATGGGCAACAATAGAAATAATGCACATTGACTAGCAATTACAAAGAATAGTCATGTCGCTTGTTGTACAATTTGTCTAGTAATCGTAAATAAAATCTTTCAGTAATATTTCATACATCATGCTTTTGAGTGTTTAATTTTTTGTTAATGTAGTATTACCTGTAAATACTACCAGTATACACTCACCTAAAGGATTATTAGGAACACCTGTTCAATTTCTCATTAATCCAATGGTGTAATGGTGTGGGGGATGTTTTCTTGGCACACTTTAGGCCCGTTAGTGCCAGTTGGGCATCGTTTAAATGCCATGGCCTACCTGAGCATTGTTTCTGACCATGTCCATCCCTGTATGACCACCATGTACCCATCCTCTGATGGCTACTTCCAGCAGTGATAATGTCACAAAGCTCGAATCATTTCAAATTGGTTTGTTGAACATGACAATGAGTTCACTGGACTAAAATGGCCCCCACAGTCACCAGATCTCAACCCAATAGAGCATCTTTGGGATCTGGTGGAACGGGAGCTTCGTGCCCTGGATGTGCATCCCACAAATCTCCATCAACTGCAAGACGCTATCCTATCAATATGGGCCAACATTTCTAAAGAATGCTTTCAGCACCTTGTTAAATCAGTTCCACGTAGAATTAAGACAGTTCTGAAGGTGAAAGGGTGTCAAACACATCTAGTATGGTGTTCCTAATAATCCTTTAGGTGAGTGTAGTTTATTAAGGTGTTGAAATAGCTAACGTCAACAGTCGTTCATACATTTCCGAACATTTCTGTCAGCAAATTTTGTTTGTTTTTATATATTGAGGGTTGAGCCGTAATTACAAATGGCTTAAAGTTGTACATTCACAGTACAATACCATAAGTAGATTTCCAAATGTATAAACCTTATTGCTCTAGAGTTTTCAAAACACAATATTATCTCAAAGAGGGACTGTGTGGGGTGGGGTTATAATGTTTCTGACCAATGGCAGATGAGGGAGGTATTTAAGCTGAAAACCTGTTTGAAAATCAGAGTTTTGTACATTTTCCAGTTTGGTTTGCTGATGCTATTGGCATTCTTTGGCTTTGTTTCAAGTCTTTTTTATTGATGTGCCTTAAAAAAAAACATTGCCAATGTGCATCTTAATATGACACTGATATATTTTAAAATTTGTCAGTGCAAACAAGTTTGATATCTACAACTCTTGATCGGGCTGTCTCGACATGACCGCTGCAATAGCATTTGCGATCGGGGAGACTCCAAAGCAATCGGGAGGAGCAAACTAATCGGTGCTAATAATAATAATTTGGACAAAAAACACCAATCAGGTCACGCCCCTTTTTGCTTACTGAGGTTGCAAATCGGGCTTAACTCATTCCCCGCCAGCCTTTTTTTTTTAAGTTGCCCGCCAGCATTTTTTATGATTTTTACAAAAGTTTGGCTGTTTCTCAATTCCGAGAACCCCAGGCGATCAATTGAGAATTAAGATGTGTGCGATCTTCCTGTTGGTCACCTGACCCCCGGCATTGTTTTGCAGCAATGATTTCTGGGGCGTAAAGCGATTTCAGCTCACAAGTCTGCACTCGTTGCATCTTCGTTATCAAGAACACATCTGGGTATTTTCATGCGTCCTCTGTACTTGCGTTCTTGAGTATTCGAAGTGAACTTCGACGGTTAACGATGGCGTAGATCGAGAACACAAGGATGCAAAATCGCTGAAGAACGCATTTTGAGAAACAGCCTTTCAAAAAATGCCTTCTACAGTAGGAAAATTTTCTTGTAAAAATATATAAACATACAAATATATCAAATAAAAGAACAGACCCTCTGCTTTTAAACAAACAATAAACAAACAAACATAACGGGGGGGAAAGTATTCATGCTATCTATATATTTTCTCTGCTTATAAACTATTAAATATGGGTATTTTTCTTCAAAAAAAATTTTTGCAAAAAGGTGAAATAATTGCATTTTTGTGAAGGGATTTTGTTATAGATCAGATTCAGAACAATAATCAAAACATACACGGAGTGTAAAATTAAGAAATAATTTTTTGCTTCTCTTTTTTATGAAATGGGTAAGTGCACAATTTAGTGGATAACCACGGTATTACATATAACCATAAAGACTCATCAGGAACATGTTTTTTTAATTCAAATGTTTTTTCTCAATTGACGAGATAACTTTCCCCGCGAAAGAGTTAAAGGACAAGTTCGGTATTTTACACTTAAAGCCCTGTTTTCAGATTGTTTATGGTGAAATAGAACGGTTTTGACTGAAATTTCGACATATGCGGCTGCCCTGGGAATTTTCGGATGTTTGTGTTTCATCTCACACCTCTACAATGGGTTTAATGGTGCACTGGAACAATCCTTTCTAAAATGCATTAAACTTTTGTTTACAAAGACGTGAAACTCACCGAGTGGTCAGGGGTGTTCACCGATATGCTCACACAAAAATCGCTGCAAAAGATGCTTTCAAACAGCTGTTTTACCATTCGTTGTTAACTTGTGGACCTATTTTTCCAAACGCCTCACACCCATATATTCTTCCGCTTAGAGCTTGAATAATAGACACTCCAGCCCAGGTGGTGGCGCTAATCCGCCATTGCCAATTGCAAGAATAGAAACAAAGTTCCCGGCGCGGAGTAATACCGTACCTCACAGCACAACTAATACAAGTCAATGGAGTTGGCAAAAACTACGATAAAACCTGTTGGAATGCGTATTTTGCAGCGATTTTTGTGTGAGCATATCAGTGAACACCCCTGACCACTCGGTGAGTTTCACGTCTTTGTAAACGAAAGTTTAATGCATTTTAGGAAGGATTGTTCCAGTGCACCATTAAACCCATTGTAAAGGTGGGAGGTGAAACACAAACCCCCCAAAATTCTCGGTTTGTCGAAATTTCAGTCAAAACCGTTCTATTTCATCATAAACAATCTGAAAACATGGCTTTAAGTGTAAAATACCGAACTTGTCCTTTAAAATCTTCACGTGTGGTCGGCCTAAAGTAACCTGCAGTTTTTCCCTTCAAACTGAGAAAGTTGAAAGTTTAATTTTTTAAGATTAAAACATAAAGATCCCAATTTTAATATCATTGCTTTCATAGTGAGATTATGAAATTTTATCGTTTTATTAGAAAACTCAGCTATTAAAGATATATCTTGTTTTTGCTGATGCACAGTGTGTGGAACAATTACCTTATATTTGTTGTATTAGGCTTTTGTATCAGAGCAGTAGAAGCGTGGAGTTTGTTTTAGCTAATCAGACAAATTAGGGCCATGATGAAGCTGCAAGAAATCCCCGTTGAGAAGTCTGTAAGCAGGTGAACAAATCCCTATGGGAAAGCCATGATTGAGCCAGAATCTCACCGTGACTGATGCCCAAACTGATCAAGGTTATTATGTGAATCTGTGTTGTGTTGATTCACTGCTTTTCAAAGGAAGTTGACATTGGCGGCTGAGCAGATTGGATGGCTTTTATTTGTCTCAAAGCAAAGCTTTAATCAGAAAAGCAGGTTCTTTGAAGGCCATGCTGGCTCTGTGTGTAGTGGATAGCGTGTATAGCGGCTCTGGAATTGTCATTTGCTGCGATGGACTGTCATGCTGTGACACTAATATTGATTACTCAGTGTTTCCGCTATATACATTCAACCGTGGCGGCCCGCCACTCCTAAAACATCCCCGCCACGCCTGCGGTTGTGGATAGAAGGGATAAAGCAAACGAAATCTCGTTGGATGAGCACTGTTTTATCCTAATCCTTTAACCAAACCCAACTCTAAACACAACATTTCACACGATTGTAGGATGTATTTGTATCTAATTTAGCCAGAACCGCTGTTTTCATCCTAATAATCCTACCTCCAAATCTAATCCTTAACTTTCGGCATTTGCTGTATCCCTTCTAGACAAATCCCACAGCGGCAGCTCGCAAAAAAGCAACCGAAATGTCCGCTCTGCGAGACTGGCTGTCTAGAAATAAATTCCTTTCTGGATTTGCGTTGTTCACTCATTTATAAATAAATCTCCTAAAATATCATAATTTCCTCCATGGGTTTAGTTTAATTCACAAATAGATTTAAATCAACAGAGGATTATTAAGCTACGTTTCTGTTTTGAGAAATAATAATAAAATAAATAAGCCTATACGAAATATGTTGCACTTAAATAATTATTAAATTGACAAAACGACTAAAAAAGTATTTGAGTTTCTGTTCTTTTTTTTTTTGACGCGCTCTAAAACCAAACCAGCAGAAAGCACGTCATGTTTTTAATGATTATAAATAAGCACAAGGTTTTCTCCTTATTGTGAGTTTACACAAATAAAAATACATCATTTGAAGTTTCGAATGTTGTTTTACTTTTATCTTTATGACTATAAATTTAGGGTAGGCTAATTTAAGCTGCAAGGTCATCACGCATATGATGTTCACCGCTGCATATCTACACCAACACAGCGCAGGGCTGCGAGAAAAGACATTATTAAACTTTTGATTTAACAAATTACGAGTTTTTTGGACATTCATTTGGAATCACTGTACTCATATTATCAACTTATCTGGCCATTAGTTATTCAGTATAGGCTATAAGCGCAGCGCGCTGCTGACCGCTCAGCTGTCAGTCAATCGTCTGTGCTTTAGATCGACACTCACAAAGTTTCACATTAAATGATAAGATATTTGTCCAAAAACAAAAGGCTAAATACTGAATACTACTTATATGCGACTGCAAGACATTAATAGTCGAATCTGTTTGTAAGGAAACTTACATTATTCCCGTGGAAGAGAAGAACGTTGGTAATAGAAACTTGAGGCAGACGGTGAGACTGTTTTATCTGTTTTCAGACGAAACGGCAGGGTCGGGGTACCCGCGGGTGAACCGCATAATATTTGATCTAACAGGTGTAATAGGCTATTCGCGTGTCATTTGTGTTGTAGATGCAGGTCGGGACTCAATAGACAAGAGTAAAATGCGGGTCTAACATCCAAGACCAAAATTCGACTCGTTTTTAAATGTCCCGTGCTTATTTGTGTTTAAGATCTGTCTGAAGACCGGTAAAGGTTTATATTTAACTGCGCGATTTGCGGTGTGACCGGCTCGGGGTCACAGTCTTTATGTCAAATGGTGCGGCTGTGAAATAAAATTGCTGCTGATGTCGGATAACTGGTCGGTTGTTCTGTCAATCACAGCGGTGCGGATTATCTAACAGGACTGCATGACTTTGTAACAGCTCTGTACGCTAAACACGAGGACGAACTTGCAATGCACACTACATTAAAACTACAACGAAATATCCGAACTACGTACGTAGCTGTGTAACGGTTTTTTAAGAAAATACAGTTTAGATCAAACATAGAAAAGCAATATGCTATAAATATAAGGAAAAGTAAATGACAGCGTGAAAATTATAAAAACAAATACATGTTAGTTTACTGTAGCCTATATTCTACATTAATTTTTTTTTACATTTATAATCATCATGGGCGCCCCCTGCCGCCACAGCTGAAAAAAATCCTAGAGGAAACACTGATTACTTATCATCGTCTATAGAGGAAAAAAATGAGGCCTTGAATAAAGGCAAATTGAGGCCAAAAAGATTTGAGTATGTTGAAAGAGATTTGTATTTTCAAAGTGAACTGTTTTTAATTACTTGCATGTTAATGAATTTGTAAGCACTTGCATATTTTGTAGGAAATAATTTGATCTTTGCTCCTCTGTTTATGCACGCCTAACTGTTGGCAGGTTTATAAGTCATGCAAATTACACCAGAATCTGTTAACAGAAATTTGCAAGTACAGTAATAATTGAAAGACTTTGTGTCTTATGAACAGGTACAAAGTACACCTTTATACCTAAAGAGGTCTTATTAATACCTCAAGGTTACATATTGGTACCTCAAAAGTACATATTGGTACCAAAAGTATACATATCCAGGGTTTCCCGCAGAAAATGTGTTAGTTAAGGTGGTAGGGTTGGGCGTGTGGGTATTGCCGAGGGCGTGGCAATCAAAGAGGTGGGGCATATGCGTCATGATGAAAATTTAAATATTTTTTTTTTTTTGAAACACTTAAATAAAACTTAATTTTGAAGAAACTATGACAGAAAATGAACACATACTTGATTACAAATGAATTAAATGTTTTTACCTCTAACAGAAATCCCTGCGTGTTGAAGTGAAACTAAAGGGTTAATAAACACAAACTAAAGCAGATGTTGTAGAACGTCTGGCGGACGATGATAGATGGTAAAAAGAAAAACTGATTATTTCTCACTGTTAATTACATTATCTTAAAGGAGTGTAACTATGTAAATAATGCACATCAATAAAGTGAGCAAGAGCACTCGACAATTATATCTAATCAACAGGCACGTGAAACCTAGCTAGCAGGTTGCTCAAACAACAAAATCGCCAGTTAACTTACTTTAAATTTGCAATAACTATAGACTAATACAATAACAGGCTTAAATTAACCCAAAAACATAAGTCCACATACAGTTCTCACGGACACGCGTTTTATCAACTGGCTATCCTCCAGACATGACGGACCACGTCTTTATCTCATTTCGGCATGCTCGCGGTGTGAAGCGCGTCCGTGCTATTCTCCGAGATGTTTTAACAACTGGCTAGTTATCCTCCAGACATTGATGGTCCGGACCACGTCTTTCTCATTTCGGCCGTGTTGAGCACGTCCCCGCTCGCGGTGTGAAACGTGTATGCGCTATTCTCCGAGATTCACTTTGACGGCCTTTTGTGCAGCAAATGTATTTATTTTTTGGACGACCTAGTTAAGGCGGTAGGGTTTCTAAGCTTAGGCGGGCCGCCCGAACTGAAATGTGTTGCGGGAAACCATGATATCTGTACTTATGGTACATATTGGGACCTTTTTAAAAGGTACTGCCCTAGCAATAGCTGGGGTACATATTTTGACCATTTTTTCTGACAGTGTTGTTACTCTAAAATTTTGGGTCGTTTTAACCCCCCCCCCACACACACACACAAAAAAGTGCAAAAATCGAACCTTCAAGTGTACGTATTTGACCAAACTATGATGGGTTGAAACAACTCAGTATAAGTCAAATGAATCCTGACTGTTGGGTTTGTCCATATTTTACCCAAACTAAAGTGCAGACTTTGGTAAAATTTCTATTTCCAAGCAGGCATAAGGCTGACATTCAACATTGAAATATGGTTGAAATAATGTCAGTTCTTGTTTCAACGTTGAAACAACATTGATACAACACGTAATGCTAAGCGGTTGCAAAAGGTTAATAAAATGCTTAAAAATCAACGTTCAAATTTGGTTGAAGTAATGTGAGTTGTTTGTTAACGTTTGACTCAATTTGCAAAACCAAAAGGTAATTCAACGTTGATTCAACCTTGTCCTTAAATTGCCTGCTGGGTTATTATTTGAAAATTTGTTGGTAACACTTTAAACTCTTTTTTTTTGGAAAATACAAACGTTTTCTGCACATTAAATCGATTTGGCATTAATGTACGTCATACTAGCTCAACCACACACAGACTGACTGTCCATATGAACTTAAGCCCTCAGTTGACATCATGCATTTCATTACAATGATTTAGATCAGCCAGAGGTCCAGAGCGAGACATGATTTAGCACGACCCAATAAAAGCTGATAGACTACCAGGCTGTGGGCCATTGTGTTGGAGGTCAAAGTGCACTTCATTAATGCAATAAGTGGGAGAACTGCTAAAGCTATAGAGCTTGTGTCACCTTCCTCAGCGATCTCACTACGTTCTGTTTCATTCATCATAAAATTCATTTTTTAAGTGCTTGTAAAAAAAACTTATGTTGAAAAGTAGTTTTCATTTTGTGGCACTGTAAACAAGTCAAGTGACACACATATTATCCATATATTCAAATTACTTTTTTCGCAATAAAGTCTTTATATCTTGCACAGTTTCAACTGAATTCATTTTCTTTTAAGGTTGTTTACGGTGGAAAACAAGACACGGGCAGTCGATAGGAATCTAATATTTGCAGTGCAGCGCTCAATTTTTTTTTAATAAGAAAAACAAAACGTTCGGCAACTTAAATCCGTCGATGACGAAAAGTGTCAACAACATGGCACAGTTTAAAGGACAAGCCAATTACCAGTCCACTACCTCCATGCCGCCTTCAGCCACTTCTTTGAACAAACTGGCACGCCAAGTCAAAATCCATCTTACTGTACCGGGGGAGGGAAAACTTGGAGGAACAATAGACAAATGCCAGCCAGCAGCAAAACAACAATTCGGAAGCCGAATTGAAACGTCTGAGGGGAACTTATAGCATGTGGGAGTGAGGATTATCAGAAAAGGGCAGGCAAACGAAGGGGGGTAGATAATGTAGAGAGAGCAGCTGTTAAGACCAGAAAGAAAGAGGCATGAGGAAAGCGGAGGGGTGCACGGGATATTAGTTTTCCGCTGGGGGCCGAGGACCCGAGGAAAGTGATTTTGTCCTTGTAGTTTCAATCGCAGGCCAATGGCTGTCTCTCTCTTTCTTTTCTCTCTCTCTCTCTCTCTCTCTCTCTCTCTCTCTCGAAAGTAATAAACAGAACGTTTGTCATTCACATTCAGGAGTGACAGTGTCCAAGTTTGATGCTGAGAGCTTGGTAAAATGCGGTATACGGTTTGGCATTGTCGATGTAGGGCAGCAGTTGATCCATTTTTGTTGATCTGGTGACTGTATAACAAGTAGATGAAATGGATGAAATGTAGTCATTGTCATTTGTTTATAATTAATATAAAAATTCCCTTGAAGATGAAGTATGCAGTTTTTTAATGTTTAAATACTTCTTTATATTAATATTCTAATGCATTGGTGTTCCTGAGCCACCAAACACAGAAGCACATTAACCAGTCATGTGAGTTTGGGGCAGGAGACAGTTTAGTAACGCAAAAACTACAAAATTTATAGTCATTCATAAGCTATGTATTTTGTCAAGAGCACTGATATGTTGACCTTGTGAAATTGTGAAGGTTGTGCATAGTCCAGGTTGATGCAGAAATCTTTCCTGTTTAAAAGGGCACCACGAATAACCGAGCGTCGTATAAAGCACCTTCACAGCAGCCCACCATTAGGCTTTTTCATATTAAAAATCCTTTCACTAAGTCCTTTATGTGGTTCGGTACACACTTGCACATGTGGGAGGAAGGGATATCATTATAAAAGAGACAGGACAGAAAGGGCTTTGCTGAATGGTTAGCAAAAATACACTTTTGGTGTATAAATGATAATTTGGGAAGCTAACAAAACACAAAATCCCACAGTTTTATGCAATGGATTTGTCAGATTGTAGGGCTGCAATTAATGAATTTGAATGAATTACGGTGAAATCCCAGCACATCCCAAAGACAGGGGGCGCTCTTGTGCAGAAACCTTCTTTGTGCCACAAAAGAAGTAGCATTACAAACGCTATTCCAGGAAATGTCTATAGGAATATTATATCGCTGTTCTTCAAATGGTTTCAGGTATTTTCATGAAAATAAAGAATGTTTTAAATGAGTTTGTTTAATGAGTGTTGCTTTTTTAAATGCACGTTAAAAACGACTCCAACTCATAATGATTTTAGAGGACTTCCTACTGACCAAATGCCGTAATACACGCACAAGCTGTGCATGAAACACGGAATCGATTCTGACTCGATTTCAGCATTTTTAATGGGACATGCGGTTAATCGTTGCAGCCCTTTCTGATTGTAACTGTCTTATTTCAGGTGTAGGGCTGCATGGGCAAAAAAAAATTCATTTAATAGTTTTTTTTAACGTGGTCGATTCAAAAATGAGTCTCAAAGGTCACAAATCGATTTTTTTTTAAAGGAATATTCCATTTTCTTAAAATAAAAACCCAGATAATTTACTCACCACCATGTCATCCAAAATGTTGATGTCTTTCTTTGTTCATTCGAGAAGAAATTATGTTTTTTGAGGAAAACATTGCAGGATTTTTCTCATTTTAATGGACTTTAATAGAGCCCAACATTTAATACTTAACTCAACACTTAACAGTTTTTTCAACGGAGTTTCAAAGGACTCTTAACGATCCCAAACGAGGCATAAGGGTCTTATCTAGCTAAACGATTGTCATTTTTGACAATAAAAATAACAAATATACACTTTTAAAGCACAACTTCTTGTCTAAATCCGGTCCAGCGCGGCCTAACGTAAATGCGTAGTGACGTAGGGAGGTCACGTGTTTCATATATAAAACGCACATTTGTGGACCATTGTAAACAATAAACTGACACAAAGACATTAATTAGTATCAGTTGACATACAACAATGTAGGAACGGTCCTCGTTCTCAACACCTGTAAACACTGGGGCGGAGTTTCGCGTTCGTCCTCTGTGACCTCTTGACGTCATGAAGTATTGCATGGGGTCACGTTTGGCGCATCACGACCGGATTTAAACGAGAAGTTGTGCTTTAAAAGTGTATATTTGTTATTTTTATTGTCAAAAATGACAATCTTTTTGCTAGATAAGACCCGTATGCATCGTTTGGGATCATTTAGAGTCCTTTGAAACTCCGTTGAAAAAAACTGTTAAGTGTTAAGTTAAGTATTAAATGTTGGTGTCTATTAAAGTCCATTAAAATTAGAAAAATCCTGCAATGTTTTCCTAAAAAAACATAATTTCTTCTCGACTGAACAAAGAAAGACATCAACATTTTGGATGACATGGTGAGTAAATTATCTGGATTTTTCTTTTAAGAAAATGGAATATTCCTTTAAATGAAATAAACTGATCCTGTTTGATCAAGGAATGCGACTGTTCTGACTTTTTTCAGCATACATTTTTCATCTTGCATCAAAATTGTATTCTATTTTACATAATTGTATGCATTTATAAATTAGAGATGGGTGTACCTAAAGTGTACCTAAAATAAAGAGTTTAATATACAGATTTGTGGCTCTTAATTTCTTTTTATTAATTACCCACTTGTAAACTTATGTTCACTGTTCGTTTTTATAAATATAGTATTTGTATTAAATCTAGATTCATGGAGTCGAATCAAGAATTGAGCATAAAAATCGATCCGAGAATCGGAATCGAAAGGAGAATCGATTTGATAGCTTGTGAATCAAAATCGAATCGATCTGGAACATCTGAATCGATACCCAGCCTTATTCAGGTGTAGGATATTTTGGGATAAGGGTTGAAAGGATAGATCATCCAAAAATGACACATTTTGTCATGATTCACCTTGAAAGTCGCTGTTTGTGTTCCCAAAAACATTCAGTGGACGATTTTTATCCAAAAGTAAGGATGAATTTGGTTCGACATGATAGTGAGTAAATAATTTCAATATACTATTCATCAGTGCATACTGTAGAGTGCGTGATTTGATGTGACTATGTTTAGTTTCATTTAATACATTTTAAATCAAATTAATTAAACTGAAAAGTAACTTGCATTAATTTTTTATAAAAGTAACTCAAATATTAATGAGTACATTTATTAAGTAATGCGTTTACATAATGAACTTTACTTGTAATGCACTACCCCCAACATTGCATACTGCTACCAAAGAGTGCATATTTGTACCTAAAAATACATAATAGTACCTCAAAAGTACATATTGGTACCAAATGTATACATTTTTGCACCTTATGGTACATATTAGGACCATATAGGGAAATGCTCTTCATCTTAACACATTCTCTGCCATTTTTGTTAATAGATGACCAATTAGATGATGCATAAATAAAGTACCATTTTACAATAAATATTCACTCTGAACAACAACACATTTGCATGTGTAAAATGCATTAGGAACGCTGTGTCTGTTTTTCTTTAAGAAGTCATTCTCAACTAAGCTATGGCATTTTCTGGATGCATCAGGAGAGCATCACAACCGAGGGGCCATGGGAGTGGGCGGTCCTTACCTCAGTCTTCCAGTTCCACTTGGTTTTAATGAGCTCATTAATATTCACAGGAGCCATTTCCCCCTCCTCTTTAGCACCTAATTACCAGCTTTGCACAGCTGTAGTTCATGTATTATTCAGCGTTAATTGCAACTTCGATAGCCATTAATAAAGACTTGTGTTCTTGCTTTGGAGGAGATGACGCACTTAATTTTTTGCAGGAGTTTGTGCGTGTTGTGCCTCTGGTGCCGTGGATGATGACAGTGATTATTATTTTGGGTGAATGTGCAATGCAGCAGTGCTCAACAGCTGTGTCGGGAGGGCGGAGTGCGTGCGAGCGCGCAGGCGTGCGTGCGTGCGGGTCCTCTATTAAAAGCGATATTGAAATATTTGTTTGCACGCCTCAATGGCATTTAATCTCCTGTTGTTCATCAGTTTCCACTTGATTTATTTCTTCACCTTTGCTTATTTATTGAATTTAATTACACACAAAGCCTAGGACGCCGGCTGCTTGTTTGTGCGAGTTTCGCGTGTGTGCGTGTGCGTAAAAATGTGTGAAGAGTTTTAGTTTGTTCCTTCCTCCTCCACCATGCACAAAAAAATAATTGAAGAAAGGAATTTAACGTTTGCGGTTCCTTAACTGTTCAAACAACAAAACAATTAATTGTTTTGAAGATTAAATATTTGGAAATATGAATTGCAAATTTAATAATAATATGAATAGTATTATCTATTATTTAATCTAATAATAATATTTTTTGTATAACTTTAATATATAGTTCTCTTCACATTTGCATAAGAATGCAACCAAAACTAATGGGTTAACTGGGTCCATAATATTCTTAAACAAAAGGAACTGAATCACATTCTGGTTGAATCCTGACCCACAGACTTCGTATAGTAAACTGATATACAGCTCTCGCTTGGTGGCAGTCAGGCTGCGAGCAGTGCCAAGCGACTCGGGGTCTGTGGCAGCCGGTGTTGTCTGGATAAAATATCACCCTGGTAATTGTGCAGTAATCGTCCCGTGTGCTCACCCTATCTCCTCCATAAAGATGAGACCCAGATGCCGAGGGAAGATGGCCCTGTGTTTTTAGGACTGGTAGGACCGATGGGTGAACCAAAAGAACAAGGTCATGAGTTCGCAAGTGATTTATAGATTGTATGGATGTGTTCGAGATGTGTCTGTGGGTATCTAATTTTAGGGCAAGAGCTTCCCGCAGGCATTTTTTTTTTTTGTGAGAATATGTGTGCGCCTGTGTGTGAAAGTGTGACTAATGTTGTCTTGATATTAGGGTTGGGAAAAGTAGCTGGGATGTATATTTATGTACATTTTTATTTGATAGTGTTGTATATAAGTATGTCCTGAAATGGCTCAAATCATGATTTTTCCCTTAGTCATGAAACATTATTCTTGAAATCAGTTTTTGCTTTTAAACTCGTGACAAAAAAGTGTATTGACATACAATAAATAATCAATTTAGATTAAAATCATTGTGATAAACTTGACGTTGCTAAATTTGACATTGCTAACAAATTCTTTATGTCGTGATGTTCACTATGTTGCTAAATGTAACATTGCTGGCAAAATCCTTGCAAATATACCACAATATTTACTATGTTGCACAATTTGACACATGCACCAAAATTATCAAAATTATATCACAATGTTCAATATGTTGCGTAATTTGACGGTACTGATAAAATCATTTTTAACTCTTTCCGTGCCAGCTGTTTTTTTTTGCCAGCCAGCCCCAGCATTTTTCACAAAAGTTTAATGCCTTCCAGAAAATGTTCTTCAAATGTATAAACATACAATATATCAAATGAAAGAACACAACCTTTTAAACGTTTCATTAGTTCTCTTTTATCACCTCTCAAATATGGGTAGGTTTCTTCAAAAACACCAAATTTTATAATAATTATAATAATAATAATAATAATTTGTTACATTTATATAGCGCTTTTCTGCAGCACTCAATGCGCTTTACATATGAAAGGGGGATTCTCCTCCTGTGTGCAGCATCCACCTAGATGATGCGACGGCAGCCATATTGCGCCAGAATGCTCACCACACACCAGCTTATTAGTGGAGAGGAGAATTTTAAGCAAAAAGCTGAGATAATTCCATACACGGACAAACAGCTGTTTGCCCTATAGGGCAAAATTTATGAGATAACTTGTCAATGGCGGGGAAAGAGTTAATATAGCAAAATGTTAAAGGAAAACACCATTGTTTTTCAATAATTGACTATGTTCTTACCTCAACTTAGTTGAATTAATACATACCTATCTTTTTTCAATGCATGCACTTGTAATTGTTGTACAGCGCTTCTTAAATGTGTTAGCATTAAGCCTAACCCCATTCATTCCTATGGCTCCAAACAAAAGTTTATTTTGTGCCATTATACTTACTCATGTAACTACTCATGTAACAGTCTTTAAATAGGAAAAACATGGAAGTGTTGATGGCTTCTAAATTCATCCCTGTTTGGATCCTAAGGAATGAATGGGGCAAGGCTAAATGCTAACATATTCACGACGCACTGTGCAAAGATGAAGTGCACGCATTGAAAAAAGATTGATATGTATTAATTTTTCTAAGCTGAGGTAAGAACATAGTAAAAACTGTGGTGTTTTCCTTTAACTATGTTGCATAATTTGATGTTCGCAGTAAAATCATCGCAAGCATATCACAATATTTACCAATATTATTTATCTTGCAGAATTTGACGTTACTGATAAAATCATTGTTAACTCATTGCAATTTATATCACAATGTTCACTATGTTGCATAATTTGATGTTTGCAGTAAAATCATCACAATGTATCACAATATTTACTATGTTGCAGAATTTGACGTTATTGATTAAAATTTTTGTTAATATATCAAAATGTTAATTATGATGCTTAATTTGACATTGGCAGCAAAAATGTTTACTATTTTGCATAATTTGATGTTTGCAGTAAAATCATTGTAAATATATAACCCATTATTACTATAGACTGTTTCATTGGGCGCACGTGCGATGATGCGATAAGCATCTGGTCCGAACTTTATTTCGGTTTTCTGCTTATTTAATGGTCTGACTAGTTGCTGAAACTGAACTATTAAACAAATTCCTCGTTGAAAACCCTCGTTTTGGGTTCCTATGTAATCTACGTGTTGTTTATTTTGATTGTTATATATATATGTTGTTATTTATTCTTTGCTGAGTTCACCGGAAATTACGTGAAGACCACGAAGCTGCTTGTTTCTGTTGTTACTGCTGAAACCATCTATAATGCTGAATTTGACACATTCACCAAAATCATTGCAAATATATCAAAAATATATTAACTATGTTGTATAATTTGGCATTGACGATAAAATCATTATTAATAAATCACATAGTTAACTATGTTGGTTATTTTGAAATTACCAGAAAAACATCGCAATTGTATTGCAATGTTTACTATGTTGCATAATTTGATGTTCGCAGTAAAATCATCGTAAATATATCACAATATTTACTATGTTGTAGAATTTGATGTTACTGACAAAATCAATGTGAATATATCAAAATGTTAACTATGTTGCTTAATTTGACATTGCCAGCAAAACATTGCAAATTTTTTTTACTATGTTGCATAATTTGATGTTTGCAGTAAAATCATTGTTAATATATCACCAATTATTACTATAATGCTGATTTTGACACATTCACCAAAACCATTGCAAAATATCATAATGTTCACTATGCTGCGTGATTTCACATTGCAGATAAAATCATCTTTAATATATCACTTAGTTTACTATGTTGCATAATTTGGCTTTGCCAATAAAAACATCGCAATTATATCACAATGTTCACTATGTTGCATTTCATGTTTGCAGTAAAATCATTATGAACATATCACAATATGTAGTCTTCTGCTTAATTTGACAGCACCACCAAAATCTTTAGACATATTTCCGTCTTAGACTATGTGTTGTGTATGTATGTGTGTGTGTGTGTATGTGTGTGTGTCTGTTATTGAGTCAAAGATAGAAAGACAGTGACCCTAAGCCAGAGGGAAAGTGCTCGATGCCAGAGGCCTGCTAGTACACTTCAGCATCACCGCTGACCCTCTCTGTCACTTCAACTTATGAGCTGAAGGCCGAGGATCTCCTGCAGATACACGCACACGTGCCCTGCTTGCTCCAGGGTGAGTCAGTAGCAGGGCTATGAGTCACTTATAAGGGTCTATGAATCATGGGGGTTTCAGCAAAGCTACGGCTCGTAAGAAGCCCTTATACTCTATCTACACACAAAATCCAGCCGAGATTCAAAGAAACTGCATGTATAGTTGTAGTAAGTAACGTGTCGGCAAACACTTGGGGTGTGAGATGAACCCCTGCACTACAGATTAGTCATTGCTTGGTTGTTTTAGCATTTAGCAGGGGGCATTCAAAAATATACGATGTATTCGAAAAGTACGTAGCATAATTATCATTGGCAGCAGGTGCTTTTCAAAGTTATCAGTGCAATATAAAATATGTGCTTTATTTGGTGTCTATCGCAGAATGATGAAATTCTAGGGTAAGTCACTCTTCCCCACAGCCTTATCACGATCGCCATTGATAATTACCTACCCTGCTGCATTGTCACCAGAGCCCAAAGCGCTCGTGAAATCTTAACACGGTTTAGCCGTCAGCAAATGAGATTCTTAGTGCAGTCGGGTATGGCAAGTCTGTTTTTATAGCTAAAGTCATGTAGCAATAAAAAGGCATGTCAAAAGAGACCCACATATATACACACACACAGGCAGCAGTGGCAGGAGAAACATTGACGCGCAGTCGGAACAAGTTTGACAAAGCAAATAACTCCCATTCAGGGGCTTTCAAGCCTGTCCTCCATTCCGCTAAAGCCAGCAGGCTGTGTGAAGAAATCTCTCCATCTCTTTCCTTTTCTCAGAGCCTTGCGCTGTGCCGATGGCATATCTCCAGCACGCTACAACGTGACGAGCCGGTTGAATGGCGGTCTGATAGATAGAGGGCCACATGCTTGGAGCCCAACTCACGGACCCTCCCCTGCCCACCCCTTTACGTGCCGGCCCACCTGCCTGTGTTGAAACTGGGGTTATTGTAGTTTCTAATATAGTTTGATTTTGTCTTATTAGTTCTCATTACTACTTATTACTGAAATGTATTTAGTATTGTTCTAGTTATACTCTTTCAGTAATTTTTTTGCTCAAAATACCAAATAGATGATTTATTCTAACATGTTGAAATTGCCACTTTGTAGGTGTGAGCAAAAATGTGTCATTTTTGGGTGTGTCCTTTAAAGTGGAAATAAGTTGATCTTTGCACTGAATGGCAGTGCTGTGGTTGGCTAGTGCAGGTTAAGGAGCGGTATTATCCCCCTTCTGACATCACAAGGGGAGACAAATTTTAATGACCTATTTTTCACATGCTTGCAATGGTTAACTTAAACTAAGTTACTGGGTTGATCTTTTTGACATTTTCTAGGTTGATAGAAGTACTGGGGAGATTTTAATGATATGTCCCCTTTAAGTATTTTACGGCTGTTTTTGCTATAACTGTTTTCATTTAGATTAAATGGGACAGAGAATGAAAAACCAATTTTACCTTGTCTTTGTTTAATAATGGAAGTCTACCAGCATTCACAAACATACAAAAAGTGCTAGACATGCTAAACATCTCAGTCTCATAGAAATTCCTCTTTTAGAAATGTCAGCCAGAAAACAGCCCAATCTGAAAAACTGATGCTTATGACATCACAGGCATCTCCCTGCCCCCTCACTTTAAAATAATTGGCTACATTTTTTGAGTGGCAGCAAAGTCAGCCAATCAGTAATGAGATTGCAAGTTAAGCCAGTAGGGGGAGCCAAATAGGTAAAAAACCACTTGTTTAAAGTCCCCCACCCTAATAGAGCTATCTGAGAGAGGATTTTAGGAAGCTTCTAAGGCATTACAGACCCAAACAATTTTTTTTATCTACATGTCACATCACAGAACAACGATAAATACCCCGTTCAATCATTCTATGTCACCTTTAAATGATTAATTAGTTGTCTAGTGCTATCAATACCTATTGGGTGAGCTACTGAAAGGTTTCATAATGCAGTAGTGGCCAAAAGTGATGCCCAAAGGGGACAATTTGTACAGTATTGCTATAAATGCCCTCTCAGGATAGATTAAACCATGCAAATATGAGGTGTATGAGACAAAAAGGACAAAACACCACCATTTTTCAATATTTTACTATGTTCTTACCTCAACTTTGATGAATTAATAGATACCTATCTTTTTTTCAATGCGTGCATTTTTAATCTTTGTACAGCACCTCGTGGATGTGTTAGCATTTAGCCTAGCCCCATTCATTCCTTAGGATCCAAACAGGGATGAATTTAAAAGCCACCAAACACTTCCATGTTTTCCCTATTTTAAGCCTGTTACATAAGTAGTTACACAAGTAAGTATGGTGGCACAAAATAAAACTTTTGTTTGGAGCCATAGGAGTGAATAGGGGCTAGGCTAAATGCTAACACATTCAAGACGCGTTGTCAGGGCTCTCAAGTTTTATCAAAAGTTTGGAGTGAGATTTCATCTGTTAGGGGAGGAGCCACTTAAATATTTGCAGCAGCGACCCCTCGGCCCCAACCAATTCTCTCAGGTTTTTGGTAGCAGTTAAATTTAATATATTGTTTATAATTGATTAGCACAAATAGAAAGTTAAATGCAATGATTAATGTATACATTGGCAGGATATAAACATTACTAAAATAAAAGCCAGAGTATAGCTGAATAGCTAAAAAGAGTATGAATAAAGTATAATTTGAAAATAATGAAATAAATGAAAATGAAATATCTTGTCCTTTCCATTCCCAGGTGAAAAAAATACTATAGTAATTTATAGTAAATACTATAGTGTTTTTGACCCATACTATAGTAATGTACTTGAATTAATTTGTTGTGGTAATTCTATAGTTGCTGTGATAACATAACAACTATAGTAATATAAACGTATTACTTTATCCAATACTGTACTACATTGTCTACAACTATAGGGTATAATATACTAGAATATACACTACAGATTACTGTAGTATAAACTAAAGAATACTAACGTTAGAGTATTTATTACAGTTTATCAGTTCACTACTATAGTTAATACAGAGTATGCTGTAGCAATCATTAACAAAGTGTTGTAAATACTATAATATACTAAAATTTACTATACTATTCTGCCCTCCAAAGCCTAAGTGCAGTATCTACGCAAACACTGAAACTGAGAAAAATGGCTTTAAAGTTTTTACACTAGCCAGCCAAACATGTTGTAGGTAGATTAGTGGTAATGCATTCATGTAATGCCTTGTTAGGAAGAAATTTTTTATAGATAAAAAACAGGATCACCGATGTGACCTTTGACTCCCAAAATGCAGATATTGCACTCTGCCTTTGAAAGACCTTACACAACTAAAACACTATTGCAAAAGCAAAGTGCAGTATCTACGAACTAAATGTGTTCATTCAAGTTTTTCTCATGCTTCTTAATACATTTTGATTGTTTTTAATAACTGTAATAGTTTTATTTATGTTTGTGAATGCTAAAAATGCTCCTTTTACCACAAAGAGAGTATTTAACTCACTTTATTAATTTTTATTTATTAAAAAAATTACATTAGACGAGGTTTACTTTAAAACAGTAGTTAAAAATTAACATAATTTAAAAATAGAAGAACATGTTTGTCCCAAAGATATTATTGTTTCAAATGTACTATAAGTGGTAACTAACAGTATGTACATTTTAGTTAATTTTCATCTCAAAGTAGCACAGTTATGTAAACTTAGATATTTTTAAGATTAGCTTAAGAAGTACTAAACTAAATGTTTTAATAGTAAGTAGACTACAAAATTAGTTCGTGGAGAAAGAGCACTTATTATGGAAGTGTACTTTTTCACATAGTGTGCTTTCTGCTGGCCCGGCTGCGCTCGTCAGTTTGACTGGGCTCCGCTATCTTTGCCTAACAATAAAACTTTACCAGACTCTTATCAAACTTTTGAAGGAGTAACCCCTGTCAATACAATTTGATTAGCTGCCTAAAAAGTGGAGAGATGTTCGAATCAACAAACACCAATGCGCTTGAATCGGATTATATCATTATTGTCAGAGGATATTGCCTTCAATGGACGAGCACAGGTAGGTCAAAACTTGCTAGCAGCTGGCTAGTCAATGTTAACTACTTATAAAGCTGTAATTTGCCTTAGCATGAGGTATTATTTAGCTATCTTCCTTACCAGTATTTGTTTTTTTGCGTTTTAACGCGAGTTCAACCATCATTTGGCCGCGGGATTGTGCCATGGTTTGTTGTTTCTGTGCATAGGTGTGATTGGCAAAGGACAAAAAAGCAGGAAAATATATGGCACACCTACCATGACGTGGCGACATATATACGCATGCACTCACGCACACGCACACAAACTATAAAATGAAATACAGTTGAAATATAATTTGAGCTCAAAATTGATTGATCTGAGTGGCCAATCGTCAATCTGCGTGGGCAAGTGCCACCCTGACCATTATGTAGCCTTGCCACTGTTTCAGACTGAACAAAATCAGTCACTTTGTGCATTTAAAGGTAAATATATCAGTGTGGTGCATTTTAAGAGTAAAAATAAGTAACTAGATCTATGAGGATTTTTATGTTTTTGTAAATAAATGTGTGCCCTTTTAGTAAAATCTTTGGTTGCATATGGTAATAATAATAAGGCACACAAGCCACATACACAACTTGATAAATGAGATTTGTCATTGGTCAAAACATGTTTAATGTTTATAGAATAATTAGTGGGGGCATTTAATACAGATTAATTATTGATTACAACACGCTGAATTTAAAGTGGATACTGTAACACTAAAGTTATTCAAATGTTGTGACTTTCTGGAATGGCAGTCAAGTGCATTTGTCTTTTGCATAGTTCTTTTGGCACAGTTGAGCTACGCGTTTCACACACACACACGAACGCACACGGGCAAACCAGATCCATGAATGTGTTTGTTTGTCATTATATTATTCTGTAATCGCAAGATTCACAAACCATTAAGAGGAGCAAATACAGGCGTGTGTTCGTCAGGATGACGTTGGATCTGATTCGTGTATATGCGTGCGTTAACGTAAGTGATTACAGAATAATAATGCAAGCAAACGTTTTGACACAAACGCAACTTTATATTGATATTGCGAGACAGCATTTCACCTCGACGAGAAATCTGATATTTACATTACTGGCATAGCTTGATTTGAAACGGACAGTTTTGTCAAAGCAGCAAACACCTGGCAGGTTCTCTTAATTTTGCTGTTTGTCTCTGCCTATTCCTTCTATCCAAGCCCAGCGCCACTGATTTAAGTCCTTTATATATAAGGTCGTCTTACCTAGGCTAGGCTTCATTTACTTAATCTTCATCCTGCTGACAACTTGTTGTGACTTTTCCGCAGCCGCGCGGCATCTGCAGCTGGATCTCAGCCACACATCAAAGACCCCTCCCCATTCTACCTCTGATTGGCTAGTTTGTTAGTTTGGTTGAGAGTGAAAGATGTGTTTCTCTCATTCTATTTGTAGGCGAACGCATGATTTTTTTTTAATTCGCAGCCAACACCACACGCCGGTGATCCGACTGCAAGCTTTTTGGTGAGCTCTGCTTTCGATCGTGACAAATAAATAAACTACTTGCGGAGTGATATGAGGTCATTTATAACGGTGCCTTGCAACCCCCCCCCCCACATACACACAAAAAAATTGGATTTGCATGATTCACGAAAGCCTCATTTTCAGGTCGGAAAAGCCGGAATTCCGGATTTATCCGGAAGAATCACACCCCTGCTGTGTGTTACGATCGGGGGAAACCGCAGTATCTGCGGTATCAAAGCTGGAAAAACAAAGCCAGAACGCAGTAACATCACTTACTGCGGTTTGCCTTGGTATTAGCATGGATTTTGTAGTTACTGCAATTTTGACACCCTCATTTCTCTGAAACGGGACAAAATTGAACCAGGAGACTTTGTCACAAGACAGAACAGATGTCATAAAGCTCATTTCAAGCCTTAACTCAATTTCGACCAAGTGTGTAGTTACTGCGCTTTCGCTTTGGACGGCAGTATTAGTATGGTTCAAAAACACTATAGTATTTCCTATAATATTTTTCACCTGGGATTGTTTCAGGTAGCCTCTAGTGTTTAGTACTTTCCTAAAGTTAAAGCTAATTCTGATTGCAAAGCAGTTCGATTTTTTTAATCAATAATAATTTACCTCGGCTATATTTCCCAACAACAGTTTTTATTATCTTTGATCACATTTTTGTGATGTCTCCAAGAATCGTAAAATCAAATTGCTATAAAAAAGAATGCGTTACCTACCGCTTTCATCGGATTCTTCTCTTCCAACTGCCACTTCGTCTGTGTGACGTGAGAATCTATGTTGCCTAGTAACGAATGTGCTTGCAGCAGGATCACGAAATTTACCCAGAAACAACAAATTCTGATTTCTGATTGGCTGGTAGGTGACAATTATATCAGGATGTCTAGTGTGACCGTGTCCGCGGCTCGACAGATATGAACTCGGCAGAGAACTTCTCTCCTGTGCCTCGTTCATTAATTGTATAGTGTGGGAAAAGTTTTCTTATTTTTTCAGCGTGAGAAATACAAGGTGTGGCGTGTGAGCGTGTGAACTGACTGAAATGCGTGAGTCTCACGGTGAAAGCGTGAGACTTGAGAGCCCTGCGTTGTACAAAGATTAAAAATGCACACATTGATAAAGTATAGGTATGTATTAATTCATATAAGTTGAGGTAAGAACATAGTAAAATATTGAAAACCAGTGTTTGTTGAACAAAAAAAGTTTTTTTTTGGGAATTTACAGTACAAAATAATGCATAGATAAACTAAGATTACATTTACTACAATTGTATCTTTTGTTGTAATATTTTGTAGTCACTGTATCTATAAACTTTGCACATGTGTTGTATGTACATTTTTGCAAAGGCTCCTTGAATTCTTCTCAAAGCTGAGCTTCAATTTTTCTTCAAATACATGTACATTTTTTTTAAACAATTGTCAAAGTTGGACATCACTTTTGGCCACTATGATCAACATCACTTCATGTTTTTTATTAGTTGTAATGCTTTTTTATGTCTTCTAAGTACAGTGAGTTTGCTTGTGCACACGATTGTTCCTTTAAAAGGACTTTAGCCAGTTCCTTGTGCGTTTGTTTGTGCACGCGTACGTAATAGCCATGCGTGACTGCTGGAGCCCTGCGGTGTATAAGGTCCATGCAGTGCTATTAGATTGCGCAGCGGGTACTGATTTACACTGCCTGTCAAGGAAGGGGCGTTTTTGTAGTACCGTCTTTTCTCAGAATAACCTGGTCCCCTCTTGGAAAAAGACATTAAGACAAAGGCCTTGATAGAGGGATGTGGAGAAGAAAGAGAACAGGAATGAAGGGGTGAGAACAGGGTCTTGAATCTCATTTGATTTACACTCCGAGAAAAGCCAAGGGGGAATTAGGAAATTAGCTTGTAGAGAAAGCCTCAGTGAGTGGCACGAGGAGACTTAGCAGTGTTGCGCCTGACTTAAGGGCTCGCGATTTTTTTTGTGGTTAGTGCGATGAAGCCTTTCTACTTTGCTGAGAAACGGGGGAGATTAACTTTCCCTGCCCTTGCTTTTTGGATAATGAAGTGCTGATACTAGCAAGCACGCTGCAGCGCGTTCCTCCCTTATCCACAGAACCGCTATGTAGTTAGCATCGGTTTCCCGCCGAAAATCACTGACAAAATTCTCCACCTCAGAAGTTTGTGGATGCGAGGATAAGATATTCTACTGACTAAGAGGTATTTTAAAAAGTCAATAAAAAATGTAAAAGCTTCCTCTTTCTCTCATTGGGTTTATTGCTGGGGACTCAGCTGGCCTGGTTTGCGTTTCATTGCTGCGCTAAATGTGATTAATTCATGCAGTCGTTACATCGCTTTGGTTAGCAGTCTGAAGAAAAGTACAGAAGTCTGCTTGTCGCAGATTAAATGCGCTATAAACAGCAAAGAAAGTGAGAAGAGGAATTTAGTACCATTTCATCATCCCATAGGATATAAAAAAAACAAAACAAATGAAATCTCTTTAATATCACAATTGGTTTTCCTAGATAGTGGAGAGATTAGTTGAAGAGCTAATGGAGACTTTAGCTTCAGTTTGTTAGCATTCCTTAAGAGAAATAAATAGACATTAGCTCTAAAATGAATGGTGCATACTTTGATGTCTGAGAAAATGTGAACACAGTTCGAGACATCTCATGTGGTCACATTTGATCAGTCACCAAAGTCTACAGTCAATACTCTGAACTAGGGATGCTAAACAATTAATCGTGATTAATCGTTAGCAAAATAAAAGTTTTTGTTTACATCACATATGTGTGTAAACTGTGTATAATTAATATGTACATATATATAAAAATGAACACATTCATGTATAATTTTAAGAAAAAAAGTATATATTAAGTATTTATATTTATATATAATATAAATTATACATAAATATACAAATGTATATACACATGTAAACATTTCTAAAACATATACATGCATGTGTGTACATTTATTTATAAAAATTTATTATACACAGTTCACACACATATATGATGTAAACAAAAACTTTTATTCTGCTAACGATTAATCGCGATTAATTGTTTAGCATCCCTACTCTGAACTACAGTATGCTGTCCACATGCATTTTATTTGTCCCAAGTTAGATGAAAGATCCGAGAGAAAGTTAATGCTTAAAGGGTTAGTCCACTCCAGAATGAAAATGTTGCCATTAACTACTCACCCTCATGTCGTTCCACACCCATAAGACCTTTGTTTATCTTCAAAATACAAATTAATATATTTATTGTAAAATCCAAGAGCTTTTGGCATCCCCATGCATTCACAAAAGCTGTGCATTAAACACTGGCGTTATGCGTCAGCCATAGACATGTAAATACATAGATGCTTCACCCGAGCGCTCCATAGATGCAAGATGTGAATGTCTATGTCTATGGTTGATGAACAACACTGGTGTTTACCCATCAGAGACTGACATTATGAGCATAAAAAGTATTATTGTCAATTTGTTAAATAAAAAATAACTATTTTAACTATGTCTTCTGCCTTTCCTTGGCCTTAAAAAAAAGTGTTGCATTGCTATTAATGAGGGCTCTGAAAGCTCTTAGATTTGATCACAGATTGAAAAAAAATTCAGGATCATAAACACTGTTTTTCTAGTGTACCTAATTCACTTACCTGCCATATTTTTGTTAACAAACAAGCTTGAGTCTGCTTCCATAGCTCATGTATTTCATCTCGTCCTTAGCCCCCTGCATTGCTGCAACCAGCATGCCAACAAAGAGCAAACAACCCCACACCAGAGTCGAATAGGTGTGCCGGCATTAGTATCCATTACCGCCTGGGTTTATCGTGGGTTTTGCCCCTTTCATTCCTTCCTGGCTCTTTCTTCTTTTATGCATTTGTAGATAAATAACCAGGTCTCATATTAGTCCTGACCTTTTTGTTCTCTTGCAGATGTGCACGACACATCCAATAGCACGGTTAAGAGCCGATTGCGTTGTGAATCTTCCTTGCTAACAAATGTCAGGCCCATCGATCGACAACAGCACGCCAAAATAACACCAAAGCAGACGCTGGGATCCCTCTGCGCTGATAAAAATGAAGAGGGACTGGGTGTAAATGGGTTTGTCAGTGCATGTGCTCGGAGCAATTGAAAACCCAACTCCGCAGTTTCGAGTTTTCATTGATTAATCAATGCTAACTTACTTTATCAAACACACTTATCTTCCGATACAGAAATCCATGCTTATCCCAGACTCGCAGGTTGATGTGAAATTTAATGAAACATTTTACGTTGTCCATGTCTCCAACCACCTCTTCTTTTAAATGTGTGCACTGAAGTTAAATCCAGATTTGATGACATATTTGTTTAGTACGTCCTTTTTTTTTCACCAATAGTTCATAACCAGTATACAGTAGGTGCTTAATGGAGGTTGGATAAGCCCTGCTCTGTTGGATCCGGGTGAACCAGACAGAAACCAGTAAAAGGGAGTTCACCAGGCATGAAGCCCCAGTCTGGCATCAGCACAGAGGGTCATTTCTAGCTTGACTGGCAGACTGAATCCCCCTCTGTCAGAGTGAATTCTGCCATTTCATCTTGCTAAGCTGGCAGAATCTAATCTATTTATTATATATTTATATACACAAGGTAATGTCTGTATGTATATATATATAGGGCTGTCAAAGACCAATGGCCATCCAAAGCGCTTTACAAGTTTTTGCATTGTGCAAACATGGTAAGGAGCATCATATTTCCAGCTGACATCAGAGGTATCAGACTCATCACAACATACAGATTAGCTGGCCAACCAGGGATAGTTTTGTATAAAATCTGTGCTTTTCATGAAGACTACAGAAATGCTACAAAAATTTACAATATGTAGAATTATTTTTTTTTTAACATAAACCACACAAACACATTCCAGGGTTTACCGCAGAAAATTTGTTAGTTAAGGTAGTAGGGCTGGGCAGATGGGCGGGGCCTGGGGGCGTGGTAATCAAAGGGATGGGGCGTTTGCGTCATAATGAAAATATTTTTTTAAAAACACAGTTTTATCATCTGGCTATCCTTCAGACATGATGAACCACATCTCATTTCGGCCGTGTGGCGTGCATACACGCTCGCGTTGTGAAGTGCGTCCACGCTATTCTCCGAGATGCACTTGACAGCCTTTTGTGCAGCAATTTTTTTTGGGATGACCTAGTTACAGGCGGTAGGGTTTCCCAGCTTAGGCGGGCTGCCCGAACAACAAAGTGCTGCGGGAAACTCTGCATTGTATTATGCCAAATACACAAAATAACGTTGTTTTTAGCAATGAAATGGGACCTCTTTAAGACATTACAGATTATATCTGCGTAAATTCTTGTCAAAACGGAAATTTTTGAAAATTGTAACATGTAGATGTTTATATATTGGGGTTGCGCACTTGCGTGAGGAAGATTGCTTTTGAGTCTTGTCGCTCTTAATAACTCGTAACATATCAGGTCCCAAACTTTATCTCTCTTAATAACTCTTTTAACATCACGCAAGTCCTGCACTCTGTTTTCTAATTCCTGTGTTTTAAAACCAAAACCAAAATGTCAGACGCGCAAGGGGATGGAAACGCATACGCATACACTTCTCAAAAAACGTACAAATAAAGATAATTTTAGATGTTCAACAATCATTTAGAGCATTGAATTTGCTATATGAGGGCTTAATGTACTTATTTTTAAGAAAACCTCCAACTCATTTAGACATCACAGGTAACAACAGAAATTGTGCGTTACATTAATCTCACTTTAATAAAATTAGTGGCGTTAAAATGAATTTGCGTTAATAACACATTAATTTTGACAGCCCTAATATATTTACAGTTTTTTTTTGTATTTTTAAAAAGTTTTAGTGTATGATCAAATCAAATATTCAGGCAATGCAAACTAGCACTTATAAACTAGTGTGTTTAAATTTTAAGCTCCCCTCAAACTTTTTCCCCACTTTGTAGGCAGGCAACACCTACAGTAAGCTGATACAGCAAGGTGGTTTTTCATCTATCTACCTCCCTTTCTCGCCCTGCCTGAGGTGTCGTCTCAGATGTGCCGACCCATGTCTGATGAACTATTTATATATGCGTTTATTTATGTATTTATTAGATGCAGTTGCTCGTTCCTTCGGGGCAGGCTGCGCTACAGACAGACAGCCCCCTTTGACAAGTCATTTGATTTCGGTGAGGTCATAATAATGTAACCGTTTGAGATGTTAACAACCTCGCAGACGAGGCCCCACTGTGTCTTTGTTGTCTGAAACCATAACTCGCTCATTATGGGATGCGTGAAAGACCTACCAGGAGATTAAGCTCTAAATAAGAGCTGTGAAAGCGCTAAGGTGACGGCAAACAGACCTTTGTTGCATCTGTAAGCAGCCGAGGGATTTGGGACAGCATTCCCCAAAGAGAGAGGGTTTTGCGTACCTCCTCTCAGTGAGCCACATTGAGTGCGTAATTAATGTATTTACTATACGTACCGCTGGCCCGGTCTGCCTTTTTTCAGTTAGAGGGCATTTACGACCGGGAGCTAACGGGGGCACGAGGTTACATCTGCTCCAGTTCTCCTCGCTTACTGCACCATTAGGGTTGGTCGAATAATGCAAGCGCATTTATTTGGTCTGAAAAGCATCACGGAGCGCATACTGTAGGTAGTTCCACAGATTTGGCCTCTTACTCATTTCATCTTCACGATGCCGAAATCGTGATGGAGAATGTTAAAAGTGCTGAGTCATTTGTCTGATCGGCTAAGTGAAACACATTTGGAGCAAATGACTCAGGAGAAGAAGTGATTGAAACCGCCTTGGAAATTTCCATGAAATAGGAGCTGAAGTTTCTATAAGGGAGCCCGTGGGCCGAGGCAGATGGAGGCTAGGGTCTAATCCCCTCGCACCCGCCTCCGCTTGGGCACATACATGCAGGAACATTGAAGGGCAAATGTTTGAATCATTTAAAACTCATGGGAACCAAATCTATTCCGGTGGCCAATGGCTTGCTAGAGATGAATGCACGGCTATGACCCGCATTGCTGCTTAATTAACAGACAAGAGATGGAGAGGATGGAAGGGTAGATGGAGCGACATATAGATGGGAGCGATAAAGATAGATGGAATTGAAGGTACCCATCTTTTATCGTGCCGGGGTTTACTGGTACTCAAGGAGCAGTTAATTGGGGTTGAAGGCGATTGGCCCACCTGTCTCCAACCTTTTATGCCCGTAGTAACTTTTATGCATGAGAAGTCAAAGCGTAAAACGAAAAGTGATGAGAGAAAAATTGTAAGTCTAATACGATCACCATGCATTGTGGGATCTCCTTTACACCCCAGTCCTTGAAGATATGACCCTGTTTCCTAAAGATAGGCTTGGTGCCCAAAGCCTGGGAGATTTTGATGATATAGTGGTCGCTTATTTAATCAACTGGCAGCCTTTATTTGGTGTTTGTTACCCTCCTTTGACCTGTGGGGACTATTAAATGTCATTCCCCTTTAAGTGAGAAGGAGACACAACTTTACCCAACTTCGTTTCACCTTTAAAGGTCATGTGTTGTCATAGTAACAATTACCCCTCCTTCCACCCCGAACCCACCAACCAATCTGTGTCAGCTTCCTTTTGGTTTTGCACTTGTTTTCACCTCGCTCCGTTTTTCTCTCTCTCTCTCTCTCATTCTTTCTTGCCTGCTTTCCTTGTCCTGACGGATTACAGGATGTTTTTCTTCAACGTTTGCCCTCTGATACGGCGGCTGACGTTTTTATTAAAAGTACCAGAGGCTTACGGGAGGCGGTGCAACAGGCTGTGGACGCATCCACCCTCCCTAACGCTACCGCAGCCCGTTGATGAGAATTAATGCAGCGGCCGATATGCAGAGAGGTGCAGGAAACGGGAAGATCAGAGCTTGAGCTTTCTAGTCACGACAAGGCAATTTATTAGAATTTGTTTGCTTGGCCCTGAAGTCTTCATTCCCTAACCCCTGACGGAAAGAGAAGCTGGAGGTGAGGAAGGTGCAGGAGAGGAGGGCGGGCTGGCAGTCCACACAAAAACTCAGTCAGCACAACATGACATTTTAGATTCTCCGAGTCGCATTGTGTCTCAAACCGATAATGTGATACGTTTCCGGCATGTGGTTATTTGTGTGTTTTTTCGCAAATGTCATGCAACGTGGCACGAATACCGTCAAAATATTTGACTATACAGTTACAGTAAAGAGATTTGTAATACCACAGCATGTAGTAAATGAAAAACAGGCCATTATTTCAAGCAGTATTGCGTACAACAAGGTTATACGAAGTTCAGTGTGACTACAGATTCTGGTAGATGTCTGAGAAGCATCAGCCTCATAATACTGAAGGCCAAGGTGTCCTCTATAGTAAATCCTGTCTCAGACAAAATTGAAAATTCCTTTCAAGTACCTGCTGTCAGGGGTTAAGCATTTGGTTTTGACAGACAGTGTTTTCGGACAAAGACTTTGATATGATGAAAAAATGTATGCATAGATGGTTGTATTGGAAGGACGATAGATATGGTTTAGGCACACCCACATGATCCCATATGACTACAAAGACAGGCTAACAAAAGCTTTTTTCAGATACAAAAAACAAAACGTTATTTTTCACCTCACAATACTGTCTTATCTGCTGTCGAAGCTTTCATTTAAATCTTCTTGTAGATCGCGAGCGAATGCAATCTTTGTATATTCGATCGCCTCGTCCCACATGCAGAGAGTCCATTGAAGAATTTACGATGCGTAAGGTAAGACCACATCATAAATAGCAGGTTAATGCTGTTCCCACTGATCTTCTCCAGTCAATGATCAGGCAAAACGCAACGTTAACCTTTGTTGTTCGCAAATGAGCAGCGCACACAGAGATAATTCACCCAACGCCGCATGTTTGCATTGCTAAGACTACGAATGGAAAGCATACATGAAAGTTAAAAGTTAAAGGCGAACTGCGACATTAAGTTGGTGTGATGCTGTCAAAGGAAGCGCAATTCGATGTGACAGACATCGAGTCAGCTTCTGTTCTTCAGGGCCTGAGCTCAGCAGGAAAGCATCACTTTGGCCGCGACTTCCCAGCATGCAGTGCGGATGCAGCTTTCCACTTTATCAACTGCAGCAGGAATTTAGATGCCGAGCTACCGTACGCTGGGAGAGTCTGAAAAATTATGATGTGAAAGGAAAGCGCTCTGGAGACCTTAGAAAGGGAAAAGTGTTTTCATATTTCTAATGCATTATTTCACGCTGCAGATAAACAGGAATGGTTTAATATTGAATTAAAAGAGAAATAATGTTAGCATGAAAGCGAGAAACATTTCTCTTATTAAAAGATATCACTCATATTCACAAAAGGGACCTTTTATTGGTGCGCAAAAATGTACTTTGCTGTCCCGTTTGGCCTGATAAATTTGTGTGCAGATTTATCTCAGTCTGTAAATTATTTATTGTGTTTAAATCCAAAAAATTAATGACTTAAAGAGCTGAAATATGCAGTTTTACATCCGGTTGGACAATAATTAATTGATAACAAAATAGTCTAAAGATTTGAAAATGATATGGATATATCTTTAAAGGTACAGGCTTATAAATTAACATTATACTTCATGCAAAATATACCTCTGGCTGTAACTTATACAAGGGTATATCATGTATTTCTACCCTGGGTGTTTGAAACAGACAATCTTACACATTAAAAGTCTCACTTTAAGCGAAAAATGTAAGTTGAAAAAGCTTAATTTTTTTAGGTTTTACCAATTAAAGTAATTTTAAAGTTTTTCAACTTAAATTTTTAATTTAAAGTGAGAAATTTTCATTTAAAAAAGCTTAAATGTTTATGGTTTTACAAATTTGAAGTTTTTTTTTTTTAAGTAGATCCAACTTTCAATTTTACAGTGTATGATTGCTCATTTGCGTTTATATCATGTATAACTTATATCTGTAAAGAAGTTCGACCAGATTATAAATAATTTAACATTTTCTTTTTACATTACATTTTTTAAGTGTTTCAGTAGTCAGCAAAATTTGAAAGTGCGTGATTTTAAAGGAAAACACCACAGTTTTTCAATATTTTACTTACCTTAACTTAGATTAATTAATACTTACCTATCTTTTTTCAATGCGTGCACTTTAAATCTTTGTACTGTACAGCGCCTCGTGAATGTTTTAGCATTTAGCCTAGACCCATTCATTCCTATGGATCCAAACAGGAATGAATTTAGAAGCCACCAAACACTTCCATGTTTTCCCTATTTAAAGACTATTACATGAGTAGTTACACGAGTAAGTATGGTGGCACAAAATAAAACTTTTGTTTGGAGCCATAGGAATGAATGGGGCTAAGCTAAATGCTAACACATTCAAGAAGCGCTGTACAAAGATTAAAAGTGCATGCATTGAAAAATGATGGGTATGTATTAATTCATCTAAGTTGAGGTAAGAACATAGTAAAATATTGAAAAACAGTGGTGTTTTCCTTTAAGTTGATCGTACGTCAGAAGAATTACATTTTGTGAAAACTTTTATACTAAACTAATATTTTAAAACTATCAGCATTGGTCGAAAACAACACACCTATTTGCAGATAATAAAAGTGGCATTATGCTTGTGTAAAAGTTTCATATTTTATTTGGCAATTGTGTTAAGTAATTCGTTTTAGAGTTTATTATATCATTTTAGCAATTTTTGCATACTTCTCTTTTTCCATAATTAAATGTATTAATTTTGTTGCATATATATCAATTCGCCCTGCTCTCTAGATATCAAGATTAAAAAGCTAGAGCTAGTTAGCATCTGCTGCAGCTGACAATTCGTGAGCATGACAAGTCTAGCTTTTTGAATCTGCGGGCCTGACAACGATTGCGACGTGCGTCAATGCGTCGACGGTAGTGTATGACATACTTGAGTCTATACGAGGTCTACGTGTGTATTTATGCTTTACAAGTACAGCTCAAACTGGGTGGTAGCTGCCATCTCGAGCACAGAAGTGTGTATGTGTGTGTTCGTGTGGCTGCATGCCGGCTTTACTGTGACGGGGGTCATTTACATATAAATGAAAGTTGCCGATCACACGTGGCTGACCCCATTTATTCTGGCGGACGGACAGGCAGGCTCAGCTAGCGTCAACGCGCTGCGAATTACTCCAAATTACCGCATTTCCATCTTCGTGTCGGCCCTGTCAAACAAGTGCTCATCGTCACCACCTTTTCTCGGTTGCTTTATAGTTTCCTCTCTGTCTATACATCTACTCTATCTCTCTTTATCTACTGGTAGGAATAAGTGCCTTGGGGTCCATATCAAGCATGGTTAGATGTGTTGTGTCCACTAATCCTCCAAATAGAGCATTACTCTCCACCACAGAACTCACAGAACAGTTTGAGAGTTAAGGACCGGTGAAAGACTGTTGAGAAGTTGTTCGCTTACCTTGAGTCAAAACTCAATCAGATTGAAATCTCTGCAGCAAGGCCTCACAAATGCCATATACCTTGCTTTTCTGTGCACCTCATGTAGCTATAATCTTGGGTCTCCTATAGATCAAGAAGCAATCAGCGGCACCATGAAATCAATGGAGAACACAATTATGAGCGAGCATAACCTGACTTTGAGGTTAAATGGACTTGCATGCCCGTGTTATCTCGATGCAGCCTGTCAAATGATGCTTACAGGTTTCCAGCATGAATAGGTCAAGCGGTCACAGCACGACAGTGTCTTAAGACCTCTCGAACCTCAGGCTAACCTATCTAGTCAGTAATGTCAGTGGTGACATTGGGATTCTATTAGTGGCCTTGAAAGAGGAGCTGGCCCAAAGCCCAGTGGTACAGCCATAATTGATCTGTCATAGAAGACGCCCCAGCGACCTCCCTTGTGGCCTCAGCTGAATCCCCCAAAAGCCTGCTCTTCGTCCCTCCATCTCCACCTGGAGAATGAAGCCAGAAAGTGGCCTGAAGGTCACGCTTAATGACGGAGGTGGAAAATAAAGAGGCCTTAGATGTTGGATACCAACCATAATTGCCAGTGAACAGTGGGGTTATTTGATATTGATTCTCAATGAGGTGGATCCATGATGTCCATACGGTCTGTTTACACCATGACTGCAGGCTGGTCAATACCGGCATGCAGCACCTGGGAACCCAAGAAGGCCGACCGCTCCGGGGCTCATCTGAATCGGTGAATAGTTATTGGTTTGCTTCGTCCCGTGGCCTCATTTGTATTTTTAGTGAATTATTCTGCTTGTGCAACCTGAACCCACTTAAGCGTGTCACTTAGCATTTGTTGAAGATTCACAGCGCAGCGGCTTCATCAGGTTTCAGCCTGGAAGCAGGCGGCTAAGTGGTCTCTTGTCATGTTTATTTATTTCATTCTTTTCATTTTTTTGTTTTCATTTCATGATGCCGAATTGCGACGGTCGCTGTCCGAGTCGTTTAAACGCTTCCAGAGGGCGGAAAACAGGTGGGGGTGCCGCCATAATCGTAATCCTGCTTAGATTACTTCCCAGAGCTTGTCAGAGTTAACCGATCTTTGCTTGATTCGATAACATTATGACGGTGCTAAAGCTGCTATGTCTAAACCCAATTTATATCATCTTAACTGGTTACACCAAGTAGCGAGAGGCCTAATCCCAGTGACTTCCACTATAGGTGCATTGTAAAAAATACTTTGCTGCCTTGTAAATCCGAGTTGATTCAACAAAGAATTTTAAGTCATTTCAACTTATTATTATTTATCTTGACTAGAGATGAGTTGTTATAACTACAGGTGAGTTGTTATAACTTATACATTTAAGTTGACTTTTCTCAACTATATTTTATAAGTTGTGACAACTAATTTCTGTTGACATGACTTGTAAATCTGAGTTGATTTAACAAAAAAATGTAAGGCAGCAAAGTTTTTTTTACAGTGTGCGCTGTCTTGACCTATAAACAGCGTGGAAGTACAAACAGCGCAGAATATAAAAAATTGGCCCTGGGGACGAGTTCTGTTCCTTATTCAATATTTCGGTCTCTTATTCCATCTCTGTCCTGGAGAGACTTTTCCCCGTGTCACTTTAGTATGCATGGAAAATGACTCACAAATCCACGATATACATTATAAATGAGGCATCCGATTCAGCACGCTTGTCAAAGAGCAGAATTTTTATTTTTATGTGCCACCATCTTTCCTCTTAATTCGGACGTGCTCGCACACATACAGAGTCCCGATGTCAAGGGTATAGTGATGGGGCAAGTGATCATTGTGGAAATATGTTGGACCTTATGGCCTCTGGCCACATGTGTCGTTGATTTGTCTCCCCTGGACCTTATATTGATTTATTTTAAACAAGGTGGAAAAAATACTTGAGAAATGAGATGCCTGAGGTGACCAGAAAGGGAATAAAAAAGGAAGATGGAGGGTGCTGAGGTGAAAAAAGATGATGTGGAATAGGAGGGCCAGGGTAGAAGTGATTTTTAAGGTATAGTATAGAAATGTATTAGTTACTCTGGTGTCTCCGAACTCAACTTTTTTCTTTGGTACAACTTTGAATTTGTTCTGTATTGTTTAATATGCATTTACAAATAAATAATGCTGTATCGCTTAATGGTAGAGCATTGCATTATCACGCAAAACGTCATTGGTCAACGTAGGGAACACGCATATTAAAAATGTATACCTTGTAATGCACTGTCAGTCACTTAATAAAAGCGTCTGCCAAATGCGTAAATGTAAAGATAACGTGCTCCACAAAAGCCACCTGTTCTGAATAGGTCACCTTTATAAGTCTCGGGCCCTGCATTGATTTTTAGGAGGAGGGCTTATTTCATGAACCAGGTCTTTGGGACAGGACACAGATGAAGATGAACTAGGAGGCTAAATCACTTTTCTTTGGCCTCTTTTTTGCTTTCTCTCCCCCTCCCTTACCCATAATTCTCTGCTGTCATGTTTCCAATGGAGTGCGGCCAGGACGGTGTTTCAGAAAAAGACTTGATACATTATCTGAGATGGTTTTGTGAATAACTAGCAGTTGAACATATGGGTATATATGGGGCTGTTTACACTTGGTATGAAGATGTGTTTTCATCGATCGGATCACAAGTGGACGAGAGCGACACATTACGTTTACACATAGTATTTAAATCCGTCTCTTTTGTCCACTTTCAACCGCATCTGTCCTGAATACTGTGAGGGGTTGGTCTGTGAGACGGTGGGCGAATCTCTCTGCTGTCATTCAAACCCAAGCAGGAGTAATATGAGTTTATATGGACGCAAACTAATATTATGTCGGAGTCCACTGCTTGTTTGGCAAGTAAACATGCTGCACAGAGTTTTGTAAGTGTGTATGTAAGAGCTTTCTCTAAACTTTCAGCACAATTGATGAAATAGGATCGCGCAACTTTCACACGCTTTCAAAACGAAACTACGGAGATCAGCCGCTTTAGTTGTATCAATGAAAGGCTAAAAATAGCGATGTTCACCGTATGTTCACGCCAGAAGTCAAAAAAAGACGTAAAACTTGTGTTTAATACCTCAGATTAGATAAATGGGCGGAGAGAAGGCGGTCGCGTGTGGCTGTTCGAACACATTCAACCACATATGCGTTCCGCAACTCCAAAGCGATCCGATCGAAAGTGGTTTCGACTACCTCTGGATGTGGTTGAAAGTGGTCGAAAGTGGACGAGCTCAAAACGTTTTGAGCACCGTTTACACCCGGCATTAACGTCGTCCACTTGTGATCCAATCGACGAAAACGCATGTTAATGCCAAGTGTAAACAGCCTCTATGGGTGATTCTCACGCAATCTAGATTTAGAAGGTGTCCAGCATCAGAATTTTTAAAAGCCCTTGAAGCCAATTTTTTGCACATATAAGATTAAGGTCTGAACTTACTATAACCATTATTTTTAGAGGATTTAAAAAATATTTCCTATAGAATTATTTAAATTTTTTTAGATGATCAATATAAAAAATTATCATTACCACAACATGATATTACATTAAATATATGCATTTACAAACTCATGTTTCGGTAATGAGAACTAAAAAGTTGTCTAGGTACCATGACAAACAAAATTTAAACTTTTATCTGGAGAGAAAAAATAAGAACTGCTTACCTGGTAGCCATCTTGAGTGTCACAGTCAATTATGTCCCTTCCAACAATTTTTTTGTGAAAATGTTAGTTCCTTGAGGGCTTAAACAATGATTGAAAATTGTTGCTGAGGATGAGAAAATTGGTCTTGGAAACATTTATATTCCTTATTATTGTCTCTACATTTACCAATGATCACCAAACACCACATTTTTCTTTTCTGTTAATGTTTATAGTATAACATGCATTGAAGCGTTTTATTTGTTAGATTTTTTAATTATTTATATTTCCATGTCAAAGAACCCAAATCCAGTCATGGACACATTGCGGTAATGAAAATTTTCCCCTTAAATGTGGAAAAAACAACAACATTGGTTTGTATGATGTCATTTGAAATCATGTGCAAAATAGTACATAAAGAGATGTTTGTAACTGTATGCTTCTTATATTTGATATTACTTTATTACCAAAATGTTTCATGACACCTCATAAGTCTAATTTCGCGAGAATCACCCTTATGTGAAATCCAAAAGTCTCATAATCTAAGTATAAGATCAGGAGCATAAAAGTTAGATTTTTTTACATACTGATTTCAATCTTTCACATGACCTTATCAGTCGATATTAAAAATTACAAGGTTATATTTTCACAAAATTATCTTAACATTATGTTGGATGTCGGTTTTCATTGAATAGGTCACATAGAGAAAGCAATACATTAGATTCAGCTTTACAAATGTGCATGGCGTTCGAAAGACTCCTCATTTATCTCTCTCATTCTGTATCACTTTTCGAAAATGACGGCTCAGATGTTGCACTTTCGCAGCGTAACAGAGTTCTCAATCATGTTTTAACTTTATCTCAGATGTTTCTTTTGAAATAGAGAATTTATTGTGAAATGTTTAAGTATATTTTAACAATTGAGTGGCACATTTTTTTCCCTAAAATCTAAGACGTGTTGAGATCACTTCAGGTCTTTTTCTCAGGAGAAACATCTGAGGAGCTGGAGACTTTACAGAGATATTAATAAGATATCGCTTGACATTTCAGCACTGACATATTTAAATACAAAGCTCCCTGTTGAATTAATGTCACGGTAAAATAAATGACAATACGCACTGGATGACAGGAAGTGCGCGTCTGTCGGCGAGCTGGGATGGCCGCAGGTGGCGGAAGTGATTATGGTAATGTTTATGGAAGGATCTGGTCTCTCGGTGTGATATGGCTTATACGGGAAAGGAGGTGGGAGATAAGGAGGTAAATCAGCCCCGAGAGAGACCCACAACTCTTTGGTTATGTCTTTGTATGATCCAAGCTGTAATAAATGATGTCACTCCCTGTCAAACTCATTCAAGTAGCTCCATGTTTTCTTTATTACCTACGGCACAAACTTTTAACAGATGTGACCCTGCCTGTGAAAACCCAGATAAAGTCGTTGTGATTTACTGTTTTCTACAGTACATTAAACCATCCTACACATGATGTAAAACATATAACTTTGATATCTTGAATATTGATATGGATCATGTCAATCAGCATATTATTATCTGTGTTCCCTCGAATTAAACCCTTGACCTTTGTGTTGCTAACGCAGTGCTGTGCCAGTTGAGCTACTGGAACTGAATGATGGTTAAAAGTGCAATAGATTGTGCAGGGTCTGCTGATGAGCAACTTGACAAACACATGTCAACACACGCCACACTGACTCTCACCTTCTCTCTATCAAAAGCAGAAGAGATGGACAGACACTTACATTGTGTTTTCCGCCCATCTGCACCGTGTTCTCACATATTTGGAGTCCTTTGGGGTGAACAGGGGTTTGAAAATGGCTGGAGTTCATTGGTCTGTCAGCATCAAGGTCACTGTAGGTAAAAGTCTAAGTGTGTGTTTTATCTGACTTGCTTATCCTGGATGTTTAAAGGGGACATGACTTTTTTCATGTTTAAGTACTATTATCGTCGCACGAGATCTCGTCACACCCCTACAATTATTGGGTCCCAAGTGCTTCTATCAACCTAGAAAATTTGAGAAAGATCAACCCATACATTTGGCTCTCTTTGTGATGTCAGAAGGGGATAATACTGTCCCTTAATCTGCACTATTTAACCATGGCACGGCCATTTAGTGCAGAGATCAGCTTATTTGCATTTAGAAGGACTGCACATTTTTGCTCACACCTACAAAGTGGCAATTTTAACATATAAAAAATTATCTATATGATATTTCAAACTAAAATGTTAAATATGTACTCTGGGGACACCAACGATTTATTTGCCCTCTTTAAAAAAAGTGAAATGGCCCCTGAAGAAAATTACATTTTGGAAAAAAAATATTTTTTCACCACCAAGAATCTTTTGCTGATTTTAATCTGTTTTGGCATAAGAAAGAGTTTAGCATGTGATGTTTTTCTTTCACGTTGTGAGGGTCTGCTGTTTAAAGTGACTAACTGTTCTCAGCCGGCATGTTAAGGGCTGTAACATGCTTATGGGGGCATAACTGTATGCTGTGGTAAATTGCGAGATGTTATTTTAGTAGTGGGATACATTTGGTGTAGTGACCACCGTGCAGGCGAACTATTGGTACTATACATAAATAGCCAATACATTTTAGTTATTACAGCCATACCCATGATTTGCTTTTTGGGAGTAGTTACTGTTATCGGTGGGCGGGACATTCAAAAATAGAGAATTTGATTGGACGAAAATGTGTAGTGCATAGAGTCATCAGCATGTATACACTCTTAAAAATGTTGGGTTGTGATTTAACCTATGCTGGGTTTTTTTAACCCATTGTTGGGTCAAATATAAACATTGTCTGGATTAATTTAACCCAAAAGCTCGACCCTTTTGCACCCAACGCTGGGTTGAATAACTCATTTTTTAGAGTGTAGTCTTTTGGTTTTGATCTTACTGAAGGAAAATAAAATATTATAAAATGAATGCATAATATCTGCATAAAAGTGAATTTCGTAATGTTTAGGAGCACTCTTTTATATATACTGTATGGCATCAAAGCTGACATACAAATAAAAATGCTGGGTTATTTTCAACCCAGTGTTGGGTCAGAAAGGGACGAACCCAGCCGTTGGATTAAATTAACGTTTTTAATTTAACCCAGCAATGGGTTAAAACCTCTTAAAGTTCCAATGTATTGTATAGGGGTGCTCATATAAATGCCGATATACACTAATAATACGTGACGGATAACTATTTTGAATCGCACAGCCGGTATTATTCACAGCTTTTTCATGTACTACTGCTTTTGATCAGTAAGTTCTTATCTATCTGAAATCACTGTTAGTTTGATTTGTTTATAACATGCGTTTGAAAAAGGAACATTCGTCAAACATAATCATTATACATATTCTTTATTATCATGAAAATACCTGAAAAGGTTTGAAGAACAGCATTATAAATATATCCTTAAGCCATTTCTTGGAGCTGCGTGTGTATGGTTCTTCGTCTGCAGTGCATATTGAGTTTCTGCATGAGAGCGCCCTCTGGATTTTGTTTGTAGCGGCATTTCACCGTATTTCATTGAGAATCATAGTAAGCACCATCGGCTGATCAATCGGAGCATCTCTAGTACTGTGGGAGGAACACTACATTTTTTGACAGAAAACTTAATATCATACAACAACTCAAAAACAAAAAGCTAAACATGCCACAAATCTTTGAAAAGCTGAAATTGTTTTATTCAAATGATGTTAACCCTTTTAAGATACAGTCAACACAGTAGGTACAATTATTGCTTTTTTCAGGAATGCTAACCCAGCATAGACTAAATTACAACCTTATTGGTTAAGTTTGTCCTTTTTTGACCCAACACTGAAAATAACTAAGTGCTTGCACAAAAAATTTGCTTGCATTAGTTTCATATAAGTATGCGATGTTATCATACTTCTAATAAATAACAGGCTCTAATTTACTTGCCATTATATTAATTATTATCCATAACATGAAAATAATCAGCCAACTTTCTATATTGGTGCATTGCTAGTTGTTGTAACGAGGGTGTAGTTGTGTTGTTGGAGTCGATTTGGACTGCACCCACAGACAGATGGACTAAGCATGCTGGATCGTCATTGAGCCACGGCCTCATCTCTACAAACACACACGTACACAATCGCAATGACAGACACCAAGCCACTCTGCCCCTTCTGTAAAACACTCCAGCACACAAAGATCTGTTGTTTCAGTATCGATCGTCAAGGCAACGGCGATCCAGATCACGAAAGAGATAAGCGCACTGAAACGTGTAAGAAATGGACAGTGGGTTGAAAAAGATTAAAGCAAAGGTGGACTCCGACCACGTCTTATTGCAAGGTCCGGAATTAAATGCTAGTCAATCTGCCAGTGGACGCTTAGTAGTGCAAGATATACAAGTAATACTCAATCTTGCATAAAGACATCTTTGCTATATATATATATATATATACACATACATACATAAATATACACACACAGTAAGGTGCAAAAGTCTTAGGCCACCATACCCGAATAAAACTTGTTGTTTTTGCAATGTTATAGTGATCATATATAATTGTTTCTCAGTATTAACCCTAATAGAATACATCGAGAAAATACAGGAAATGTGAATATTGTATTAAAAACTATACAGAAATGTAAACTAATTTGTCAAGTTTTTAGGGTATTCTCCCCTTCCACTTGAGCAATAGCCGGAAATATATATCTTAATATATCAGTACCATTGTTTTGTCTCCAGATGCACACATTTTTAAAAGCTACTTAGACTGGATTAACTGGATTACCATTTGCTGCCTGTATCCGATTCTTTTGACAACCCGCTTAAATCATCTTTTAACTCTTTCCCCGCCATTGACGAGTTAACTTAATAATAGTGTACATTTAATTGACGAGTTAACTCGTCAATTTAGAGAAAACGCTTTAGTGCCAATGACGTGTTTTTCTGGTAATCCATATTTCCGCTATTATCCAACCCAATTTATGTGCCACATTATGGAAAAAATCGAAATTGAATCACATTCAAACATGCAATGTAAATGCAGGGCTCGAAATTGCGACTATTTTGGTCACATATGCGACCGAAAGTTAATTTGTGCGACCTTAAAATATATTTGAGAGTTTTGTTGTGGTGCAACTTGATTTAGAACTCAGTAAAGGAGTAGTCCACTTTATAGATGGGGCCCATTGACTTGCCATAGTATTTTTTTTCCTACTATAAAAAGTCAATGGACCCCATCTTTAAAGTGGACTACTCCTTTAAGTTCTTGCTGCTGTTCCAGGTTCAGTGTTCTCTCCAACGTTACATAACCAATCAAATTTCACCATTAAGTTCTTGCGTTTAATGAAGATCGCAGATTGGCTAATATGAGCGTCAGTCATTCCTTGTTGCCGTGCTACGTTGGTACGTGAAGCACGAAAATATGAAAAGACGAACCGCGAGCATGGGTGCGTTCCACTCCAGTTTTAGACACACACTCGCGAACTTTCCTAAACACTTCCCCTCAGGGGAATCCCTGTCGCCATTTTGAAGTGCATTCCACTTTGTCAAGTGGACGAGGGAAGTTTGTATGGACAGACCCTCGCTCCCTTGATTTTGACAGAGGGATCTACTTCATATGTACACTTCAGGCAGCTCCATATCCCACAATGCATCACAATTGTGACATCACTTCAGCAACTCGCGCTTTGCACATGGAGGGGGCGGTCTCCACTTTCCATGTGATCAAGGGCTTAGGGCGATCCATTTAAACCTACTTCAAGTGTTTCAGCAGTAGTGGGCACTCGTACAATGTAAGCAATGACGTACATCCGAGTGAACGAGACTGAGGGAAGTTAGCGAGGGAAGTTCATAAAAAAACCAACTGGAACGCAGGGCATGACGAGAACGAGCCGATTACAGCCAATGTTACTACTGTTATTCATGACGACGATCCAGATTCAAATGCAACTCCACCACTGGAAGATAAAACTTGACGTTAAACCTTTCGGAGAGAGTGGTTTAAAGATTACGAGTGTCTCCGCTATGAAAATGTAACTTACTATGTTTACTGTAAATCCTGTAAAACGGCATTGGTGGCAGAATCGAAACATATTTAGCGCCTTGCTTAAACATGGCGAAAGTGCCAAAAACACAAGTAGTGTCATGACAAATGTGTTCATTATTGATGGAGACACCGACCTGTCTGTCAAAGAGTATGGGCGCATGCGCTGGTGAATGGACATCCGACAAAAAACACGACAATGCTGATGGTATTTTTTTTTTGTATTTTTTAAAATATTGCCTATTTAGTAGTAATAGCATCCTGGTAATGCAGTTATCAATACCAATATATATTAGCCTTCTATATTAGGGTCAATTTTGTAATGTCCCAATTAATCAGTGTTTTAAATGTTTGCTATATTTTCTATTGTAATCTTAATCATTTTACCTCTAATTGTTAAATTATTATTGCTATACTATTTCAACAGCATTTGGGTATTAATTTAGGAATCTATGCAGCAAAAAAAAAACCCACACACATAAAATAGAAAACCAAATTTGTTTTGTTTTTTTCAATTATCTTTTTATTGATTTTTAACATTTTGTTAACATAGCAGACAATAAGAAAAAGGAATAAAATTACAAGAAAAAAAATGAATAAATAATAGTAATAAACAAAAACAAAAACAAAAAACATATATAGCAAATTAAATCAAGTCGGTCCATGGTCACAAATCACGATTCATTACAAGTTATGTAAACATGCCAAACCCTGTTATGACATGGTAGCATCAGAGGTTCCCATATCCTTCGGAAGGCGTCTCCCTTATTTTTTAGGGTGTATGTGCGTTGTTCCAGTCTTAAAGTTTCATTTAGGATTCGTTTAAACAGTTTAAATGATGGGGGTCTTTGTTGGTTCCAATTGAGCAGAATGCATTTCTTTGCTATATAGGAAATTATGATAATCCTTTTCCTGCATGTGGTATCCAGTGTCTTGTCCAATTCCGTACCAAATAGGTACAGTGTTGGTGTAATGTCCAGCGGGGTTTCCACAATCTTAACAGTTAGATCATGTACCGCCTTCCAGAAATGTTTTAATTTCCTGCATTCCCAAAAAACATGCATATTTGACCCAGAAGACCAAATTTTAAATGCTGGCCATAGGATGTGTAAAGCCTGGTGGTGGTGTTTTATTTTTAATAAATAAATGTATTAACATATACGTTGTAGTTGTGGTGCTTTTTAATTTTTGGATGGATGCGCCTAAATTTTTGCTGGTGCTCCTAACTCTTTAAAGTTGGGAGCACCTTTTATGCCTTTTCTGTCTCAATCTAGAGCTAAGAACGAGAACATGTTTTTGTGTGTCTTACACAAAATACAGGAAATGTGACATTTTGTAGTTTAGTACTAATGTAATTATACCAGCACTATCTCATGACAATTAGTACGTATTTTACTAGATGGCTATTTTTTATTAATTCATACAACGACATTTGTACAATTTTGTACGATTAGCTGTTAGCTTTGCTAAGTTGGGGTTAGGTGTTTCGTTGTTTTTTATGATAATTGTCTGTTTTTACACAATTAACTTTGTATGAATTGATACGAATTAGCCAACTCGTAAAATATGTACGAATTCTTGATAAATCAGGCTGAATTATATCACCAGAAATAACCGTAGTTGTTTAATGATTAAAAAATCATGATTTTAAAAACAGCTTTCATACATTTTCCAATATTATACATCCCAGATTATCAATGTGGACATATAGTTTTAATAGTCACTGTATATATCAATACAAATAATGCAGATATGTCGTTTTCTGGTTCACTCACCGCTGGCAGATGTGGCAGAAAATTATTTTGGACCCGGTAGTCTTGTGTTGACAGTTTTATGAGGACACAGGAGTTGATAAGATGCTTGCAGCTTTCTTTGTTTGTTTTCAATGCACTAGGCAGGAAGTCTAGACGCAGCCGAGCGCATTACCATTATTGCATCATCGCTCATAGCAGATAGGATGAATTGCTTTGAGCAAATGCCACTTTTGGCTTCAGGTCTCCGGCTTTACCGCGCTCTCTCTTTCCCTTTCCATCTGTCTATCCTTCCATCTTCTGCCCGTTCCCCACGGGCCTTTTCTGTCCACACCTGACACTTGGTTGACTTGCATCACTGGCTCTCTCTCTCTCTTTCTTCCCATCCCCGGCCTCTTTTCTTCTCATTTTGCTGTTGTCATCCCTCGAGATCTGCAGGGTTGAGGGAGGTTATGCGTGGCGTGGGGAGGGTGGCAAAAATAAAAGGCCAAAAATTGCAAGCTGGGTTGGGTTGCTAATAGGTTATCATAGCGCTGAGAAGGCGTTGGCACACTCGAGCTCTGTAACCCATTAAAGAAACGTCAGCTCGGCATGGGTATGCCGGGAATTATGGGTCACTGGCCGGGAAACGGTGCTGGCCACTCATTGGTCAGAGGAGCACCATGTAATCTGTCACAATCGTGTAATGGTGCTGACAGCGCTGGGAGAGTCCTCTTCTCTTGGCCACGGCAGGGCATAGAGAGCGGAGCAGAACGCTGTGAAGTTTACTAAATGCTGTATTAGCACATACTAAAGAGATCGGGAAGCTTTGGTGTGTCCTCATAATTGTTTGTGTGCATTCATCATACTTTAGTTTGTTGGCCTAACATTCATAATTGTTAACTGGTAATGCGAGATCTAGCTGAGAGAGCAAAGCTTTTTAATGCTTATGGTACTTGGCATTACATAAACATTATATATGTGTATATAAAACGAGTACATTGTATACGTAAATTGTTTGCATAAGCATGTTTCTGCATGCACATATCGTATAGCATCTGTAATACATAACGTGAACATTTTCCGGTAAAGCAATTGGAAGCCCTTTTTAAATCCCCTGCTTTTAAGGCCCTCATCAAAAGACTTTGAAGACAGAAGAGCGATTGCCAACATTTCGACATGAAACGGCCCGTTTAATGCGCTCTTCAGATAAATAAGTCCTACAAGACAAGGTTGGGAAAAAAATGCGAATCCGAAAAGATCAAAACAAACAACGTGGCGCGTCTCGGTAATTTGTTGACGGATTTTTCACTACAACTCTTCCAAAGCCTTATGTTTTCCTCCAGAAAGCACAGCGATGGCTGCTTTGAGCTCCGAACGCCTTTGCCGGAGAGATGTCTGGGATAGATGCCCTTCCCCTGATAAAAGACCACGGCAGCTGTGAAGTCAGGGAATCTGTTTTGTGCGCAACCTTTCTTTCTTTATCTCACGTTGACACTCGGGTGACTGGCTTGCTGAGTGTTTGTAGGATTAGATATTTTTTCGTACGGCTTTTATTTGTTCTTTTTGATTTTTTTGCGAGGCGGACCTTTTATCCACCTTCAGTTAAGACAGTGTTATGGCTGGTTTCACTCCGAGAGGCGTGTAGATGTTCAAACAGACGCTGTCATCCTGAAGGTCTTTTGTAGGATCTTGAATGTGTGTGTGTGTGTGTGTGTGTGTGAAAGGTCAGAAGCTGTGTCTTGTGGTGAGAACTTAGGAGGTTATAGGAAAAGATTTCATCTGGACCACTGACCTTTGAGAGATTTTAAGGGATGTTGGGTGCAGTTGGTGTGACGTACGATAAACTGACATTAGTTGGACGTGGAGGCTACTTTGTCCTTTTTACAGACATTACTGTAGGTCTATAGTAGGGCTGGGTATCACGACCAATTTGGTGATTTGATTTTCTTTTTTAATGGTTTCAAATTAAATCAATCTGATAGATTAGTTATATTTAGTGGCGGCCGGTGACTTCTTTTTTCGAGGGCGCTTGATGCAAAGTTCGTCACAACATATATGTAGCCCGTCATGTGTGTGATTCCTTTTTACAAAATATGTGTTTTGCGCATCGAAAGATCCTGTGTGCATCACGTGTCTTGTCAAAATAAGTGCCTGCTGCAGACGCGTCTAAAGGGTTTATGATAAAAGAGACGTAATCAGTTTACTGTTAAGGCAGTGTCTTGCGTGTATGCTTGCACATGGTTCACATGACACATGCAACAAACACATATTTTGAAAACGCAAGCAACACACATGAAACTCTGAACACTTATTTTGAATTTGCGCCCCTCGGACGAGCAAAGACCTACATGTAATGCATAGATCCAATATGCTGTTACGCATGTGATTACGTTAATAACAGACTACTTTTACGTGAATAACCGCAGCATTTTGAAATAATTTTGTGTAAATATTTCCATTCAAGCGCAAGTAAACATGAATCCAGTATTTTTGCGCTGCCTAAATGCCTTGAGATCCGGCTTGCCGGGCACTTCAGACAGGCGCAAACAAAACTTCTTAAACAGTGCATGAGTAGCGCATTAAAATCTGTTTTGCGTCTTTTTTTGCTTAAATATTGATAACAAAAGATAACAAATGAAAACAACGCAATTTTTTACCATAGCTCTTAAACTGGTGGTCGTCTTCTTCCGTTAAGTTTTTTAGTTTACAAATTCCGCCATCTAAATAGGGAATCGGCATGGCCCGAGCGCAACTGGCTTTTAAAGGCGATGAGAGCTGAGACTCATTTGTTTATTGCATGTTACGCCCAAAGCACACCCATTACTCATAACGAGAATCGGAACAACCATTTTAAACTGTGCGCTAGACGCACAAACCATTTTTCCCGTCGTTAAATTAGCAAAATGGATTCGGACACGCCCGTTTAGACATTTAACATTTGATTCTTACCATTTTGGAATCCATTCAGCTGATCTGTGGGTCTGGCGCTAGCACTTTTAGCATAGCTTAGCACAATCCATTGAATCTGATTAGACCATTAGCATCACACTAAAAATAACCCCTAAAATAGTCCCAGAAAATAATCAAGGGGACTGTTTTCGAGCAGTGCGTAATATCACTACGCCTGCTGCAGCCATGTTACAGCAGCAAATAGTATAGTTCCTAGCCATATCTGCATAGAAAATCGCAACTTTTAATTTTCCGTTGGTCTTAGTACACGATGTAACTACAGAAGAGTCACGTTTTAAATAGGAAAAATATCGAAACTCTTTGGTTATTTTTTAGCAGGATGCTAATAGTCTAAACAGATTCAATGGATTATGCTAAGCTATGCTAAAAGTGCTACAGTAGCGCCAGACCCGGAGATTGGCTGAATGGATGCCAAAACGGTAAAAAATCAAATGTTTAACTCTAGGGGAGCTGGAAAATGAGCATATTTAAAAATAAGTTGAGTATCCCTTTAAATTGGCAAGGACTAAAAGATGTGCAAATGTTCAACGTTCGTGACAATGTTGCACAGGTCCATGCAGGCAAGTGACTGTCCCAAGAATCGTTCACGTTTGCGCATGCCATCAGGCTTTTTTACGAGCCGTGCCGGAAATAAAATACCCAAGGCTAAAATGTAAGTTCATATATTTAAAGTTTAAACGAGGTATGCATGATATTATCAGCACGTCAATTATCCACCGCTAATGGCTTGTAAATTAATTATCGGACAAATACGGAAAATTACGCCAGCTCGCATGTTTGTAAGGAGTGCTATAGAGATGTCAGTTAAAGATGTAGACTATTAGATGGTCACAATTATCATGTACCCACGATCAAATTTTACAGAAAGATCATGTTACAGTGTATATTATATGGTTTAACAGCGTGACACATGGTAAGATGGTAAAATACACTCGTCAGAAAGACTTGGGGTTGTAGACTGTTTATAAAGTGTGGTGTCAGTGGTCGAAGCGACTGCAGGTACATTTGACCTCTGGTATTGTGTGCATTGGAGAAAAGCTAAAAGAGTTTTCGACTTCAGACGCTTGAGATTGACAGGTCGACGCAGTCGATGCTCTTATCAGAGCTTTCACAGAGGTGCTGAGAGCAAAGCACCTCACACACGCACACCTCTCTCCATCCATTTGCTCTCATTTTTCTTTCTTATTCTTTTCCTCGGAGAGGCTCTGGCAAACAAATGAGTCCAGCACTAAATCAGAATTTAAAGGAACAGTTCGCCTAAAAATGTATAATAATAAAAAATATGTCATCATTTACCAACTCTTGGTAAATTTCCGAACTACTAAAGAGAAATTGAATTTCTAAAGTAAATGGGGACTGGGGCTTTCAAGTACCTAAATAACAAAAAAGCACTACAGTCGTATCTTAAAGGGGGCATATAATGAAAATCTGACTTTTTTCACGTTTAAGTGCAATAATTTTGTCCCCAGTGCTTTTATCAACCTAGAAAATGTGAAAAGGATCAACCCAGTAACCTGGTTTTGGTAAACAATTCTCTGCAAGCATGTGAAAAATAGCTCATTGAAATTTGGCTCCCCTTGTGATGTCAGAAGGGGATACTACCGCCCCTTAATCTGCACTATCCAACCATAGCACTGCAATTTAGTGCAGAGATCAGCTCATTTGCATTTTAAGGCCACACCCAAAAACGGCACATTTTTGCTCACACCTACAAATTTTAACATGCTATAATAAATTATCTATATAGTATTTTGAGCTAACATTTTACATACGTACTCTGGGGACACCAAAGATTTATTTGACCTCTTAAAAAAATCTTGTGAAATGTCCCCTTTAAAAGCGGCCCTTATTTACCATATTTCACATACACTTTAGTCCTTCGAGTTGTTATTTACCGAAACTCTTCCCCCTCTCTCTTCTGCTTTCATCTCATGTACAGTAGATTTATGAGGCCAGCTGCGGCCGGCGGCTGTCACCGCGCAGCACACTTTCAAATCAATAATTGGAAATATTAATTATCACAGTCGGGATGCTGCAGTCAAAAGGTGTTTATTTCCCTATTAGGAATAACAGAGGACAAGGGGCTTTGATGGCCTGCTAATGCTAAATAATGATCTGGGAATAGGCTGTTATCTCACTGTTAAACTCCAGCCAAATCTCCTGCATTCCTAGTTTATAATCAGACAAGCAAATTTTCATTTTTGTTGCAGTTAATATATTAAGTTTGAAAAAATGGTTCCTAGTTGTCACTGGGGGCGGTACTAAATGCATTCCAAGGCAAAACACATCGCAAACTAGGGTTTACCAGCATTCAGGCCTTAGTGAGAATCTGTTGGGAATGTGTTTACCAATGCGAAAGAACAGAAAAGACTGATGCAAAACAGCTTTTGAACACACAGCACAGCAGGTGGGCAAAGCTTAAAGTCTGTTTCCTACGATTCTACAAGCTGTGACTCCAAATACCCTGACTCCAGTCACCTGGAAAAGTTAACCGAACAGTGTACTTTAAAATAAATGTATTCTAGGTTAGCTGCCACGGCAAACATGGGATTGTGAGCTGTGTTTTCCCATCCCCTGTTTTATTAATGCGTAAAAACAAAGACCCTGATTCGAAAAAGCACCGCAAAGCATTCATTCAATGCGCGCTGGCTGTTCGTCCCCGTGCAAACCGTGACGGAGCGCCGTAATGCAAATACCAGAATTATTTCGCATTCATCATAGACGAGGGCGACAAGACGCAGTCCCGATTTGCTGGAAGCAGCTTGTTCTGAATTTCTATCTACCCCAGCACAGCGGTGCCTAATCAAACATCGCTACAGGAGAACAGACTGCCTCTCAGGAGAACGCCTGTCTCATATCCCCCACTGTATTTTGTTTACCCTGTTTGATAGCTCCCCCTTTTGAAAGACAGATGCACGGCAAACAACTTGATTATGGAGTATTGTGTGTTTAAGGGAAAGAGACAGTGTTGCTATACAGTATCTAATTCTGTCGGAATTCCGCATGCCGGGTCGGAATTTCGGGACCCGAGGGCGTGTCGGAACGCATGCATCATCCCAAACGAGACGTGGCTGACGTGCTCCTGTTGGGACATGGGGATTTGAATTGTTCCACTGAGTTTAAACAACAGATTGGCAAACGCAGGGACGCCGGCGCTTTCGCCTCGGGCGAGATACGTACAAGCGCGCGCTCGCACCAGCGTGAGTCCATCAGCATATGTGGGGTGGAGTCACGGTGCTGGAAATGCCACTCAGCCGGGAAGCAATCTTATCTGGCAGTTGCAGGCAGCGGTTTTGCTCTTCTCCTGCACCACATCCCACCCTCTCCCCATTCCCGTCTTTTCTCCAAGACCTCAGTACAGTCACCGTTGCCTGCATGGGAATCTATCACAATTAGGACACGTGTTGTTTTTGTGCCAGGATTGCAGCGAAAAGCAAACTCGCTCGTTTTATCTTGCGTAGAGAACGGTTTTGTATAAAGGTACAAAAAGCATTGTAAAGTCTCTGAGGAGAGACACTAAATGAACGGTTTCCCTGACGACAGCACAAGTTTATCAACTGCTGGTCTGTTTTTGTCCCTGTATTTGTAAAATAAATGCCTAGGGATGCGCAATATACTATTGTTGGCTGATATTAGAAAATGTTCTGTACTGGATATACAATAATTGAAATTAGATCACTTTTAGCCATCTAGCACTAATGTAAGGATCGTGAAAGTTGAACCCTTGAAGATTTAACCCTTTAAGAACACTCTTTTGAAGAGCAATGTGTTTTGTTGGATGAATGCAATTGTATTGCATATTTTGTTGTGTACTTGTTTTGTTTGTTTTATGCTTTATGCAACATTTTCAGGTTTTTTTTCTAAGAGACATTCCACTTTTTTAAAATATGCTCATTTTCCAGCTCCCTTAGAGTTAAACATTTGATATTTACCGTTTTGGAATCCATTCAGCCGATCTCCGGGTCTGCCGCTAGCACTTTTAGCATAGCTTAGCATAATCCATTGAATCTGATTAGACTATTAGCATCACGCTAAAAAATAACCAAAGAGTTTCAATATTTTTCCTATTTAAAACTTGACTCTCTTGTAGTTACTAAGTATTAAGACCGACAGAAAATTAAAAGTTGCGATTTTCTAGGCAGATATGGTTAAGACAATACTCTCATTTTGGCGTAATAATCAGTGACTTTGCAGATGTAACATGGCTGCAGCAGGCGTTGTGATATTACGCACTGCCCGAAAAGAATCCCCTTGGTTACTTTCAATGGCAGGGGGATTTTCTTGGCAGTGCGTAATATCACTACGCCTACTACAGCCATGTTACATCAGCAAAGTCCTTGATTATTACGCCAAAATGAGAGTATAGTCCTAACCATATCTGCCTAGAAAATCGCGACTTTTAATTTTCCGTCGGTCTTAGTACACAATGTAACTACAGAAGAGTCAAGTTTTAAATAGGAAAAATATCCAAACTCTTTGGTTTTTTTTTAGCACTATGCTAATGGTCTAATCAGATTCAATGGATTATGCTAAGCTATGCTAAAAGTGCTAGCGCCAGACCAGGAGATCAGCTGAATGGATTTCAAAACGGTAAGAATCAAATGTTTGACTCTAGGGGAGATGGAAAATGAGCATATTTTCAAAAAAGTGGAGTGTCCCTTTAAGATTTTAATGAACTTTATCTATAATATCGTGGTTTTAGTACAGATGCAGTTAATAATGCATATTAATAGTTTTTATAGTTTTATTATTTATGAAAATATATAATATAAAAAATATTTTTTGTTGTGTTTTTGTGGTTATTGTTTTTAGACCAAATTTAATTTAATATAGACTATTTATTGCTAAAAGCAGTAGCATGGAAAAAAATGATATCAGAACTGGATATAATTTGTTTAGTAGTGCATATAGTTTTTTCGTGAATGCGCATGTGTGTGTCTGAAGTGTGCTGTAAGAAGTGAGGAAAAATGCAATAAACCGAGTGCCGACGATACTAAATGTACAAGGGAGAAGTACATTGCTCCAAGGAAAACAAATAGACCATTACGCCAGCATTTTATGGCCATGACAGTGACTGGTTAGGGATGAGAATCCATAAACCCTATCCGAAAGTCCAATGCGTTTGAAATACATCTCACTGATGGTGTTTACAGATGTGGGGCAGTTGTGAAAAACAGGTAAATTGTATCCGCTGCATTTCCTTGTAAAACACAGTTTTTTATTACGAGGCATTGCATTCAATGGGTTGCATGCATATTGCGACGTGTTTAGAAATGCATCTATTCTGTCAGTGGACCACATTTTGCCAGTCTCGCTTTATGTTTTATGTCAAACGATTTGTTTGGGATGGTGTAGTTCGCAAATAGCCTCAGTTTGTTTTTTTTATTTACGCCCGAGAACTTCTGAGAAATGCTGTTTAGAAAATTGAAACGACTTGCGCAAAACAAAAACATCACATTGCGTTATTTTAAACAGTCAGCGGTTGCACCCTGGGCCTTGCTAACTTAAGAGAACCAGTGTGTGCGCGCAAGACAACGCAACTGAACTCTAACCTTCAAAAGAATTACATCTTTTTTCCTTACACCCAATGTACAAAGACGTAGACCCTGCTAGTTATTATTTACGAGGGATAAATTTATGGAATAATTTCTCACAGGAAGGTTATTCATTTCCTCAAGGTGAAAATGGATACGTTTAACACTTAATGAATCTGGCCTGGGCCACTTCCTCATATATCAGCATGTTATTAAGGCATTTTAAAATCCCATTATGGTGTTTCTCCTTGAACAAGTCATGCTTTTATGGGATTGGCCTGTCTTTAAAACTGACCTTTTCACTTCTCCCCCCGCAATTGGACGGTAAAAGAAAATATGTTGAGGATTGAGAAAAACTGTTGATGCTGGCGCCTCTCAAACATTTTCTTGGCCCTTGAGTTGCAATCTGCATGTGACAAAAGTCACTGCAGCATTCAGAAAGGCTTAATTTCAGGTTACAGATGGCTGGGGAAGCAGCAAAGGGCGCTTTGCAAATTTGGATAATCTTGTTGCAAATCTCACCGCAGCTCTTGGCCCTTTTTCATTCAAACCGGGCCTGCTGTGTTGCTATTAGCAGTTCGTTTTGGATCGATAGAAAGCTCCCGCTTGGATTACAGTGCTGAGGAATGGATGTTATAAAGTCTAAAATAGGCCTTAAGGACAAAATCTGTCCTGTTTTTAAAGAATTAAAGACACAGTTTTCCCAAAAAGTTAAATGTAGTAATTTTCTCAACATCATGTCATTTCAAAACTTGTATGACTTTATTTTGTTGAATGTGAAATCTTACGGTTTAAAGATCGTTGTATTCTACACAGGGAATAATGGATGGTGACCATGGGGAGTCCACATGCAAAAAAAGAAAACCTAAAGAAATGAACCCTACCCGAAAATTTTTTTTCCCGAATCCAAGGTGCATTAATAATTTTTTTCTAACCCAAGACAAACCTGGAAAAATTAGACCTGAGTCCGACCCAGTAGCATTTTTTTAACCCAACTGGACACGAATGTAAATGCACTGACGTGTGTGCAGTCTGCAGCCCCGCACCCACCAGTCAGACAGAAAGAAACCCCGGTGGCCTCCGACCAATTTGACCAGCTACACCATTTATTTTCATTTGTTGTCTGACGACGACACTAAGGTCATCGCTAAAATGTGTATTTAAAATTGATTGACAGGTCTGGCTTACAAAAAAATGTATAGACCGCCTGCCACACGATTTTGCAGGCGCTCTGGGCAAACAGAGGAGGGGTTGGAAAAGGACTCGATGGACACACGCTAGATAGTTTTCGGGTTTGTTTGGCAGAAAAACATAAATTTTAAATTACTCGAGACCCAATGCCGCTATTACACTCTCTTGACGCACGGACCTCTGTTTTTTTTATCTAAGTGACCGTAAAGACCTCTAGGGCCAGATTTACTAAACGGGGCAAATTAGCGTAAGAGCGCAATTCCAAAAAAACGCTGATGGGAGTGGTAATATTAGCAAGTTATTTACTAAAAAGGGGCAAATTAAAAAAACACAGGCGCAACAGCTGATTTCCATAATGACCAAACCAATCTACTAAGAGCAGCGCAAGTTAGTTCAGGTTCGCAAATAAGCAGAGCTGATGAGTTGCACGTGATCTACTAACGCCTGATGCGCTTGAGTTCAGCACCACGGACATCACAGCTAACAAAGCCATAGCACACTAAAAAGAAGGTTTACAATAAGTTTCTCCTAATGACTTCCAGCAAATGAAAAAAAATGGTTTGGCAAACAAAATTTTGGAATAATATGTTCCGCTGGCATTCCAAAAACTGTTACAATCCTCGGCCTTGTACCATGCGCTCTCAAATGCCTCTTCTATCAGCTACAATTTTAGCGATTTCAAGTGCAAAATGATTTTGAAGCTTTTTTCGGCTTATAATAATGCCGGAAAAACTTGTAATATCACACCCGCAAACATGAATAAATGACCATTTAAATAGTGTCCTCCCATAAATATTACGTCTGAAAGGGAAACTCCTAGAAATGCATATGCAATGATGTCAGTCACAAAAATAACTAGACCACACATTTTCAGCGCTAATTATCCACTGCACGTCTTTAGTAAATCCAGACAGTCATTATTTAACACCAAAATTATGGTTTGCGCTAGAGCAAGCTGTTAGTATATCCGACCCCTAGTCCAGTACAGATCCGGAGTCTTCTGCTGTTTGGGATGTGGCTTCCAAATCTTCTAAAGCAATATGATAGGCGTATGACCTTTGTGTGAGGAACAGACGATCGTGTGATATCTATTCGGTTGTTAAGTGATGACGTAAGGAATACTGTTTCCGGGTCCAACCCTCCATTCATTTCAATAGAGGATACTATTTAAACAGCCGATTATGAGCACTATTTATTCATATCACACATTTAAAGGAACAGTATGTAGGATTGTGGCCAAAACTGGTACTGCAATCACAAAACTTGTGGCTAAAACTGGTACTGCAATCACACAACTGGTTGCCAATACACAAAATGACAACATAAACATCAGTTGAGGGCTGCAAATCCACTTTTTAAATGACAATATCCTGGCCGGACCACTGTTGTCAGTGATATAAGTATTTTAAATGAAAACGATTTCTTAATGTCTAGTGACATATCAGGGCCATTTTATGATTAATTGATATACATTTCTTATATACTGTTCCTTTAAGCGAACATTTTATAAACTCACGTGTAAACTGCACTCTCAGGCTCACAAAATCAAAGACAGAGAAATATATAATAAAAAACAACACATCCATAATTCCTTTTTATTTCGGATTTTGTTATGGAGATAAGAATTGGTGTTTTTGGTAGTTTTTCATTATGATACGAGTGTAAAATAGCCGTGATTTTTTGTTATTTCTCTATGACATCTTTGAGCGGTTGGACCCGGAAGCGGCACATGACGTCAGACTTAACAACCGGAAAGTCAGCATTCACTTTCAGAAACAAGCAGATTGATCATTCTGTGATAAATAAATATGTTTTGTTTGTGTTTCACAGAAGAACGTTATGTAGTTTTAAAAGACACAAGGGTTAAAAGAAGACCGAATGGGCTAAAATATCTCTTTAAGTTCCTTTTATTGTTTAACTATAAAACTCTTTATTATCCAACAGAATTAATCAGTTTTCAGGATACTTACATTTTTACCAACAGTACTAAACAATATAAATCATTTTGTAGTTTATTTCATACTTGAAACACTTTCTGTTACTGTACTTTTTCTAAAAAAAAAATACTTTTCTCACTTACAATATTCTGCTCTGTGTTTTACATTATATATCCAGGTAGGCGTAAATGGAAACACAGACAAAGTCTTTGAACATCCTTTGATGCTGCAGCAAAATCCTTTGAATCCTTGAACGACGGACAGACAAAAAACAAACAAAACGAAATCGGTTTCGCCCGACTCTGTAGAATACAAACAGCAGCTGAGAATACTTCAGACTTTACAGGGATAATCTAAAAAAAATTGTTGCGCGAAACACACAACACAAAAGCTGTGATGACAGAGGCTTCTAATCCAACAAATGCCATTCTTATCAGGCTTTAGTAGATTACTGTGGGCTTCTAGCCACAGAATCCCTCCGTCCCAGACACTTTCCACAGCCTGAGGGCCAGAGATCAATAGAGATTCATTGATCCTGCTTCCTCTAGTGGTTGCCTTCACTTTAATTGTTGTTGCATTTCACTTGTGCCGTGCCGCCACCCATAAACGCCGTAACCAAGCGAGCCGCAAAGCAAATACAAAAACGCTCACTGATCGCACATAACCAATTAACCACAGGATTTTATCTCGGGGTATGGACAGAAGTACTGGCTTTGGTGTTTCAATCGGACATTATTTAAATAAATAGCCATCATATTTACCATTTTTGTAACTATTAATTTGATAAACTTTAAAAAGAGTGTCTATAAGCTATAAGTGTGCTTTTCTGGCTATAATGGGATCGATTAGTCTTGTTTATATTCGGTATTAAATGTATAGATTAGTTTTGTAGTATGCACAATGCAAAAAACTTTGCGACAAAAGGCATCTCTGGCACAAATGATAGCTTTTTGTATTTTGTATGTGTAAGTTTTTCATCTAATCCCATGTGCTTTCTCTTTTAATAGATGACCCGACCCATCCAGGTGAAGCCAGCTGACAGCGAGAGCCGTGGAGGTAGTGTCTTGATTTTTTTGCTATTACCTTCACCCACTTTTTCATGTATGTTAATGGTGCACAATTAATATTTGACCATTTACCGGATAATCTTTCCTACTTGCTGTATGTGCATGTGATTCGCCTCTCGTATCGGACGCCAATCTCTACCTGTAAGCTATTAAAAATATGAATACCTCGATACATTTCAAATTAATAATTGCCAGTAGTACAATATAAAGTGAAGCGATGGTAATCGTACAGCACTAATGCATGTGCTCTACATTATTCCTGCTCACCTGCTTTCCTCTCTTCTCAACTCTGTCTGTCTGATGGATGTCCAGATTATTCGTTTTAATTAAGGAGGCCGTGGTGCTAGTGAACAGAAAGGAAGTCGCTTCTGCTGCCTGTCTAACCTTCCTCCCCTTGCCAAATCCATTAACCACATACTGTAAATTAAAAAGTAATTAGCTTAGATATTGGAACGGGAGACCTAGCCCTGAACCCTCCGACTTGATGTCTGGTCAAATTTAGGAGCTTATTGTAAACAAAGGGTGTAGGTGCCACAGGGCCGGATGTTGGGGGAAAGGGAAAGATGGGCGGATGCACAGCAAAGGGCCAACAATCAATTATATTGAATGACATTCGCCAAGATAATTTACTTATATTTGCGTTCAGTCTGTAGCATGTGGTCTGACAATTAGTGCGAAGAGATCTGCATGTATGTTGAGATGCCCACAAACGTCACAAGAGGATGATGACGTGGTCAAAGTGGTCTTGAAGGTTTAAAGGAATAGTTACAAAAAATATACTTTGTGTTTATGACTTCCTTTCTTTAGCAAAGTTAAATAATATCCTGGCTTCTCGTTGCCTTGTAATGCAATTGAATGGTTAAGTAAAAATATATGTTTGTAAGAGAAAACGATTCGTTTTTTTAGGCATATTTAGCATTCATTACGAAGCGTATTAATGTAAACTAACCATAATAGCTGTAGATAAAGATACATTTCTGAGAAACAGCGTTTAGCGTTCGTTATGACGTGAACAGTATGTATTGTAAGCTAACCATAACATCTCTAGAGAGTGATGCATATGTGAGAAAAAACTATTTGTATTTTGAGCGTATTTAGATTTTATTATGACGTGTACAGTATGTAATGTAAGCCAACCATAACAGCTGTACATAACAATACATTTGTGAGAAAAAAACTATTTATATTTTAAACGTATTTTAGGTTTGCTATGACGCATACTGTGTATAATGTAAGTTAACCATAACCGTTCTAGATAACGATACATATCTGAGAGAAAATATTTCGTATTTAGCATTCATTATCACGTGCATAGTATGTAATGTAAGCTAACTATAACCACTCTAGATAGCGATACATATGTGAGAGAAAATATTTCATATTTTGAGCGTATTTAGCATTCGTTATCATGCGCATGGTATGTAATGTAAGTTAACCATAACAGCTGAAGATAACGATACATATGTGAGAAAAAATTATTCATTTTCGAGCGTATTTTGCATTCGTTATGACGTGTACGTTATGTATTGTAAACTAACCATAACAGCTCTACGATACATTTGTAAAAAAAATTATATTTTGAGCGTATTTAGCATTAGTTATCACGTGTGCAGTATGTAATGTTAGCTAACCATAACAGCTGTAGATAACGATACATTTGTGAGAAAAAACTATTCATATTTCAAGTGTGTTTTGTGTTCTGACGTGTACTGTGTATAATGTACCATAACAGCTCTAGATAGCGATACATATGTGAGAGAAAACAATTTTTTGTGAGAGAAAACAATGTTTTTTGCACGTATTTATCGTTCATTATAACGTATACAGTATGTATTGTAAGTTAACCATAACTCCAGTTACTGATACATTTGTGAGAGAAAATATTTCATATTTTGAAAGTATTCAGCATTCGTTCTCACGCGTACAGTATGTAATGTAGTTTAACCATAACAGCTCTAGATAACGATACATTTGTGAGAAAAAAAGTTCATATTTTGAGAGTATTTTGCATTCATCATGACGCGTACGGTATATAATGTAAGCTAATCATAGCTCTATATAACGATGTGAGAGAAAATATCTCATATTTTGAGCATATTTAGCATTCGTTATCACACGTATAGTATGTAATGTAAGCTAACCATAATTGCTTTAGAAAACGATGCATTTGTGAGAAAAACAATTCATATTTTAAGCGTATTTTACGTTTGTTATGACACGTACGCTATATAATGTAAGCTAATCATAACAGCTCTAAATAACGATACATTTGTGAGGAAAAAAATATATTTTGAGCGTATTTTCCCTTTGCTATGACTCATACGATATATAATGCAAGTTAAGCATAACATCTCTAGATAACGATACATTTGTGAGAAAAAAAATTCATATTTCAAGCGTATTTGGCATTCGTTAACATACGACGCGCGTGCAGTATGTAATGTTAGCTAACCATAACAGCTGTAGATAACGCTACATTTGTGAGAAAAAACTATTCATATTTCGAGCATATTTTGGGTTCGCTATGCCGCGTATTGTATATAATGTAAGTTAAACATAACAGCTCTAGATAACGATACATATGTGGGAGAAAATATTTCATATTTTAAGCGTATTTAGCATTCGTTATCACGCGTGCAGTATGTAATGTAAGCTAACCATAACAGCTGTAGATAACGATACATATGTGAGAAAAAACAATTATATTTCAAGGGTATTTAGCATTCTTTTTACGCGTACAGTATGTAGGCCTAATGTAAGCTAACCATAACAGGTCTATATAACGATACATATGTGAGAGAAAACAATTTGTATTTTGAGCATAATTGCCATTCGTTATGAAGCGTACAATATGTAATGTAAACGAAATAAAACAGCTCTAGATAACGATACATATGTAAGAAAAAACAATTCATATTTCAACCATGTTTAGTGATCATTATGAAGAATAAGTAATGTAAATAAACCATAACAGCTCTAAATTCAAATATGGCAATACTTAAACTATGTACAATTTCATTGTTTCTTGCGTGTCTAATGACTACTCATTAATTGCATTGTGACGAAAACATGCATATGAGACATTAGCCTGGTATAACCAGACTCTCGTACATTCATTTCATTTGTACAGAGAGTCTGGCTAGGGTCCAGTGGAAAGCGTTACTTCCGTTAAGGAGGGTCCATTGTTGAAGTTTAAAACTATTGGATCTGCTCAGAGTCACTCAGGATTTGCCAAAGCCAATCGCTAACGTGTGGTCGTGACGTATTTCATGCAACGAAACCGTCTGGAAACAACAAGTCAGAATAATCAGACAAACAAAAGTTAGCAAACCTGGTTCTTGCTCCGGCTTTAACTTCTGTATATTCGGCAGTTTTGCAACAACGAACCGAATAGCTTTTCTCACGTCTTTCTCCGCTGCCATTACTGAACTACAACTCAAACTGACGCACGACCTCAACGTCATCGTTCTTAGCCACCCCCATCTGTTCGCTGATTGGTCCTGCAGATTTTTGCAGGAGAAAACGAAACTCTATAGAGCCATCCCAGACGTACTGCTGAAGCGAAATGAAAAATAAGCGGAAGCACGTAGGAGGGCGGAGCCAGGCTAATGAGACATGCGAGAACCAATGCGATTTTAAATTGATTACGTGCTGCAATATTTGAATCTAGAGCTGTCATAATGATCACCGAATACTAAATATAAATAGTTTTTTCTCACAAATGTATTGTTTTACGTCAGAAGACAAACCTGATGGGGTTGTATAAATTACTTTCATGATGGATGGATGCTCTCTTTGGTTATTGAAAATCACCCACAATTCAATTGCATAACAAGGCTAAGAAAAGTCAGGATATTATTCAGTATAACTCTAAAGGAAGTCGGTGGCATTATGGTAAATGATGGGCTAATTTTTATTTTTGGGAGAACTATTCCTTTAAGCTGACGTTTTCTGTGGCTGTCTATATCAGTGGTTTGTAACTCCAAGCTATTCAGCATTTGAAATTGGTAAATTTTCCAAAACATAATTCATTTTATTAAGACTTTTTGTGCTGCTTGCCCTTGAAAGTTTAGCGCCACCTGCTTACAGCTGGTCTAAATAGCCAGGTCTAAATTGAGGGTATATACCAGACCTCCTCCAAACGTCTTCCAGACACATCTGCAAAAAAATATAAATAAAAAAATAAAAGCTCCCAATGGTTACAGGGCAGACAAAAGAGTCTTTGAGAAGACCTGCACGGATGCATCATCTGAAGCCAGGAAAGCCATCACAAGCAATTTTCAGTACGTCATGTATGTGAGTTCCACATCCAAATGGTCAATCCCAGCAGTAGTCAAGCAGGCCTTTGTAGAGAAGATTGATGCCTCATAAACCCTCATTGATTTTGCCGTTGTAAAGGTGTGTGTTCGCATTGACTATGACACTTAGCTGTCTTTGGACTTCTTTGTGAGTGGCCAGCCTTAGGGCTCCCCAGGCGCCCGTTGGACTTCCTCGGGTCCCTTATTGCCTTTCTCTTGGTGACCATGTTGGAGATGGAGAGTGTGCTTAGGTCAGGCCCAATAGTTGCACATCATTTTAAATGAACAGCTCGGAGTATCACCCCAGGAGCAATCCAGCACCATTGTGACTTTATTGGTTACTGGGGATTTCTTTCGAACCCCAGACCAATCCTAGAGTTTTCTGCTTTGATAGACATGCTATTGCTTTTGGCAGCGGTTACATGCTGCGTAGCGATACGTGTCATAGTTAGGCACGTTCTCCGATCCCTAGAGTGGTTGAAGATTCATGCGTGATAACTTAATTATGTTTCTTTCTGTAATGGCAGGGTGGTGCTCGGATGGACAACGGCTACTCTCGCGGGTACTATTGGGACCCATGGTGGCTTTGATACTAATTACTCTCGTAATCTTGTTAAGTGTATGAAAGGTCACCATACCTGTTAAAGAAAAACAAAGAAAGAGACCTTCCAAACCTCAGTGAACCTTCTCCACAAGGGCTTCTTCTGTCAGCGGTTATTAAGTCTACGGAGCTAATGTGATTAAATTGTCCCTCTCGATGCTTTTTTTAATCATTTCAATCTGCATGCGGCCGTGGATTAGAAAGAATCTCCTGGATGGGTCACTTGATTGACACGCCGCCTAGTTAAATTAATAATGCGATGGGTTATCGCGAGAAGGACGTGCAAGGTACAGTACCCGCTTGAAAGGTTGCAACCTTGAATTTATGGGGACGGCTTAAGTGGTTGTTACCATTGTCAACCACATGCAATTATCTGCATGGTAATGCATCTTAGCGTTATCTTTGCTGTAATACGGTGTTTCCTAACCTTTATTTGTCTTGCGGTGTGTTCCTATACAGGCCTATCAATAATGCTCAAGCTCATTGACTTCAAACCAGAAATGTAAATGAAATACTGGATAGTATTAAGCAGTTTGTACAGTAAGCGATTGTGAAGAATCTATTTTAAAAACATTGTTTTTTATTTTATAGGTTTAATAAAGTTTAACACTTAACATTAGTTAATGCTATAAAATACACTGTAAAACAATTAATTTATGCAGCTGGTTGCCAGTACCTTTAGATTTTAAATTGATGTTATTTTCTGGCTACAGTTTTTCAAAGTTAAATGAACATTAAACATTAACAAGTCTTTATCTTTACATAATAAAACTATAACAGAACAGCCTTATGCAAAGCATTCTGGAAACCAGAAATCCTCATCAAGCTTTTTCTTATTTTTTCCTTCAGGTTTTGTTTCCAGAATGCTTTGCATGAGGCTGCAGGACATTACTTTTAATGTAGAATATTGAGAAAAACATCTAGCGAAACAAAAATAACACATAAAATAATAAAATTACAATCATCAATACAAAATTTGCTTCTAACTGAACTGAAATATCTATAAACTTCATATTCTGAATCTAAAATATTAATTAAAGTCACAGATAAGAAAATGCCACTCGATGAAGGCGCATGGCACAGGGTTTCCTCAATGAGTTTTCATCACAGGCCAAATTTTGCCAATACAAAGCCTATAGGGACACTGACCACAATGTTTGCTCTGCTATTTTTTTATGCTGTTGTTTTTTTAACAAACAAAAAAATCTGAATTTGCGTGCAAGCCAACTGTTCCTGCTGATCTACACTGGATATACTAACCATTTAATAGTGGTTCAATGGGTCACAAAACTCACAGTTGGACCATATAATTGTTTTTTTAATTACAGATTGGATCATTTTTACCATCAAAAAAAATAGAGGCTACTGTCGCTTTAAGAGCGAGTTCTGCACGGAGGCACATACAGTATACTGTAGCCTTTTTCGTAATTCTCTTCACTGCACATGCATTAATTTAAATACCCAATTCTTGAATTACATACACCAATTACCCATCCAAATATGTGAGAGAATTCTTAACCATTTAAATATATTTTCCTCCCTATAAGTCAAGATAGCCTGACGTGCAGGGCAGAGATGCATTGTGGTAATCCGACTGCAAGGCACAATAGCGATTTTGCGAACCCTGGGCTGTTATTTTAGTTTTATTCGGTAAAGATAAAGACTTGTTATTGTTTAATGTTCATTTAACTTTAAACAAACTGCTGCCAGTAAATAACATTAATTTAAATCTACAGTAAATTACAGTGTAAGAAAATAAAAATGTTGATTTCCACATGCTTTTAAACAAGATTACATTTGTGACTCTGGACCATGAAACCATTGATGTATGGTTTGTTAGGATAGGATAATATTTAGCTGAGATACAACTATTTGAAGATCTAGGATCTGGGGGTGCAACATTTTGAGAAAGTTGTACAGATGAAGTCTTATTACTAGTGATAAATACATTCTTATAAATTTATGATTGGAAATTTACACCCTACCTATCTGGTAACACTTTACTTGAAGGGGTGTTCATAAGACATGACACCTTCTTAATCATGACATGACACGTGTTATGAACATGAAGGAGATTATATGCACATTTATGACAACTGTCACTTGTTCAATTATGTCATTTTTAATCCAAATATGACATTGTTTGAGATGTCTTTGTTATGACAACTTGACATAAACCAATACATCATAACTTGTCATAAATCTGTTATAAAAATGACATAAAAAACTAACAGAACTTGTTCTTCCTCACACAGAGGGTTCTGATATAGAAGAAAAAACGAACAAAACATTTAATAAGTTTAATTTAATGTAATTAAGTTTGCAGCAATATGGACCCAACGCTGCATGGCTAAACCCATTATTGTACTGTTTTCATTTAATTTTAGGTGAATCGGTCTCCAAATGCAATAAAGTATCATTTTATCCATTTTTATTATTATTATTATTATTGCTATCATTACTGAATTATTGATTTTATTTGTTAAACACATGGAGGAAACGTAAAAAAAACATTATCAACTGAAAAATATTCATGACGTTGTTTTAAAACTATATGACAGAGTTTTTACACTTAATGACATTTTAATGACAAATTATATTTGTAACACTATAGATGAGTTCAAGAAAAATATTAATGACGTTGTTATAAAACTATGTGACAGAGTATTAACACTGGACAAATTCAATTTGGTCAGTTATGTTTTCTTGGTAATGTCAAGCTGTCATGACAAGTTGTGATGTATTGGTTAATGTCAAGTTGTCTCATAAAATCTCCTTCATGTTCATAGCACGTGTCATGTCATGATAATATATGTGTCATGTCAGTCATATGAACACCCCTTCAAGTAAAGTGTTACCAAATAGGTTCATGGAACATCATCTTTATGTATTTTTTACATACAAATGTATAATTTGACCCATACAATGTTGGCTATTGAAACTAATATACCCGTGTGACTTATGACTGGTTTTGTGGTCCAGGGTCACATTTATGCAATTTACAGACACTTAATTGACCTTAGTGCTTGGAAGTTATACATTAATTTTTTTCAGTTATTGCATTCCTGGGATTTAAACCCCTATCTGCTAATTTATAAAGTAACTTAAATTAATAAATGCAAATAAAACTGTTGTTAATTTCTATTTTATAACTAATGTTAGCGAATTGGATTTTATTGTAACATGCTACCAATAATGCAGAACCCCTGGAACTTGCTGAGGTTCCTATGTGGTCCCATCTATGTATGCCTGGTTTGGAGTTGGGGCAAATATATCTCTATAAATTTCTATGTGGCTCCTTTCGCTTTTTTCATTTGATTGACAACTCCCTCTGTGCAGCACCGGTCATTTTTATATTAGTCCTTACCTTCAGATAACAGCATGTTTGCCTTATTGAACACTTTTATATCCTTGCTCTGTTATGCAGCGTGTGTCATTTAAAGCAGCTTTGGGGGACGGACTATACGCTCACATACACACACTTTCTCCGGCTCTCCCCTGGTATCTCTGATATGAAACAGATTGATTTTGCTTCACGGGCCGGCCTGATGACTGGCACTGGCTGGATATGAAGGTGGCTGCTATTGCTTTTTGTAAGGCTGTTCAATGCCTCTCGGAGGCATTCGAGCCCTAACACAGGATAAATCAGCTTTAGTCGCTTTGATCCCCCACCACCCCCACCAACAGAAGCCGCCTTGTCTTTTTTCTTTTATTTCATTTCTGTAGCTCAATTCAGAGTGGAAATCATTTCGATGACAAGTTTCGTGTCTTAATTTTTAGAAGTCGATCAACGTAGGCTGGTTGGTCCAACTTATGGATTTTTCCAAATAAGGGCATCCGCAGGGACACGAAAATCCTTTGGCTGCGTTACCGTGTGTCTGATATTAAATCCTAAATTGTATCAAATGCAAATATGTGTTTCAACCAAGGTGGTATATATTACAGGTCAATTTTCCCTTCAGTGCCTTGAATTCCCTAAAAAAAAAAAACGCTAAAACCAGCCTAGGCTGGCCCTAATTGGTTTAAAATGAAAGTAGTAAAACCTACTTCCAGTATTAAGTTGGTTTAGCAGGCTTTAGAGTAAGGTGACCGTTTTTTTTAAATGAAAAGCAGGGACATTTCCTAGTTTAATGTTTAATATATAATTTCAATCTTATTTGTTATTACATATGAATGAAAACGGTGGAGGATAGAACACCAAAAACGGCACTGTCCCTGAAAACGGGGACATCTGGTCTTCTTATTTTAGATTGGCTTTGACAAGATCAGCTGAAAAAGTTTTCAAAATCACCCGAAACCAGCTTAAACCAGCCTGGGAGATAAGCTAGCTAACCATCTTAAATTAAACTTAACTGTTTTTATAGCAGGGTTGCACTGGTTAGGTTTACATCACTTTAGCACTTCTCCATGCTTACAGTATGTTATTTCCAGTGGACGGATAAGAATGCATGAATTTGCCTGAATGTGACAGTCAGGGGTAAATGTGGAGTGTGGCAGTAAGTGGGGTGAACACCTATATATTTTCTGCTGAGAGAATAAGATTGTTAGAATAAGACGTCTTGCATGCACATGCTTACAGACACGTTAGCGCTAGCTAAAAGCAGAAATAGCCGGAATAACCCTGTAAAAAGCAGAAAACGACAAGTGTGGCGGAAGTAATTGTAGCTTTTCCTCTGAAAAGAAAGAAAAACTCTAGATTATTCCTTTCAATTACACCTAGGTGGTCCAAATGTAGAAACAATATGCTAATCCCCTTCACAGAGGCATGGGTTCCACCTGGGTTTGTATTATTCTCTGAGTTACCCATACACCTGGCTAAAAAATAACGCTCTGCGTTAAGATACGGTATGTTTGAATAGCTGAGGCCATAAAATATAAATTAATACAGAGCTTGATGTAGGACCACAGTTGTAAGGGTGCTTAGAATGGGCTAAGCTTGGAAAGTTAGCAATGTTTTTAAGGGTTTTAACGCAAGTGGAATTAATTTTTTAAATTGGCGCGAACTACAGAGAGAGAGTCGAGAGAGTCGTGGCTTGTGTTGTTAGTACATATGTAATGGCTTTCTCTATTTCTGCGCAATTGATGAAATAAGCTTGTGCAACTTTTACACGCTTGCAAAATGAAACAAACATAAAAAGCAGAGAGCAGTCGCTTTAGTTTTATTAATGAAACTAAAGACAGCGCTAAACACTGTGGGCTAGCGCTAGATGACTGGATTGATGTCACTTTATGGGAGTGGTATGATAGCTGGAGCCATTTACTTCCAGTCTTTGTGCTAAGCTAGGCTAGGGGTGGGTGCGTCAGACAGAGTTACAGGACGCACAGAGATGAAAAGGGTATGTAGGGACTTATCTAACTCTGGGGGATACGGTGAATAAGCTAAAGTCATAAAAAGTCGGCGTGTTCCTTTTATGATATATCTTTACAAACTAGCAGTAGGCTAGCACACAACTGAAATAGACAATTTTTAAGGCTACTTTTATGCTACTTTGCATACTTTTTATAGAATTTATAGTTTCAGTCCACATTCAGAGTTTTGGGTGTACTGTTCCTTTAAGGTTTGCAACTGCTGTAGCAACGATTACCATTTCAACATCCACCACACTTTCCTACAAAGCTACCAGTCTCTCAGACAGGGAACGGCAATTGAAGGAACATCTTTCAACCACCGGTTCTCTCGTCATTCTCAGCTCCAACATGCATATAATGGTAAGCGCAGCGGTCGGGAATTCGTTTCAGCCCGTCTGTGCGAGCGGACCACCAAAGGTTACTGTTGAACACAAGAAGTAAAGGTCAGAAATCATGTTTAGTTTTCCTCCAGCTGCGAGGTAATTCCAGCCAGCAGATTGTGTCCCCGTCGAGGCAAAGCAGAGGAGCTTGGCGCAAAAGGGCGAACAGGCACAAGGTTATCCAGCCTGTACTGCTGCCTGATCCCCGTTGCTGTCACCCCTAATAAGAATTGCTCCCTTATCACAGCTACAATCACCTTGAGAAACAAACTCCTCTTCCATTTTGCCTTCGCACAAAGGCAAGAACCGGGGTGGCGGGGTGCAGCCAGCCTTTCTCATAATGGTTTATCTGGTTGTATCAGGCTTGAAGAGTGAAGATTGGTTGATGAAACTTGTTTTCCTCTATCTAAAGAGTTTGGAAAATAAAAGTCAGGTTGAATAGCTTTTGATGTCGCTGTTACGCTTTCGTTTCTTTCTCGGGAACCTTGCCGCAAGCAATTTAAACCTATAGAAATCGTAGCAATGCTGGTGCACCAGCGTATTTAGATTTACTTCACATCAGACACATTATACTACATTCGTCGTATGCACTAGGGCTGGATTTTCTGGGCAGCTGTTGTTAAGTGGGCCGGCTGATTGCATGGGTTCTGAAGCGAGCTCTCGAGGTCTTCTGATTGGTCACATGGGTCAGAAAGAGCGAAGCGAAATCACTGCAATCACCATGCGGCCGCCTCTCTCGGTGCTAATGACAGCCCTTCATATGCAGCGGTCTCATTAAAGCCATCATGCCCTCCAGTGCCACACGTACAACACACAATATGCATGTCATATTCAGGACACACGAGGACGTATGTCATCTAAAATGATAGATTGTAGATTTACAACATACAGATTTGTAGACACATTTTACACAATGACAAATTAAAGAGACTTTAGTAGTATTGACGCAAAAGATTTTATACTCTACCGTGTCCTGCTGAGCACAAGTTAGTCCTATAATCAGTCGTTCCAGAAAAACGCAGTTTTTTGGTGATTATTGTGGGCAAAAATCCTTTATCTTGCGGCACGTTTTCTTTAAATGCGGGATATTTATGCAATTTTATGCGATGAAATTGCGGTAACTTGCCAAAATTGCGGAAACTTGCAAAAATTGTTTGCAGCTTTTCATTGATGTTCACGTCGCATAATTACATCACTTCCTTACATTACCATGACAACATGACTGCGCATGTGTGAAGTAAATGCAATTTCTGCTAAAATGCAGGGATTATGAAGTCATGCAAATCCCACATATTTTGCGAGCAGAAATCTGCAATTTATGTGCCGAAAGTGCAGCGTATTTAAAAAATGCGCGACTTTGGCTGAATAATGAAACCCCGCCCCTAACCGCAACATCACGGGAGCGAAAGCAAATCGCGCAAAAACAGTCAAATGTGGTCGTGACGAATTAGCCACCTCGTAAAATACGCATTAATTGTTGTGAAATTTTGAATGAATGATATTTTCTTTGTTTCTTTATTAATTTTTTGGCCTTTACACTACATTCACACAGGGCATCAGCGTAAACGCTTGGGCGTGTCTGAAGCATGGCCCTGACAGAATCGTCATAGTGACAACAGCCAATCACAGTGGACTGCAACACAACAAATGTTTTTTGTTTTAACAACTAATGGACGCCGGTTTGGTTGCAATTAGCGATTGCTGGTGTAGTTGTAGTGTTACCCACTGCAATGATTGATCTTTTCTCAATTTTTATGCTTCTTTGTTCTCCAGTCTTACATAAACGTAATTGGCTACGATCTGCACTAGGTTATTAGTGTAAGGCAATCTGATTGGCTGATGTTTGCGTTGTCACTTTAAAGTTGAGAATTTTTTGCCGTGAGCAACGCCAGTGACGTGACGCAGATGCATCCACAGTTCAGTTTTGGCAATGCATGACGTCACCCATTAAAAATAAATGAAGCGGTAATGCTTTTTATTGATAGTGTAAAGATAAGACAGGAAAGATAAACAAGCTGGGACTGGAACTCGGGTCAACCAAAGTGCCTATTGTGCAGTATGTCACCATGCAGTCCGCCAAACCACTGGCGCCGACTATTTACACATTTTTTACCCTTAAACTTAACCTTTCTGTACATTAACACATTACTTTGTGTATTAATTTAGCTGTGTTCCCCATAGGGATTGCTGGCTGCCCCCCACACCGTAGGTCACTATAGATTTTCCTGTCCTTGTAGGGACGTTTGGTACAACGTGGACGCGCGCACACACTCGAAAGTCACAAGTATGAGAAATGTTCCTTCTAAAACACAATATAATACAGTAATGCAGACACAAATATAGACACGCACAAAAGATCAAGTGGGTCAGGGTGGTGGGTTGGTGAGTTTGAAAAGCCCAGATGGGGCGGGCCGGTGCCGGGCCTCTGCGCGGGGAGAGCTGCTCCTTCGGCAGATGGGAGGAGATTACAACAGGCTATATCCAGAACTGCTCTGAGACCCGACTCATCCTAACACGCATGTGAGTCTTACATCGCACGCACACACAGACAGGCCTTTCTTTCAGACAGGCCTGGAAATACCTCAAGGTTTATCCGTGGCAAGTGAACAAACTCGTTCTTATGAATATTACATGTAAAATCCAAGGCTGGATTACGGCAGAAGCATCCTAGGACATAATACAACTCAGAATTCAAATTTAGTTAAACATGTTTTTTAAGTATTTGTGTTGAAATGTGCTTTGAATAAAAGGATATAGGGTGATTCTGATGAAATACAGATGGTATCCAGCATCAGAATTTTTAAAAAGCCCTTGAAGCCAATTTTTTTGCACATTAGATTTCTTCTTATGTAATTACTATAATCATTATTTTTGAGGATTTAAAAAATAATTCCTATAGAATTATTTATATTTTTTAGATTATCATTATCAAAAATTATCATTACCGCAACATAATATTACATTAAATATATGCATTTACAAACTCATGTTTCGGTAATGAGAACTAAAAAGTTGTCTAGGAACTATGACAAACAAAATTTCAACTTTTTTCTTAAATAAGAACTGCTTACCTGGTAGCCATCTTAAGTGTCACAGTCGATTATGTCCCTTCCAACAATTTTTTTTTAAATGTTAGTTCCTTGAGGGCTTAAACAATGATTGAAAATTGTTGCGGAGGATGAGAAAATTGGTCTTGGACACATTTATATTCCTTATTATTGACTTTACATTTACCAATGATCACCAAATACCACATGTTTCTTTATTGTAAATGTTTATAGTATAACATGCACTGAAGCTTTTTATTTTTTAGATTTTTTAAATTATAAATATTTCCATATCAAATAACCCAAATCCAGTCATGCACATGTTGTGGTAATGAAAAATATCCCCTTAAATGTAGAAAAAACAACAAAATTGGTTTGTATGATGTCATTTGAAATCATGTGCAAAATAGTACATGAAGAGATGTTTGTAACTGTATTCTTATTATTTTGATAGCATTTACTTCAAAATGTACTATCAAAATGTTTAATGGCACCTCTCAAGTCTAATTTCGCGAGAATCACCCTATATTTTGCTGCGTTAAAGTCTGATGAACTCTGACCTGTGAATTCGTATTACGTGGAGATATGTGACCAGTAGAAAACCGGTTCCTCACAGCGTGACATTTCTCTCTGAAAAGCAAAGATGGACGAAGCTACTGACGAAGTGTCCCCGGCCCATATTCGCTATAACGTCTGAAAAATATTTGCATGTTAGAGATTTACTTTGGAAACTATTAATCGTGTCAACGTTTACTTTGGGGTTTGTACCTTTTGCATATCGTAAACATGTGATAATACACACTTACACACCAAAGAAAATGTAAAAATGTGAATCGGACAATAGATGCTCTTTAATACACACTACAAGTACCAAATACTAAAAGCTCTAGTAGATTTGATTTTTTCAAAATATTTGGGTATTTGTAAAAGCGTAGTGAGCATGTAAATGGCCTTGCTTTTTTTCTGGACACGGACAGAGATTTTAAAGAAATTCGAAGAAACAAAGTTGTATTTCTCGGGTTAAACAAGGAGGAAGGATTTTTTTCTGTACAGTATTTCTCTTTTATTCAATAATTTAGCATGCTTCAGCCAGAAAAGTCTCCATAATGCTCTAAAAGTTAGCCCGGTGGAAAAGAAATATGTGCGAGGCAGTTCAAAGAAAGTCAAATGACAGCATATGCTGTATGATTTTTAAGTGAGCTACTTTAAAAAGTTTGTGAAATGAGACTAATGGATACCAAGATGGATTTTAAAAGGGAAGATGAGGGGAATCATTTTTTTTTATATTCAATGACTCCAGACGTGTAAGTTCTTAGCTTGCATCTCTTTTTTTTAGTATCCCTAGGATTTATACTGCAATTAAAAGTGATAGTTCACACAAAAAAAATATTCTGTCATCCTTTACTCACCCTCGTGTTGTTTTAAATCTATATTAGTTTCTTTATTCTGTTGAACACAAAAGAAGATATTTTGAGAAATTATTTTAAAGACACAGTTTATGCCACCTATAGTATTTGTTTTATCCTACTAAGTCAACAAGTACGCTTAACTGTGTAGTTATCATCATTTATCAAAATATTATCTTTTTATTAGAATCTCATAGAACAACATGAGGGTGAGTAAATGACACATTTTGTTCGTCTGTGTATCAAAGAACTGAGATGCACCATTGGTCTTGTCTTCAAAATGCATCTTTTCCTTTCTTTTTGCTCCTGGGCTCTGTTCGTGAGACCAGACGGGTATCGTTTACAGGTACATTATTTATGATGCATACCACACCTCCAAAAATACCCCAGCAGCAGACAGACACCAGACCTGGGCGAATACTCACGAGTACGGTAAACACTGTTAAAGAGCAAAAAAGACCCTCACTGCAGAGGCTTTCAAGGTTTCTCCCTATAACTGACAATTACGTGTGTACTGTACCTATGCCTTGTTGTCTGGCACAGGCTACTGATTCCCCAGCCAGGCAGGGCAAATGAGAACGCAGATAATGGAGAAAAAAGTGCTCGCTAGTCAGTTGTAAAAGAGTTGCAATTTTAGGGATATGTAACCTTTGCTGTGAGGCGTGAAGAAACAGTAACATTAGCGTTAATAACAGCAAGCTCTCAATATGTACCTGTGGATATTCGAACACTGGCACATTGTGAATTCTGCCAAGCTTACTGTTTGGCCCAATGTTCCAGGTTTAATAAGAGTTAAAGTCTATCAGCAGCTTCTGTGGATCTAAAACATTTTTTTCATAGATATCGCTCTTTCATAGCTAAGGAGATCTAATAAGTTCTCTGTTATGTTTTAGCTATTCATTTGTCTACCGTTTCTCAAATGGACACCGGTGAGATAACTGTGGCAGATAGATATAGATGGATGGATGGATGGATGGATAGACAGACATACAGAGAGACAGATAGATAGACAGACAGACAGACAGACAGATAGATAGATAGACAGACAGACAGACAGACAGGCAGGCCAGATAGACAGACATGTAAGATAGATAGACAGACAGACAGACAGACAGACAGATAGATAGACAGACAGACAGACAGACAGGCAGGCCAGATAGACAGACATGTAAGATAGATAGATAGACAGACAGACAGACAAGCAGGAATGCAAGCAGACAAGCAGGCAGACAAGCAGGTGAGATAGAGGGACAGACAGATATACAGAGATGTAGGATGGATAGATAGATAGATAGACAGACAGGCAAGATAGAGGGACAGACAGATAGACAGACATGTAGGATAGATAGATAGACAGACAGACAGACAGACAAGCAAGATAGACAGACATGTAGGATAGATAGACAGACAGATAGACAGGCAAGATAGAGGGACAGACAGATAGACAGAGATGTAGGATGGATAGATAGATAGACAGACAGACAGGCAGACAGGCAAGATAGAGGGACAGACAGATAGACAGACATGTAGGATAGATAGAAAGACAGACAGACAGACAGGCAAGATAGACAGACATGTAGGATAGATAGACAGACAGATAGACAGGCAAGATAGAGGGACAGACAGATAGACAGAGATGTAGGATGGATGGATAGACAGACAGACAGACAGGCAGACAGGCAAGATAGAGGGAAAGACAGATAGACAGACATGTAGGATAGATAGACAGACAGACAGGCAGGCAGGCAGGCAGACAGAGAAGATAGACAGACATGTACAGTAGGATAGATAGACAGACAGATAGACAGGAAAAATAGAGGAACAGACAGATAGACAGAGATGTAGGATAGATAGATAGATAGATAGATAGATAGATAGATAGATAGATAGATAGATAGATAGATAGATAGATAGATAGATAGGCAGGCAGACAGACAGGCAGACAGACAGGCAGGCAGACAGGCAAGATAGAGGGATAGACATGATAGATGGATGGATGGATGGATGGATGGATGGATGGATGGATGGATGGATGGATGGATGGATGGACGGACAGGCAGACAGGACAGACAGGCAGGGCAGACAGACAGACAGACAGACAGGCAGGGCAGACAGATAGACAGACAGATAGGCAGGGCAGACAGATAGACAGACAGATAGGCAGGGCAGACAGATAGACAGACAGATAGGCAGGGCAGACAAATAGAGAGACAGATAGACAGACAGGCAAGATGGAGGGACAGACAGATTGACAGAGATGTATGATGGATAGATTGATGGACAGACAGACAGACAGACAGAGATATATACACTCTAAAAACAAACAGTGCTAAATAGCACTAAAAGTGGGTTTTGGCCTGAATCAGAGAGGAACCATTTTAAGTGCCATATAGCACCGATGAAGTACCTGTGTAGCACCTGTGTAGTATCATGGTGTGCTATGTAGAACCATATGTGGTGCTATATGACCCCCGTATGGTTCTTCATTGGTGCTTCATAGGTGCTATATAGCACTAAAATGGTTCCTCTATGATTACGAGCCAAGAAACACTTTTAGTGCAAATTTAGCCCCATTTGTTTTTAAAGTGTAGACAGACATGTAGGATGGATAGACAGACAGACAGACAGACAGACATGTAGGATAGATAGATGACAGACAGATAGACAGGCAAGATAGATGGAAAGACAGATAGATAGACATGTAGGACAGACAGGCAAGATAGATAGACAGAAAGACAGATAGATGAATATAAATTGAATTAACTAAAAATGTAAAAAAAAAGGCAACTAGGTAACTTACTTTTAAGTTGAACCAACAAATCTTTATTTACAGTGACAGACAGACAGACAGATAGACAGACAGATAGATAACGTTATGACAGGACAAAAATTACATGCTTGTACCAGAACAAGCTTGTTCATATTGCCCCCTGATAATAAACATGATTGGATGGCTGGGAACACAAAGGTATGGAGGGCTTCAAATGGCCACTGTTACCTTTGGCTACAGGAACTCTGACCTGACACCTAAACCAATCTTTCAGGAGAACATGAACTTCAAAGGATGCTTTGATGGCAGGGGAGGCTTATTGGGAAGATCAGAGCACCAGCGTCTTCTCACTTCAGATTAGCTTCTCTGACGCAAACTCATGACTAATAATAGAGATGTGGTATCATAAAAAAACAAGGATTCTGGTCTCATAAAAATACAAGGATTCTGGTCTCAGAGAAGATGTGGCCTTACGTGATCTATAAGAGAAATCAGCAAAAACATACAGTGGGAGAATATAAATATATTTATATTTTGTTCTGGCAGTGAGTACACACAGAGATAACCTTTATTTTATAGATTATTATGTGTGATTTATTTTATGCTATTTAAAACCAGTCATAAGTTGCACAGGTACAATTGTAGCATTAGCCAACAATAGATTGTATGAGTCAAAATTATCTATCTACCTCAGCGACAGAAAAGATACAGTTTTGTATCTTATTTTCTGACACTGTACAGTTAAATACAATTTTCACCAACTCTCACATTAGTGTAACAAATTGTATAAAGTTAAACCATATTGTTGCAGAATTATGAACTGTTACGGTTTAAACAAATATCCATGTGTTCTCCCCAACAGATGGTTTAACGCAATTATGTAATAAATCGGTTTGAAACAATCAATTGTCTTTCCCGTCTGCGCTTTGAGAGGAACACAATTAACTTTCTAACTAGTATATTGTGCACATGTACTGTACATGATGCACTATTAAATAGTGCGTTGTTTTATTGTCTTTAACGAAAACGTCTCGATGAGGGAAAAACTTGGACCCCGTTTTGGACATCTGTCTCTTATTAATGTTGTGAGGGAATAAGGGAGAAGCTAAATATGCTTAAAGGAGAATTAATTTAGGGAATGTTGGGACTGATTCAGAATGTTAATACAAAACCTTGAAGTCGAACCGCAGGAGCAGGAATGGCAAGGCCAGTGCAATCTGTTGGGGCTTTTTAATCTAAGCCGCATGCCCGCTGTAACTCAGTTGTATTGACAACGAGCATCAAGCCGCGATATATCAAATTGAGCAGGTCTTGTGGACTTTAAAACTCAAAGGCGATGCTGAAAGCATAAATGGGAAAATCCTTGCTGTAAAACAAGCAATCCTCGCTGTAAAACCACATCTCTTCGCGTTTGAAATCTGTCGTCATTTATCCATGGGTGTTGTCTGGTCATGTGACTTTCTTTTTCTTGGACTGCATGTACAATCTGCACTTTTAGATTATTGAGCTTTATTTACTAATAACTGCATCCATATTCAAATGTAAATGCACAACAGGTGCACATACTAAGCATAAGATAACACAGAATGTTCTTTCCATTATGTAAGATGATTTTATTTCATTTACAAATGACTTTAGCTGGGTTTTCACAGGCAGGGATACAGGTTTCCTTTGTTAGAGCTCCTATACGCAGGATTACTAAAAAAACAGGTCTGCTGCTTGGCATACGAGTCAGGTACACAACTGCACTGTGCACGGCTTCTCGGTGGTGTGTGGCGACAGATTTACAAGCACGTCTTTTGTCTCAGAATGTTGACAAATAACCTGTTTTGCGTAAACCGAGATCAAACCATGTCATCTTATTAAACCGTAAATGTTCCTACAGATTCTTTAATTTTGCCGCCCTGATACTAGAAAGGACAATTTGCTGTATTTCATGACTGAATTCTGGCATATATTCGCTCTGTAAGGGGGGCTGGCTCACTTTTCCGGTTGACATTAATGAAACGTGAAGGGGAGGTAATCACAGATCACAATATTTTGCCCTTGATGCAGATGTATTCTCTGAGATCTGCCGCCTGTGTCCTGCCGTCCGCGTTTGCTTTGGCAAATCTGAGCTCGGTTTGTGACATTGCTGATATCTCTGAAATTATAACGGAGACATTAACATAGGAGACTTGAGCAAAAGTTTTAATTTTCTCCCTATATATATTTATTGATGTCTAGAAGAACTAAGATAATAAAATGAAATATCTCATATGTTACTTTTTAGTATCTTATGCACTGTAAAAAAAATGATATAATATCAACATATATTTGTATGTTACTTTAATTTTTCAAAAACAAGTTGAAATCATTTAACTTAATTTATTAAGAAATTTTAAATACAATTTTAAGTTGAATTGATTTGCATAACTAAGGGGCTGTTTACACTTGGTATTAAGGTATGTTTTCATCGATCGGATCACAAGTGGACGAGAGAGACACATTACGTTTACACCTGGTATTTAAACCCGTCTCTTTTGTCCACTTTTGACCGCTTCTGTCCTGAATACTGTGAGGGGGTGGTCTGTGAGACGGTGGGCGAGTCTCTCTGCTGTCATTCAAACGCGAGCGGGAGTAATGATGAGTTTATATGGACGCAAACTAATTTTATGTCAGAGTCCAATGCTTGTTTAGCAAGTAAACATGCTGCACAGAGTTTTGTACATTTATATGTTGGAGCTTTCTCTGAATTTTCAGTGGAATTGATGAAATAGGATCGCACAACTTTCACGCTTTCAAAACGAAACTACGGAGAACACCCGCAGTAGTTTTATCAATGAAAGGCAAAAAATTGCGCTGTTCACCGTATGTTCATGCCAGAAGTCAAAAAAAGACATAAAACTTGTGTTTAATGCCTCAGATTAGATAAATGGGCGGAGAGAAGGCGATCGCGTGTGGCTGTTCGAACACATTCAACCACATTTGTGTTCCGCAACTCCAAAGCAATCCGATCGAAAGTGGTTTCGACTACCTCTGGATGTGGTTGAAAGTGGTCGAAAGTGGACGGGTTCAAAACGTTTTGAACACCGTTTACACCTGGCATTAACGTTGTCCACATGTGATCCGATAGATGAAAACGCATGTTAATGCCAAGTGTAAACTGCCTCCAAGTTGCTTAAACTTAAACACTTACACTTAAACTCTTTAATAGACCCGCCCCGCACATACGCAACCTAGGCAACGATGTCGGTTATGGCGCTTTTCTCGTGCATAGCACCCCGCGGTTTGGTTTGGGTCGGGTCAGCTTACTTTTGGGGGCTTTTCCACTGGGTGCACCATGTAGTACCCAATACTTTTTTAGTACCACCTCAGTTGGGGTTCCAAGTGACCCGAGCTCATACCAAAACGTGACGCGAAAACACCGTAGATCACTGATTGGTCTGAGAGAATCGTCCCTGCCAGTGTCATTGCTATAATGTAAAAGATTAGCTTTACCTTCATGCTAGCTTGCGCTGTCTCGAGCAAACATGTTATCATCTGCGATCTGCTATACGTTAACAAACTCCCTTTTAGCGATGAAAAACATAGACAGGTTGGGAATCAGGAACACCACACAAGGTTTTTTCCAGATTTGCAGTTTGTGGTGGCACATTGGCTATGCGCATGTTCGCATATACTGTATGCTTGAATGCAACTTAAATGAGGCTCAGCGGAGCGTGTCGACTGATGCCGTGGTGTTTGTACAGAAACTGTCATGTGAGACAGATGTAGTGATAAATCCGATGTGCAAACATCTATTTGTGGTGGCCAATTTTAATTTTGTGGAGAAATGACGTTAAATGAATGTATGGGAATGTACAACGACGCTCTCACTTGTATGATGTCACAGCAGTAGGCAGCGAAAATATTACGACACGCCTATAATCCCTCTCACTCCAAAGTATTACTAAACTTGATGGAAAAGCTAACCAAGCCAAAGTGAGGTGAGGTGAGCTGACCCGAACCAAACCGTGGGGTACTATTGAATGGAAAAGCGTCATTAATAGACATACCCCTTACTGCTGATTGGCTACAAGTGTGTTTTGGTACTCGGCCCAACTCCCTTAGCTCAGATATTTTGGTATTAAGAGGGTTTGATGTGAAAGTCTGTCATTTGATTACAAATCTAAGCACAGTTCGAAATTTGCTTTGAAGCATCAGCGCAAACTTAAGCAGTGATTTGCATCCTCGCCATTTAATCTCATTGCTGTCTATGAGAAACAATTGATACGTTAAAGAGATATCATCCGTCAGCTTCTTTCCTATGGGTAGCCATACAGTAGGGACGGTTTAAGCAGGTGCAGTGCTATGTCTATCTTGGGCTTTGTCCACCAATCAGAAGCATGTTTGGAAACAAGGGATGTTGGCACGTTTTGGAAAATACCAGCTGGATTAGGCACGCCAGACATGCGACAAAACAACTTTCTGGCACAATCCCGTGCCAACCTGAGACTGGCACCAGCACAGATACACTTTTAGGTCATGTGTTAACATGGCAAATACACAGATAAAGTCTTTAAGACCACCTGCAGGGCGTACACCCCGAATGAGGTTTATATTGGCAGGAAAATAGCCAGAGGAAGCTATTTTAATTATATGCTTCGAACGTGTGCAATAAATTATTTGAGAGAACTCCTGCGATGAGTAATGTATCTTAAAAACAGCACTTATTTTTGTAAGGCGCACTTATTTGTTTCAATTTATCAGGCTGGCATTAATTATGATTTCCTTGTTGTTGCTTGTTTTTTTTAAGTAGTCAATGTGCAAAACATGAAACTATTTCAACTCATTCCTGGGGAAGTCTAAAGTGCATTTCTAACCGGCATGAAAGCCCTGCCAGTCTGCTGCAAATTAGCACAAAGCGTGCCTGCCATTGGCGCAAACATTTCCGAAGGCACTCTGCTTATCAGGAGCTCGTACGTGACTTGCATGATTCGCTAGTCCAACAAAAGAAGTTACCGTGTGCCTACTTCTGCAGCTGCTAAGAAACCGAGCCATGGGTAAAAACATCACCAAATGTATGCATAAAAACAATGATTTAAATCATATTTTTCATATTTGTTCAATTTAAGAATACTTAGTCATTAAGAATGATTTAGTCAATAAAGTTATTTAAAGTCAATAGATACTTTTTATCTCTTTGGCACTTGCTTTGTTGGAGCATGAAGCTCTAGAAGATCTTTGCAGAATTTCGCCAGCTCATTTGATGTGACTTTTGCCAGGTCTTTCTTGCAAGCGCCCACATGCAACCGTGTTTATTGGTTCGTATCAAAAGAAAAACTTTCCCACACCCCATGTGCTAACCTAACAAAGCCAAGTCTCTGGGGTTTAAGGTTATGATCTTGGTGTAATGCATCGCCCCCTGTCTGCAAGGTGACCTCACTGCTCCCGGTCCCAAGTGTCCCCATTAGAGCGTGCTTGGCTTCTGTGAGGAACAAGTTGGTTAGACGGGCTTTCGGTAAGCTTAGCCACCGCGCTGGCACGGCATAGCTGATCGGCGGTTCGTTCAGCCAGTGGCTCGACAGACGCCCGGAGAGAAATGGTGTTGGGCGACAGCTGTCTCCCCATAGGGAATCTGTGGATTCAGACCTGCTGGTCATTAGTGGAGGAAACGGCGAGAGAAGCAACATGCTGTGGAAGAATGAAACATCTGCACACCGCTGGTGAAGTTTCTTTTGGAATTGTTTGGATGTGGTCAGCAGTATTGGAAAGCGTCTTTGAAAGTGTAGTTTGTCAAGGCACTAATAATGTGAAGTACGATAACGTAGTCACACCTGAGGTCTATATCTATAACAGTCAGGAGGTGTTATTAGGGGGAAGGACTTTTCATTCTAGAGTGCATTTGATTGGAGGAATCTGGATGAGTCATCCGAATAATGTGTCCATTTCTCGTGGAGGAGAGAGATTAAATTATAACTTTATATATTCTGCTATTAGAGCACAATAGCAAAGGTTTTAATTCTAACAGACAAACATTTAGATGTTATGGGATCATTAAGAGGCAATATGTAGACCAGCTTAGTGTCTAGCAAAAGCCATTTGAAACGATACTTCTCGAGCTAAAAGTAGACCCAAAGCTTTTACACCGACTACATGCTAAATTATTCCCCTTAGCTGTCTTTAGCACAGTTCATATATTGCTTAAATACATTAGACAGCAGAGCCAATCACATTCGATGTGTTTACTTTGTTGCAAACTGCTTCTCCCAGTAATGGGTTTGCATCGTGTTACACGTCCATGCACATGTTAAAGCAACAACTTTAATGAAAGATTTAGTCATTTAAATACAAATGTTCTTGTAAAGTATGAAACACTGCAAATTGTTTGCAGCCCCTAATGGGTTATATTGAGAGTACTTAATGTTTATGGTGCCGGTGATGATCTTACGACTCTGTGTGGGGCTCACATACAAAAGCGTGATCTTGTCAACCTCTCGCTGTTCTTTATTTTCTTTCCAACCCCTCCCAAAACGCATTCAGTGCTTTTGCATGCATTGTTAAATAGGACTGATGAAAGCACTCCAGCCATTATTCACCGTGTCGCCTGGTTAATTTGTGTGCTCTTACAAGTACAAAGATGTCAGGATGGAGCGGCGTGCTTTACCTTGGCGTCCCGCGGGAACATTAATCCTTCGGCTTCTGTCATCTCCTCCGGGCCCGACTGCCTACCGGCGCTGCCAGGAAACTGCTGTTTGGGCCGATTTCCATCTCCTCTCTCTCGGCTATATTTATTCGTTGCTCCCGTCAGCTGTCATCAGCCAAGTCGAATGAGCGTAATGTAATAAACAATGCTTTTGCGATGAAATAACGGCACGGTAACGGTTCCAGTCAAACATTTGGATCTCACGCGGGATGTAATAATAAGAATACGGAGAGGACTTTGGAGGGTTTAATGATCCACTTAGAAGGTTTGATGGAGTGTGTAATGAAAATAGGTGTTGTTTGTTATGAAATATTTATGTTGTAACGTGGTTTAATGCTTTTTAGCGGTGATATTTGTCGGTACTATAAATGGGTTGTCGAAAAGTTCAGCAGGAATACATTTGGAAGGCCTATACATTATAATCTCAAGCTTTAATGTATTTTATGTGTATAGAGAGGAATTATTCATGTTGCCATTGCGTGTCTCCATAGTGTGAGACCCGTTGTGTTTCTGTAGCTCAGTTGGTATAGCATTTACATTGGTAAAGCAACGTTTGTGGGTTTGATATCTAGGGAACAAATTTAATGCGATTAATAGACGGTTTCAGCAGTAACAACATAAACAAACGGCTTTCGTGGAACAAACGTAACTTCCGGTAAACTCCGCAAAGAATCAATAACAACTAAGTCCTTTTGGAGTAGTTTAATTCTGATAACTAACAAAATAAATGACAAGTCGATTACCTTAGTTCAAATCATTGCTATAGCGTATCAAAAACTACACTAAGCTAACGTTTCTGTATAAAATTTATAGAACCTTAACTATCCTCAAATAGCGGTAATCCATGATCTCAGTCTCTCTCCTTGACTTTTGGAAACCAGAACATTTGTTATTTTCCACGAGGTATTTGTTCCAAAGTTCAGTTTAGCAACTAGTCAGACCATTAAACAAACAGAGACCGAAAGTTAAGTTCCGCTCAGACACGCAATCGCGTCACCGCATGTGTGTCCGATAAAACCGTCTATACTTCTACGTCGTAGCTTTGCCATAGGCTATGCGTAACCTGGCGCATACCTCTCAAAAAATGTAACAATGTGTCCATTCTACGCAGACCAGAAGCATTGTGATTGGACTGCTAGAACTCCTCCCATCAGTTCAAATCTGTGTCGCATTTCGTGATATGCATTTTCGATTGCAAAAGTATAAAACAAACTGGATCAAGCTAAGAAGCGATATTAAACAACTCAAGCTGCAACAAAGTTGCTGTCTTTTTACCTCCATCACTTCTGATGCTTCTCCAACAACGTACACAACAAGCTGCTGCTTCGTAGGTTTTTGCTGTCATATTGTAACAGGTCCGTGGACATTGCCTGTCATTGCACATCTCGTCAGTGAAGCCGGTTCTGTGTTTAGGGGCGATTCACATTTCACATCTTTTGTGTGCTAAGGTTCGTTATTTCAAATGTAGGCGCGTTCATTAATGGAAGCGACGCGGTCGCAACGCGCACGCAGTGCAACATGCTAGTTTTTTCCAGGCGTGTCCGCACCTCATTGAGTTAAAAACATTTCAACTTTTCGGAATTCCGCATGCGCACCGCAGGTCATGTGACAAGAACCTTAGAAGTAAATCGGCATCAGCTGCTATTAGATGGAGCGGCATTTACTACGCAAAGCTGTAGTTCACTGACAATCGGGGCAATTTTGTATTAATTATCGCGGATGTATCGGCTGCGATATGTATGCGATATTGCCCAGCTTGTCAGTGAGCTACGGCTTTGTGTAGTAAATGCCGCTCCATCTGAAAGCAGCTGATGGCGATTTAATACTAATCAAGGAACCGGCTTTACGGACGACATGCACATGATATCACATGCAAATTATTGCCCATCCCCATTGCTAACTAGCTATCTGTATGTGTAACTGCACGTCGACGCCAACAACGACACAGAAGTATAAATTAAGACTGGCGCATAGCCTATGGTGTAGAGGCTATGGCGTAGGTCCTAATCATAGTGTATAAATCGCCTTCACTGATCAAATGTATAACTTGAAAGCACTGTAAGTTGCTTTGGATAAAAGCGTCTGCAAAATGCATAAATTACATTTGAGGCAAGTGTGAACAGTTATTGGGGGATGACCTAAAATATGTTGTATAGTACGTCTGTAATGCAACAACTTCCTAAAGTGTTTTAGGTTATTCACGAAATGAAAAATGTTATTCATTAGGAATTTATTTATTGTAAAGTTGCTATAAATAAACTGTTTAAAGGAGAGGGCTTGATGACATCAGCTGTAAAGAAAAGTCGTTGTAGAGGCGGAGCAAAGCACATCTTTCATTTAACTTTTAATACATTTTAACCAATGAACAATTCACAACATTACTAAAACAGAAAAATAAGTACACCGGATACATTTCAATACAATGTTGACCTGAAAGTAGTACTGTTGAATCTTAAGGGTAGCAATCAAATAGAGGCAAAAGAGGGTTGACCTGATATTTCCACATGGCTGCCGGTTCTTGCCGTCGGGGAGGAGGGCGGTTCTACATACCGTTCCCGGGCCTTTGGCCTTGGCCTGTTGATAAGTTGTGTCGTGAGCACGAGGGAAGGAAGGTTGGGGGGGGTGCGAGGAGGGGGGTGAACAGGGGAGTGAGATAAATGTGATTGGATCGCTGGCCGACCGCAGTTTCTCCCATCTGTCTCAGAGTCTGCCATCCCATATCGCAGGCGGCAGGAGGTAATTGGGTTCATTGTTCTCACCGCAGGATCTCCTGGATTGAAAGCTTCATTATCTGGATAACCATGAATGTAAATGAGCCCCACGTATGCAGCCCAGATAATGGGGAAAAAATAGATCATTGCACGCAAACGCTCGCACCCCTCCCCCCAACCCGCAATCACACTTTTTCGACAAATCCTCGAACATTTCCTCCCAACTCACAAAAAGCACACATTTTCGTAGTTGGCTTCCTAAACCCCAACCCTCCTAGTGTGCCGTTTTGTCACTCGTGGAAGTGAATTTTTAAAGGGATAGTTCACACAAAAATTAAAATTCAGTTTACTCATAAAATTTCTGTTGAATTATTTACTCACCCTTGTGTTGCTCCAAACCCATATGGCTTTTGTTGTTTTGTGGGACATATAAGATTTAAGGTTGAATCTTTGTGACTGACTTTCATTTTATAGCAAAAAAGTCAACATTTTTAAAAAGTCAAAATTTGCTCCTGTTTTATAAAAACAAAGGAAATCGTAAAAAAGTTTGAAATAACATGAGGGCAGGTAAATAATGGTAAAATCCTAATTTTAGAGTGATTTAAGTGTTGTCTCCTATTTTGCAAGTTTGACTTCTCATTCTGTACTTTATTTTATGTATTTATTTAGAATTTTAATCGCGTACAAAATAAAAGTTTGCATTTGAATAATATATTTGTGTGTTTATTGTGTGTAATTATTTTGTGTATATATAAATACACACATACATGTATACATTTAAGAAATGTTTTATGTATGTATTGGTGCTAGGCAAAGATTAATCGTGATTAATCGCATACAAAATAACAGTGATTTTTTTGCATAATATATGAGTGTGTGCTGTGTGTAATTATTATGTTTAAATAAATACACATTCATGTATGTATTTAAGAAACATTAACATGTTTATATATATTTATTTATATTTTTATATATTCTATATTAAATATAAATTAAACAAATTTATATATAAATAAAACAATTCTGAAATTAATATTTGAATGTGTGTGTCGTTAAATATACTTAATAATTAGACTCAGTACACACACATATATTATGCAAAAAAATCAATTTTTGTTTTATATGCGATTAATCGCGATTAATCTTTGCCCAGCACTAGTATGTATATATTTTTTATCTATATATAATATAAAATATAAATAAATAAAAGCGTAAAAGCTTCTTAAATACAAGCATGTGTGTGCATTTATATATACAAAATAATGACACACAGTGCACGCACATATATTATGCAATAACACTTTTATTTTGTATGCGATTATTCGTGATTAATCTTTTGACAGCCCTAATTTTTAGTGTTTTGGGCTTAATTTTTGTGGCTTTTTTTGAGAGGACAGTTGAGACAGAATAAAGAGGGCGGAACCTGAAAGGGACAGGAAGTTGGCTCTTTAAATCGGGTCACCTAAACACTGTTGCGCTACACTAGTGTTCACAACCTGGCAACGTATCTGACGTTCTGTATTCACTCCCTCCAAAATGCTTGGTGATCACAAGGTACTAAAAGCTTGTGTTCTGTTTTCCGAGAAATGTTGCTGTCTGCTATGCCAGGCCTGATCACTCTCCCTAAACTGTGAGCCCTTATCACTGATAATGACAGAGACAGTCCATGTAAAAATGCAGTTGTCAGCGAGTAACCGTTCTGTAATAGCAGCAGTAGATCTGACCCATTTGGCGGGCTTCGTGCCTCATTCCGCATTTCACTTACCGATGCACTCTGAGGTGGCCCGGCAATTCGCTCTATATGGGTATACTGTACTCTGCCGTCCATTGCATTATTCATGCACAACCAACATGTACGCTGGAGAGCATGCACAAACATTGTAATTATGTACAGGCCTGGGGAAGTGTCTGGAGATCCTATGACAAGCAGGTCACCGCTGATCGGGCCCCTATCCTGGTGGATGCTTTTCGCTTTTCTTTCCCTCTGTTTGGGTTAAATAAACAACGAACACACTGACTGAACTAGCCAGCAAATCCATCAATTAGTCACAGATGTGATCTGCATAGGAGATTATAGCAATTTAAGCGTGTTGGGAGAAAAGGCCCTAATCCTGTCTCTGATGGGCACTCCACTTTTTTCAGTTTTCTCTCAGGAGGGAAAGGAGATCCGAGATGCGGACGAAGGGGAGAGTGTGAGTGGGTGTAGACTTTAGCATTTGATAAGAGGATTTCGAGTGTACCAATCCAAATGTGCCAACCAACCAAACCGATGAATGCACTGAAACAAAAGAAACTCGTAATCCTGAGCTAAGGGACACCATTAAAGTGTATGAGGTAAGCAGTATGAAGAGTGCTAATGCTAATGGACAGACAGTATCTTCTTGGCGTAGAATTGCTAAGCTCTGTTCTTTGGAAGGACATTCAGAGTAGTGAAAGGAGCATGTCAATCACTTTTGAAAGTTGAAAAGCTTAACCCCCTTAAAGTCCAATCCATTTCCATTGGCTGTCATTGTTTTATTGTTCTTTATCTTTAAAAAAAAAAACTTGAAAGTGATCACAATATTACGGAGCCCCTAAGGGGACATGGAGCAAAAATTAAATAAAGTTTAGTTTCATGTGCTCACGTGAAACTTTCATGTGCTCACAAGAAACTTTCATGTTCTCACGCGAAACCTTCATGTGCAGAATTTTTGTAAAAAAGTTTAGTTTTGCATGCTCACATGAAGCTATCGCGTGTGCTCGCGTGAAACTAAACTTAAAAAAAAATTCTGCACATGAAGGTTTCACATGAGCACATGAAAGTTTCACATAAGCACATGAAAGTTTCACGTGAGCACATGAAACTAAACTTTAGATTTTTTTACTCCAATGTCACCTTAGGGGCTCGGTACAATATTATTTATAATTTTGTATATTTACTGTAATTGTTATGTTTATACACCAATACAGTGCTCAAATTGAGGGGGGGGCTGGGTGGATCCGGGACCCCCCCATAAGGCATTAGGGACCCCCTATAAGATGTCAAAATTATATTTGGGGGGTCCCTCATCTATTTTTATTTTAGTACAAATAATGCTGACAAACTCAAATAGATTATCAAAGTCAAAGTAATCATGCAGGTATTTCTGTGCAAAATAATAACACGTGTCTATAAAATCATTAATTTCAGTATTGTTCTTGTTATAAATTAACGTTTAAGGAATTGTATATAAAGTTTAGTTTTTATCATTTACAGCAACAATCACAAATTATATGTCATTTGTCGGTTTATCATAAATACTTTGACACGCTAAATCTCAAAATTAATCTCAAGATTGCTGAAGTTAGCAATCCTAAAATAAGATTGCAAACACTTACCTGCCTTTGATTTTCACTTAAATAAAATAGAGTAAGATACCACATAAATACCACATTTTTTTAATATGTTTTTGCTATGTCGTGTTGCATGGTGGGGACCCCCCATAAGACCTGATTCAAATCGAGCACTGCACCAATATACACTATTTTTCTTTAATTAGACAGATTTTTTTTAACTTAATGGTTAGCGTTATATCCTTGGATCTATTCAAGCTTCTGTCATGCTAACACATTGACCCCAGGGATCTTATGAAAAACTTTCCATTATTTTACTTGAAGTCAACAAAAATCGAGCAGGACCAAAGCATTTTACAGCTGATCGCTGTCAAAAAAGTTTTGCGACGATGTCTCAAGGATGACAGAAGCAATGACAGTGTTCTTAATATGACAAAGTAAGTGTTTTGATTAATGCCATTAATGTTTATTTTTTTTAATCTGTGTATACCACTAGTCAACTAAATGAATATAATATGGCAAAGATGAATGCACATTTAGATATTGATTCAATAGATTTGTAGCATTTTGAAAAAAAAAAACTTTTCATGGATTTATTGCATTTTGCAGAAAAAAGAATCAGTTTTCATAATACATTTTTGAAAATCAAATTATTGTTATTATAACCTAAAGATGCTATGTGAAAGTTTGTAACAGAAAATAGTGGTTTTCAACTTGTCACTTTCTTGGTATAGAAAACACATTTTTACCCAAATTAGTCAAAATGGATTTATTGTGTTTTGGAACCAAACTCTTCAAATAATTTGATTAATTGAAATCAATTAGTTCACAATAGAAGAAAATGAATACAGCATTTAAACACTGAGAATCTACTTGGTTTTGTTTTTGCTTCATTCCTAAAACTACAACAATTTAATTCATAAATACTGAAGAAAAAAATATTGGTGGCTTGTTTACATTTTTCTCATTACTGCAAACACAAGTGCATGCTGCTCTCTCTCTCTCACTCCCCATTTGTCTCTCTCTCTCCATTTCATGTCATGGCCATTTTACTACCTCGGGTGTGCATTATTTTCGAATTATTCAGCGGCACCTTATTCATTTACATATATGACTAACTGATATGTGGGCTTGTCCCAAAAATATGTTTTTATCGATTTAACTGTTAGGCAGTTTGCACAGTAAAATCATCCCCTTTGGAGCACCACCTATTCATTTTGAAAACATGTAGTTTTTTACTCTGCCAAAGCTGGCTCAAAGAAATTAGATTCAAGGACACAACCACCTATATTTTGTCTAACCAAAAATTGGCGTTGGAGCGGTCCTATGAAGCCGTGTATCTTCCTGTTCAAAATGCTGATGTAAAGACACATGAAAAAATTGCTTGATAAACACAAAATATACATCTTCATCTTGCACGCTAGATACAAACCCTTTTAAATGTGAAAAGTCATCATCGGGCAGAAAGAGTGGGATGGAGATATACATATATAAGTGAAAGTGCAGGTCTTTTGTTTGGCACGCTAAGTCTCTGTTCCTTGGCTTTTGTTGACTTAAGAGAAAAGAGTATATAAAAATGGATGAATCCAGACTGACTGCATCTCTAATGTCATGACTTCAGCTTGGCAGATGGCAGGAACAGTTAGGGATCTCATTAGACCAACCAAGCGGAGTATGCATCGTCGCAAAAGCTTTCATTAAAGTTCCATGGCTGGAATGGTACGCCAATTTAGTATCGGTCAAAGTCAAGATAGGAGAAACATGTGTTGCTCGGGGTTTTATTTATGTTTGTGTGACGCAAACGCGCGAGAGAGATGATGTTGTATTTGCGCTGCTCTGGTAAATATACAGGTCCCCGCTGAGCGTGGCAAAGGGGATTGAAAAGGTCTGGGGAGCGTTTCGAACATTTTGCTTTGTAATTAACTGAAATTTGCTTGCCGCTAATGCACTGTGATATGTGCAGTATGAAAAAATAACATTCCCCTAAAAGGCCACACTTATCGATGGACTGGGCCTGTGCGTGCACGCCTGTGGGAGGAATTAGCTGCTGCTACATGTTGGTATTTATTTAATGTCGTATTATCTTTAATGACATGAAAAGCAAATGGACCCCATTCGAAAGGAATGAACAGAACGTTTTAATACAGCAGCCCCAAGTCAATATGAATATATTAAGGCAGTTTTTTTACATTTTAAATGTAGTCTAAGTAATTGTATTTATGGCGCAGTAATATTGTTTTAAGTTACAATTTGTGCCCTCGGCACAGGATGTGCAGTTTAATGCTGTGCGTAACACAATGATCTTTTACATAGTATATTTAATCATACATCTTTCCAACTTTATAAACAAACATTACATGATGTACATACAATGTTTAATCCTTACGCACGCAGAGCATTCCTGATCTGTTTCAGTCTGAGCACTGCTGTGCTTTGAAGCAGCAACGCTTTGGGTTTTGGACGCATTTGGGAAGTAATCGCCAGGTTTATTATGTGAGACGATTTTCCCGTGGCACCTCTGGGTGATGGCGGCGCACGGGCGGGAGAGAAGCGGACCGGAATGAAATGCACATGGTGCCTGAGCACTAAGAGCCAAACCGTTTATAGGGATCGGCCTAGGATCCCACTTTTTGCCTGCGGGTGCAAACTACTTGAAAGTAAGCAGCGAGGCTCTTTGATGTCTACTCTAAATCTAAATGCATTTCAAGTGTTGATGCCCGTGAGTCAAGGACGGGACTAAATTGTCTCTGTGAGCTGTGGGTGGGTGTGGGGTGTAAGTAATCAGATAAGTTATTTCAAATAATAGGTAATGTGCATCTTCCACAGCAGTGGTTCCCAAACTTTTCATTTTGCGGCCCACTCAAATAGGTATAAGCTATCCTGGGACCCACCAATGGAAAATTACAAAAATACACTTTTTACCACTTTTATAATTAAGTAGTTTTTATTGTCATTGTCATTTTATTTAAAGGGCATATTTGGTCAGATTGGTCAGTTTTACATTTGCTTTGGTAACTGTGGATTATTCGAGGCATCAAATATCGCGTCTACATTTTGAACATTTTTAGTTTACTTGCTTTATTCGCGCGTGAAATTCTCGTCATCGAGACATTCACGCGGAAATTCACGTCATGGGAGGGGCTTCTGCAACCATGTAATCACGTCACTACTAGAGCAAGCTCCTGATTGGTTAACGCAGCGCGTTTACCGCCAAAGTTCAAATTTTTCAGCTTGCGCATTATCCACGGCAATGCTCAATTCGCACCATTCACACGAACGAGGCGGAATCGCGTCTACAGTGCCACGCTAAACATTTCATACGCACCGCGAGACCTCCAGACGCGCATCAACGCGTCTTCACATTGACTTAACATTGAAATCACTCACGCTTGACGCCTCTACCGTGGCTGGTGTGAAATAATGTGTTTTTTAACCATAAACCACGCAAACACACTGTATTATACCAAATACACAAAATAAAGTTGTTTTTAGCAAAGAAATAGGTGCTCTTTAATTGAAATATCAAAATAATTTATGGTTTATCATGTAAAAATTGACCCAACTTATCCCACAGTTTGAAAACCCTTGTTTTACAGTACCTTCTCTATTTTGGGATAAAAAATATTTATATTTGTATATTTTGTATAGTTTTTTATTTGTTAGTTTCTTTTTTTTGTTTTTTCGTGTTTTGTTTTGTTTTGATTTAATTTGATTTGTTGTGTTTTGTTTCTTGTTTTTGGGGGGTTTTGTTTTGTTTTTGTGTTTTGTTGTTTGTTTTGTTTTTTGTGTTTTGTGTTTTTTGTTGTGTTTTTGGAAAGTAGTGTTGGCAAAGTCTCCACACTGCGCATCTGGACTGAGATCTCAGTAATTTACATGTGCGATGGCTGACACCTTGAGTGGGGGAGCGTTTGTGACCGTTCATTGATGAGCAAGTATAGCAAGAACATCTTAAGTATGCTCAGCTTGCTTAACAGGCTTGGAGAGGGAAAGGAGAGCGTTTCAAAGTCTTACAACTGTCTCTATGGGCTGTTTGGGTTTGGTCGTATTTGGCGTAAAGTGTGTTCTCAGCGGTTGTATCCCAGCAACAGTTATTCTTTACAGTTGCTCTGGTATCCTAGACTGAGTGCCTCTCTAGACTAAGACGCTGCAGATTAGTAACAGTAGGAAGCCAACTAATGCAAGTACGCGCGCACACATGTGCTGATTCTTAAGTCTACTTAGACACGTACTTGCTCGCTGTCATGCATAAGAAATACAAAGGGCATCTAGGGAAATAAAAAGTCTTTACAAAGTTAAGTTTCAAGTATTGGAGTAATCGTACAGAGTGTTGGGAGATCTTCAGCACAGCTAATGAAAACAGTCAAGGCAAAACCTTTCAGCCATCTTTTTATGTTTGATTTAGGACCAGTTGATTTTTTAAAGTGTTTAGAAAATTCTGTCATTACTTCCCCATATATTGTTCTTAACATGTATGAGTTTCTTTATTCTGTTGAATCAAAAAAAAAAAAAAAAATGATGCTAATGACCTGTATGTGTGCAAGCTCTTCAGCTGCAGTGCAAGAGACAAACAGAGAATTTTTTTCTGATTGGCTGTGTTTTGTAATTGATTGCGTTGTGCCACGCCTCTTTTTCGCATTCAGTATGGACAGACAAATTGCACTGGAATCATATTGCATTGCGTCTAGTTAAGACACGGTGTTATGCTGCGTACACACCAAATGCAAAGCATGGCATTCCTCGCTCTAGATTTCTCACGGGATTGAATTTTTTTATGCTTGAGTTCAATTTTTTTAACTTGTGCGAAGGCGCGTTTAAAGTGAATAGTGCGCTTTCACAGCAATTGTGCCCCCAATTCGCACAATTGGCATCGTTTCGGAGAATTCGCGTATATTCGCCTCTTTGTATGTAATATACTTTCGCAAATTGTTGAATTTGCATTTGGTGTGTACGCCCCACTAGAGTAGACTACTTGGAAAGTGTAAATGAGAAAAGTCTGGTTACTATAATCAGTGTTGGAGGTAACGCATAACAAGTAACGCGCATTACGTTATATTACTTTTTTGAAGTAACGAGTAAAGTAACGCATTACTTTATAAATTTACACATTAATATTTGAGTTACATTTAACACGTTACAAGTAATGCGAGTTACTTTTCACTTTAATTAATTCAATTTAAAAATAAAATAATGTACTGAATTAAACTACACATATTAACGTAGAATTACACACTTTTTGCGCCTTTGCAGGAACAGTTTGAGTTTCAAACGGAGATGGCAGGCCAGAGCTTGACATTTTTGCGATCATAAAAACACCTGCAAGGTCTAAAAGAGATGAAGCCTTAGCCAAGTAAGAAAAAGTAACGCAAAAGTAACTTAAAAGTAACGTAAGCATTACTTTTCATGAAAAGTAACTAAGAAACGCAATTCGTTACTTTTTGAGTAACTTAATATTGTATTGCATTAAATTTAAAAGTAACATTCCCCAACAGTGACTATAATACTAAATTCAGCTTTCTGAAAACTTAAAAGTTAGATAGTAGTACAAATATAAAACTATAACACACACAATAAACAACAGTTCACAAAACTAGGTTTTTTATATTTCCCTCAGAGTTTTCTTCATATAGTGAAGTAACTCCCAAGTCTTTCATGCTTTAGAAGTTTGGACCCTTCTGCTGTTCGGTCCCAATCTCATGCCGCCTTCTGAATTCCCCACAATTTTCTTTACTGCCACTTTCGAGCCAGGGGCCACTTGACTCTGACCACCTCATAGACAACAGACATCTGAAAGCCTTGTTTGAAGATAAAAGTGACACACACACCGGAATCCATATTTAGACCGAGTCACTTCTGCACGCCCCAAGCCGTTACTTTTTATTTTCGAACGCCCCTGAGGGTTTTAATGCCCCTGTCACCTGCCCCAATGATAAATGTATACACAATGAATGTTAGAGGATGTATATGCGGTGACGACCTTGGATAGTAAAATAAAACCTTTACACTGAAATATAAAGTTTTGTCCAGTGCGGTATGAATTTTGTCTGCATTTTTGCGAACAAGCTTCCATTAAGCTAGCTTGCTCTGTAAAATACTCTCATTATTAGCAGAAGTACATCAACCATCTCCTGCATCAAATCGTAGACCCCACGGGCTTCCAGTTTCATCTCATCAACCGAAGGCTTGTAGATTTAAGGGCAACATCTCACCGCCTTGCCTCATACTTTCAGGTTATTGCTACTTCTCACGCTAGCCCATGCTCTTGCGGCCCATAAACCAGGCTACTGGCGGGCAGGGGCGTTTAATGAACTGATTAAAGTGTGGATTGGAGCCTCGCTAGTCAATCTTCGTTTTCTTCTGAATGGGCGGGAAGATCTGCTCTTCTATCTTCTGTCAGGAGAGGTCTGTCAGGAAACACCCCATGCTTTTGTTCCCATCTGAACGGCAGCAGCACAGGATCAATCAAGGCTTTCTTGCCCTGTGCTCACACGGAGCATATATTAATCACAGGTAACTCCACGGTTCAAAGGTTTAATTTACGCTCAAAGAGGATGTGGCGCGTCGGGATCAGACAAGTAGGATTGTCACTTTGACACTGCGGGCTGATGGATGCGTCGTGGCTTAAAGAGTAGGGCCTACCTCTCGCCCCTCACGCCCGATCCCTCAACCCCCCCTCCGACTCAAAGCATTGATTTCCTCTCCTTACCTCAGGTCACTGGCTGGAAATTGAATTGGAAATAGTAGGAAACAGAAGTCTATTATTTCTTGTTCGGGTGGCATTTATTTTTTTCCATCACCCACCCCCTTTACAAATCCACCCCACTCGCCCCAACCTAGGGCCTGCATTTCAACAGACAGCGGAGGAACTGATGGGAATAGCAGTTACCATCAGGACACGTTTAAACGACTGTGCTGACTTTGCCTCGTCTAATAACACTGTCCTCCGAAGCGAAAGGTTACGCTCACCCCTGTGGTTTTAGAGCACATCATTATGCCTTTATAGAAGTCTAGCTTCTCTCCCCTTCTCCCCCTCATGGGATCATCACTACTTCTGAGTGAAGGAGAAAAAAAATATTGGTGATATTGAGCTGAGCGGCTCGCTGAGCTATTGAGCAAATATGGAGAAAGGGCATTGGTTGCCTACAGAGGAGATGGGAGCATTGAATGTGAGGATGGATGGGCCGTGCTGCCTTTACTAATTTACGAGGGCGAGTTTTTCTGTCGTTTTCACAGTAGGTGACTCGTCCAATACTGTATGGAAATCTTCCCGGATGCGGAGCTAAAGCTATACTTGTGGTAGTAGTGCCCCTACTTTTATCTAGTTACTCGTTCTCTTTCCCTTTTCACTTCTCCCTCTCTCTCTTTCCCTGTCTCCTGTTTTATGACAGCCTGTTCCATGTGCCATTCCCCGGGGAGCTTTAATTGACAAGTGTGTACAATAACTAATCAGCAATGGAGCGACTGCCCTTTGTAATGATGAATTGACTGAACTAATTTCAGATAATCCCTCACGTTACCCGGCAACGCTGACGCCGCCAATTGATATTTGAAATACAAGACGCCCCTCGTTCTGCTCCCTGCCAGTCATCTCAGCATCGCTTCTCCAGCTAAAGTGATGAAATTCCTAATGAGAGGCTAGGAGGATTAAAACTTTCTTTAAGCCGGTACTGAACAAACCTCCACACGCATACGCATACAAAGTAATAGATCATTTTTAAAAGGGCAGATTTAAGTGTTTACTTTAGCCTATCCACATAATTATTTGTATTTTTACAGCAGTTTACCATTTTAAATCCTATACACCCGATAATGTGAAACCTTTCCCCCGGGGGCTAATGTGAAATGAGGTATCGGACACAGAGATTCTTCATCCCAATTTGGTCAGCTCCACGGCGCGGAATTGCGAATGTCTGAGTTTTATTGGATATTAGAAGTTTAATCAGAATTTCTGGTAACATTGAAGGACAATATCAATAAGGAAAAGACCCTAGAGGCTGAGCGGTAGAAAATTCCTGGGCAAATATGTAAAATAGGATGAGAAGTATCCAGTGGGCAAATACATAATCACTGCTGAAATATGCTACATTCGGAGAATTTCTTCGCTATTTCATCATATGCTTATTGAGGGCTATCCATAATGACCTGCAGCTAAGTATGCCATTAGAAATGGCAAATCTGAGCATGTTAAAGGTTACATGAGGCTTAAGTAGGACTGGGAAAAATTACCCAGCATGCAAACTTATTACCCAGTGGAACATTTTTAGAAGTTTGGTCTTGCCTTGTTAAAACAAGTTAGGAATTTGTTATTAGTGTAGTGAAGTTATTGCACAAACATTGATGTGAAACTGCATAGAGCTTGTTAAGACACTGTAAAAAAATAATGTATATGACAGTTAAAGGTGCAATGTGGGACTTTTAGAAGGATCTCTTGACAGAAATGCAATGTAATATACATAACTATATTATCAGTGGTGTATAAAGACTTTACAAAATAAACTGTTTTGTTTTTATTACCTTAGGCTACGTTTACACGTGGGCGGCTATTTTCATAAACGGACATTTTAACCTCTCCGGTTTCAAAAATAACATCGCTCACACACGTCAGTTTTCCGAAAAGTGTTCATATACACGTACCCGTTAGGGGTTGAACGACTTCAAATTATTTAAAGTCGACTGTTATGACATCAAAGTCGAGTCAACGTCGACTAGTCGTTGATGTCAATCATACAAAACACAAGAGATGGGACTGCTTTGCAACATGCCACAATTTATTAGCAGAACATTAATACAGATGCTGATTATACAGCTTATGTTGCAACTTAAATTAAAAAAATTATACAGCTCATATGTTGCAACTTAACGTAACAATGCAACACTTAGTCCAGTTTCAGAGCATTTTTTAATCGATGCATGACGGCATAACAATGCTAAAATTATACAGCTCCTATGTTGCAACTTAATGTTAACTAGGGATGGCGAAAACTAAAAATTTTCTTGACCGGCCACCGAGACTCATTAGCTGGTTTAAAATATGCTACGCTGTTTGAAATAACAGCCATTTCGAGCCGCGCCTGCAATTTCGCAACTCTGTCGCATCTCTCTGCGCTCTGCCTCCGGCTCACAAACAAACACACTTTTTTAAATCCCCTACAGCGTGGAACATGAGTCCCACAAACGCGGCGCCGAATCGGAGGACAAATGGCTGCTTAGTTTCGAAATAGTTTAGGTACAAGGTCGTTTGTGAAGCTCATTTGAAAATTGCCGCGGCTCATTTAAAAAAATGACAGCTCCGAAGAGACTGCGCTTTAGTTTGAGGTAGTGCTGCTAACAATAATAAAGACAGAGGATGATCATCATCACCTTATCTGTTACCACTGAAATGTAGATGTCATGTATTTCCAAATCTAAACCCATCTTATGCGAAAAGTTGCCTAATAGACTGCAACACGATAAAACGGGCACCTTCAGAATGCGTAAAAGACACACCGGCTAAGGCAGGTCTGAAAGCCCTTGTCTGCTCTAGAAATACAGCAAATATATTTAATGCAAATGTATGAGGCATATAGACCTACGTTTTATTCATTTATGATGAGGTGCGTTCTAGTTAACAATGCAATGCAAGTGAACGCGCCTTGCCGGCGCCTTCATGCACGGACCGGTTATTAAATTCTCTGCTATATTTGCTTTTTATTAATTAAATACATGCAATTGGTTGATGAAACATTTATTAAAATTAAGATACAATTTATACAAAACGAAATTCATTTAAAAGAAATGCTTTCTACAAAGCAAAACTTAATTAAGTGGTAAAAATAATGTCTGAGGATTTACAGAAACAAATCTTACTCTGCACTTAACTGTTAGCCTAAAAGACATAATGTTAATAATTTGGAACACAACCAGGAGAGACTTTAATTTTAATTATTTTATTGCTGTATTTTATTTACTATTCGAATAAAGGAATTTATCTATTATTAATTTATTTTTAAAAATAGCCTCAAGCATTTACTTTTCGCAAACCTTGTGAGCTTGCAAAACCAAATACAGTGACCTCGCGCCAAATGTTTTTTATTGGTTTATTAAGTACAAACAGGCAAGTTATGAAAAACTGAGTGTGAGGGATTTTTTCACTTCACACAAAAAGATCTTGGAAAGAAATAGATGACTAGCTGTAGTAGCGTTTAGTCCACTGTCTGTGTGATCAACGCGACTAGTCGATCTCAGGCTTAAAGCGTCACGACATGGCATTAAGGTCGACTAGTCGACTAGTCGACTAGTTGGTTCAACCCCTAGTACCCGTGTATATATGCCGTCAAGAGCATGCTAAAACCTGTAGGTGGCGGTGTAACGAGAAGCTCAAGTGCACGTAAGCCAATTGCGATTTTTTTTATTGAGATAAAAATAAAGTATTACGCCCCATAGTGGCCAAAGGACACCATAATTCTTACAGGCCTTCAGGAGCAGTACACGAAGAAGCACAGTGTGTTTCGTTACGATCAACATTTGTTGGGTTAGGGTTAGGGCTGATCGTAACAAAACCCACTGTGCTTGTTCGTGTACTGCTTCGTGTACGGCCACTAGGGGGCGTAATACCGTATTTCGGTGCCTGTATCATGTGACGGTTGACATACACACACAAAAATGACGACATATGATAGATCTGCTCATGCTGAACAACTTTACCTCTTGAAGCGTTGCTGTCAATCAAACGGTTCGTGGGATATTAGTGATAACCTTAAAAACCTACCTTTGCGAACTAGTCCTATGTTTTTCGCCCGATTGACACCTAACCAAGGCTGATTGATGCTGTGGAGTGTGAATAAAAATAATTATCAAAAAAAGTTAAAATTTGTATTCATACACGAAAGGAGTGGCCAAAAACGGAAATGAGCAGAACATTTAAACGGCCATAACTCGAGAGGGGTTTGAGATCCCGAAAATAGCAACAACAGCAACGAATCACTCCCTATTCCTTTTTTGAACAAGGTCACACTTTTGAGGTAGATGCGGGCTCTGGCGCATACTGTGACGTTGGCTGCCTAAACACCTGTTTGTCTCAGTTTACATACAAATGTGCAAATGAAGATTTTAAAAATCTCCACTCTGCCCGAAGTTTTTATAAAGAATCTAATTATTTATTTGTGTGTAAACTAAGGGTGCAAACGAAGGGAAATGTCTCCATTTTCCAAAATAACCATAAACGGCCCTTGGAATGAGACGTTTTTATTTGCGGGTCTCCTTTCATAAAAGTCACCACCATGTTTTTTACAGTAGCCCTAAATGGACAAACTGTTGTACAGAGCGTGTTTCCTCCCTACGTTGTCTCAGACGATGACATGTTTGTCCTGTGACAGCCCCCGTAGCATCTCTTTGCGTTTCGAATTTGAATTTTAAAATCCACATTACACTTTTAAATATAGCTACATTTATTATGCTGCATACTGTCAAGAAGTTACATCTACATACTAATTTTTATTGATTTTAAGGTTTGTTGCAAAAATTGTAATGCTGGTTGTCTATTAGCCTGTACATCAAATGACAATTAAAGAGCAAACCAGTGGTTTAAAATGACATCCGACCAGGTATAGCTATCCTGTGATTGGTCAATATATAGATGGTTACACTTTTAATTAGTTATCGAGCAAAACCTTCTAGAATCAAAACAAATGAGCTTGTCAAAGTTTGCAGATGAACTATAGGAAGAGGAGGACAGTTTATCCCTCTCTGTCTCTTTTTCTGAAATCTATTTTTAATAAGTGTTAGGGGAAGGGCAGACCAGGAGCATTCGAACTGAAGTTTCACACTAGCTAGTTAAAACCCCGCTAGACAGCAAAGAGACTCCCCATGTGGTCAACTTACTGTAGCTGCAGTACAGTCACATCTGCGCAAGTGTGTGTGTGTGTGAGCAAAGTCAGGAGTCCAGCTGGTTTTAGCAGCTTTTAGCATTAGAATATGTTTTATTCTTCTTCTAATTAAAGCAATGTTTTTTTTTATTTAAATCCTTATTGCACATACATTTTTAGGTTAAAAGGTCACATAATACACACTGTTTCTGCTTTTCTCATTTTAATCTTGAGTACCTATTTATATTTAAATATTACATACTTCATATATAAAAATAGTCTTTAGTTTTATCACATTTATAAATAAATAAAAGACAGATCAGCTTTACAGATTCTTTCCGAATAAACCCGACCCCCTCGAGGTGTACCACAGGGGGAGCAAGCCACGAGCAAGCAACACCCACAAACATTATCACACTATCTCTGGATAACTTATGATTCACTACATTTTTGTGTAATTTACATTATATGCACTTACGATTGCCAACAAAATGCAGACATTTGATGCCATTTTACTTACCACCTGCAACTCACGACCCGATTCGGGTCACGCAGACACACAACTCCGCTGCTTCCTCAGATAAACAAACTATATCCATTGTTTTCATAAGGCTGGGTTCATTGGGAAGCTGAACAAGCTTAAATGTCCCTCAGAAACAACAACACACTTCTTTAGTGACATTGATTTCGTTTCAGCTCTTGGTTGGTGTGTGCGTGCGCTATTCCGGTTAAAGTGCCCATATAAGGACTTCCACTGTACTTCCTGCACTGAAACTGCTTATCAAAAGATTTAAAGCAGGATTGTTACGTACAGTATAAATCTTACATGTTCGAATACAACTTTCCGAATTTGTACGAACCCTGGCCAAGTGCATTCGGCAGAGAAATACTTAGTCACATGTCCAACTGTTTTTTTTTGGGACACTTTCCATATGTTTAGCAAGAGGAATCCAACTCTTAAACACTGTTAATAAGTCAGAATGCATGAAATAACTTTACACCCCCACATTTATTATACTTAAATTATACTTAATTTACTTAAATTATAAAAATGAAGTTAAATTAGCTAAAGTTCTTTCAACTTTATTTTTTATAATTTATAGCAACTCCTCGCTAGTCAAGAAAGTGAATTTTAATAAAAAAAAATAATAAAATAAATTAAAGTTAAAAGTGTAAGTGCATCAAGGATTTTTTGTACAAGGTAGCAAGTCTGTATTTAAAGGCGGAGTACACAATTTTTGAGTAACGCTTTGGAAAAGGGAGTCGGGCCGAGTACCAAAACACACTTGTAGCCAATCAGCAGTAAGGGGCGTGTCTACTAAATTACATCGTTGCCTGGGTTGTGTATTTGTGGGACGGGTCTATCTAAAAAGGTCCAGATACTATTGTGGTAGGGGCGCGTTTGTTTAGGTGACTTCAAATGTCAACATTGGCTTTTAGAGATCGTGCACCCCGCCTTTAAGTGGTATAACCGATATGTCAGACAGGATGATATTTTCACGTATCAGTATTATCGTATTGGCATATTAACAGAAGCACTTCCCTATTTCAGTTCCACCAATAGCTCTGCCAGTGAAAAGAGCACAGCTTTCATTTTCATGTATTGTTATTGCTCCATATATCATGCATATTAGCATCGTATTTGCTTGTGATCCACATCATTGTCGTGTCGTCAACAACTAATGTCTTCCATAACAAACCCATACATGCATTTAAGAATGCAATCCAAAGAACGTACTGTAATTCATGTGCAGTCCATTAGGCCGATGATTGGCACGCCAATATTAAGATATTGCTCGAGTTTGTTACAGTTGATATTAGCTCAGGTTGTTTGACTGCTGTTTTGACCGCCCTGATATCTTTTCCCATTCTGGACATCATCCTAATAAGCTTTAAATGGCATAACCGTGTGTGAATGTTTCCATCAAGCTGAGCTAGCCTATTTACTGCTATATTACACATCCCACACGGAGAGCGAAGATGTACCCGCTCAAAGTCAACAGCGGGCCCGGGTTTCTCCGCTGCTATCCCCAGCCAATTTCCTAGAGTCTTCACCAGCCTGCATTAAACAGCAATGAAAACAAGGGGTGAATAGTTCAAGGTTTATCAGTTTGCAGCACACTGTAATTTTAGGCCGTATGGAGTACGGGGGAAATCAACCTGCGTTATTATGAAATCACAGAGCTTATGTTTTTATTTATGTATTTGCCACTTTACCTTATCCAGCATTTTTCCTATCTGTAAATGTTAACTCTGCAGATTTTGGAAGTCAAAGCAATGCACAAACCAGCGAACGGACACACGGCGAGATTAGAGAGTCAGTACGGATGAAAAGACACATCCTTGCGCGTTATGACGAATATGAATACGCAGTCCCACCCCTCATATAAACAGTCCCCTGATATCGCTCACCCCCAGCACTCCTACATGAGGCCTAAATGAAGGACATGACCACAGTCTTTTTTATGTTTCTGTTGTCATTTCTGCAAAAACTTCTATAGTACACATGTAGAAAACAGTACCCTTTCCAGCTTTTGACTTCTGCAGTACTTTCATTGCTGCCTTTCCCCATCGTCTTTATGTCATAAATCATGTTCACTCACCTCTCGTCCTCTGTATCAGCTTCACTTAGTTGCTCCTTGAAGAATCCCAGAAGGCCAAACCGTTTACTCCGTCACTATTATGAGTGATGTGAGACTCATGCCTGTTCACTTTCAGCCTCTTAATGAAGTTTGTTGTCTTGTTTTGTAGTCCATTGCGTAGTACAAACTAAGCTAAAAAATGAGGTTAATGATTTAAGTGCGACTCATTACGCAACCAAAAATGCAGTAGATAATGGGTACGAGAGAAAGAACGAAGGATATAAAAGTAATGAAGAAAAAGAAATCATAGCCGACCCCATAGAGGCACAGGAATGGCATTATGTAGGCAGACAGTATAGTATAAATAGCCCTGCAATATTGTAAATGTTTATATACTACAGCTAGCGCGGACGTCGCACGGGGGTCGGAAGATTTATGGCCGGCTCCGTAATACGTTGAAGCCGACGCAAGGTAGCGGGTCATATTTCACGTGTGTTATCATATCGAGCGTAAATTTGCTGTGAAGTATACGGTGGAGATAAAATATATTTTAGGCCGTTCCTTCTACTGTTTCCTCCCCCGAGTGAGCCCGAATGTAATCCTCGAGACTCCTACTCGCAAGAGATTTTATTTGCGTGCGGTCAGTTGTGATATGTTCAAGGTTCCTAGCTGAGGGGATGGGTGGGCAACTAATGTCGAAACGTCAAATTATTCATGTAAAATGTAGTTTTTTAAAATTATGGTCATTATTGTTATTTTAAATTATGCTTTCTCCTAATTGCTTCTTTATAAAAGCATTGATGTCAAAATAAAGCCTAGCATTACAGTACATGTCTGCTATCAGAGACCATAGATAGGACACTCAATAACTTTTCCCCCTTTTACCTTCATCTGTGATCGAATGGTGACGTGGAAAATGTGCTGGCCATTTACTTCAAGTCCGTCTATGATTTATAAACGCTGTCTGAAGGCCATTTCTGCGGACGGGAGTTTTTTATGTGTTGACCTAGCAGTTAACTCCAGGCGCAAGTGCAGTGGCGTACATCTATTTACATTACAGCGTGTGCGAAGATTTAGTCCGCTCACAGACCACATGAAGGATTTAGTCTACCCAGTCTCATGTAGATGCATATATTTAGCACGAAGTGTAAAAATCGTGCAATACATAGGCCGAATTCCACTTCGGCGTGCATATGATATGCCAGTCCTTCCTATTCACTTTAACAGCTCGTCTTTTTTTTAAGTTTTATTTATTGGTTTCTCAATTTTTTTTCAGTTTTTTAAACCCTTTTCCCTTGGGTTTAGGGTTAGATTTCAGATTTGCTTAAGGAGGTTATTTAATATACAGGTTTCTCCATGTTTTTGTCTATATTTAAGCCATGGTCGCTTGGAGTTGGGGTTAGAATTGGGGTTTGAGTTAGGATGTCATTTTTATATAACAAAACGTTCTAACCCTAACCCAAGCGAAAATAGCAAAAAAATTGAGAAACCAATCAATAAAACGACAAAAAAAGATGCGCCGTTTATATCATATGCACGCCAAAGTGGAATTTGCTGTATGTATTGCACGATTTTTACACTTCGTGCTATTTATACGCAACTCCGTGAGACTGGGTGGATTTAGTGATATAGTCACGTAATTTTTTTATTCTTTTTTCGTGGTGATATCACGAATTTACGCGTTTTTTCATGATCGGATAATGAATTCCTGTTTTCGTCTGATTATCACGTATTGGTTGCTCAACTGTTTTGTCCTATTTTCTTACCATTGTCGCTTCGGTTTCGGGTTAGATTTACATAAAATGGCATCCCTCCCCTAACCTAACTCTCACCCTAAAAATAGTATAAACCAATACATACTGTTAAGTGACATTCTAATGCAAGCACCAAATGTAATGCTGAGTTTACACCAACCGCGTTTCAGGCGTCAAAATCGCGTCTACCACTTGAACAATTTGGATGCATTTGCGCGTGTAATGCGGAGTAGATGCGTGGAAAAAGCAAGCATTTGACGCGCGTCAGAGGCAAACTCCGCTTCTTGTGGGAGGGGCAAGTGCTATGCGGTTGTCTGTTTGCAAGATGACTGATGCAAGATGTGCATTTATCGAGAGTTACCCGTTTGTATTTGGTAACCTTACTATAGGGGGAAAATAAACGGCACGGGTCAATAAACGTCACTTGACTCAACAGGGAAGTGTGTTGCCCAATGTCCTCACTGACACTCTTCCAAGTGAGGTCCTAATTATTCCTGTCTCCTCTATAGAAATAAGAACTTGTGTCAAATAGCTCCGGGTGACTGCTTACGGACAATATCAAGTGTTGGTTGTATGAGTGACTCCGGGCGGGGCTGCCACCACAGCAGCAAGCAGGCTCCTGATTGGTTAACCCGGCGCGATATTCCGCCAAAGTTCAAATTTTTCAACTCGGGCGTCCGCCGCAAATTCGTGCAAAATGCACAAAAAGCACCATTCGCGCGTACCGTGCACAATGCTCTATTCGCGGCTTTTGCGCGAGCTTCACGTGTGAAAGAGGCGGAAACGCGTCTTCCGCGCCGAACGCATCTTCCACGCCGCAGGACCTCCTCACGCGCGACGACGCGTCTTCACATTGACTTAACAATGAAATAACTCACGCTTCACGCCTCTACCGCGGTTGGTGTAAACGCAGCATAACCCTAAACCGAAGCGACAATGGTTTAAAAATAGGAAAAAGCAGTTGAGTAACCAATACGTGATAATCGCATGAAAACATGAATTCGTTATACGATCACAAAAAAAATGCGGAAATTCATGATAATATCACGAAAACAATTATAAAAAATTACATGACTGTATCACGAAACCTTGTTGAGACTGGGTAGAATAAGCAACATTATTTGATGATGCTTGACGTTATGAGCAATCATTATTGCAAGTTAAAGGTGCAGTGTGTAAGTTTTAGCGGCATCTAGTGGTGAGGTTTCGAATTGCAACCAACGGCTCACTCCACTGCTCAACCCTCGCTTTTGAAATGCATAAAGAAGCTACGATAGCCACCACCGGACAAACATTTCATCGTCGGAGACAACTTAGTAAAAAGGTTTGTCCGTTAAGGGCTTCTGTAGAAACATGGCGGCACAAAATGGCGACTTCCATGTAAGGGGACCCTCGGTGTATGTAGATAAAAACGTCTCATTCTAAGGTTATAAAAACATAATGGTTCATTTTACAAGGTCTTTATACAACACTGACAATATAGTTTCTTTCAAGAGATCCTTCTAAAAATTACACACTGCACCTTTAACTAGTTAAAAGTTTAATTATTTTGAACTCCTTGTAAATACATTTCTTTTACGTACTATTATTTTTGTAATTGATTATAATAAAACTGTTTAACTCCTACTATGAGTGAAATCTTAAATCATTATGCAAGGTTTTTTCATATCACGTCTCATTACACAACTTGTTTTATTATCATGCGTTATAGGTTTATGTAACTCTGGCACGCAGTGTTGTGGAAATGAAGTTGTTTGCGTCTTTCTTGAACAAACTTCGATGCCCGTCTGTTTGATAGAGGCTGCCAAACGTCTGTAGATTAATCTGTTTGGCTAAACCCTTGATGAACTAATCCGGCTCTGATCGTTTCAGATTAACTTGAACTCAAGTGTTCATCCTCAATGAGAAAGTTTATCTAAAGATCTGCTGTCGAATGAGGTTTTCCATTAGTGTCTACATAACAACATGTGTTATATATAATGAATTAGGTTATACAATATAAAATCCGCCAGGTTTGTTCTATAGGTTAATTACTTTAACCTTTCGTATCTGTTTGTTTAGGTTGTGTTTTGTTACATGCGGTAATTGCTGTGTTGTTTTTAATTAGTGTTAGGGGTGGCACGCTGATTTCAAAGACTGGATTCTGGTCTGACAATACGAGATGGCAGAAAAATCTATCTTGGCCCACCCTATCTGTCCGCATCACTTATCTGCTCGGTAAACCCGAACACTTTAGTTGGTTTGCTCAGTCTCCGGCTGAATAATCGCCCGGACGGTAATTCTCGACTAATGTGTTTGTCCGTTCAACTTCCTTTTTATCAAGATGTTAATACCGTTCATCATTTTTCCTTATCTCCCCCTTTAGACAATTAAATTTACACTCCATGCCCGACAGCAGATTTAGGAATGACCCACCAAACGCCATTTAGGCTTGACTGACAGCCGATTGTTGTCATAGTAACCAACGGACCTCAGTCTCCCACAGCGGTCTCTCATTTGGTTTTAACACATGCAGACTGCAAAAGAGCGCCAGAAGTGTGGATTCACTATCATCAGTTCTCTCACCATTGAGGACAATGATTTACAAACTTGGCCTGGCTTTGGCTTATCTGAAGCTGCAGGATCTTCTCCTACTGTGAGCCAGGACACCGTCTGCATGTTCGAGAGCCCCTGCGGATGGCTCTTACGAACAACCAGGCTCCAAATTGTAAATCGTGGCCAATTGCAATAAAGAAGCAACGTTTTCGCTTTTATTATTATTATTAAAGGAATAGTTCATCAAAAAATGATAATTACCCCGTGATTTACTCTCCATCAAGCCATCCGAGATACACATGTCTATCATCTTTGAAACGAACACAGTTTTATTATAGTTATTTTAGTAAAGGTCTTGGCTTTTCCAAGCTTTATAACAGGCTCCAAAAAAGGTGCCATCCTTCACAGGCATACTTCACATGGCTTCAGGAGGTAAATCAAGTTTTTTTGAGGGTAATCCATATTTAAAACTTTATAAACTATAATAACCATCTTCCGATAGCGTACGATGAATAAGATCTTGTCTTTTGCGAGAACCTTGTGGATGGATGCATGATTTTTTGGGCTTGAATGTCGTGGATACTGTTTTTTTTACGGTTATGAAGCTTTAAGAGCGAGGATATTTACTAAAACAACTCAAATTGTGTTTGTCTGAAAGATGATGGACTTTTGTATTGTATTTTGGATGGCTTGAGGGGGAGTAAATCATGGAGTAATTTTCATTTTTCGTCCTTTAGACTGCGGTGAATGCAGTGTGTTAAAACTATTGATGGTTCAGTATTGATTTTTAACAAATGATCAATATCTGTATGTATTAAAAGCTTTTAGTGCAGTATGAGAAAATATAGGAAAAAGTTTTGTCATATTTATGTTAAATACACAAACTAAACCAGGTGGCATCTGTTTTAATTACAGAAAAAACACTAAAAGTTGTATTATGTTTATTACGTAATAATATTAAGCGAAATTCACTACTATTCAAAAGTTTAGATATACTTTATTCTTTATTTATATTTTCTCACTTTTTAGCAGATGCTAATAGTAGACCCATACATTTTTTAGGGACAGTTCACCCAAAAATCCAAATTGTCTAAATTTCACCCACATGTTGCTTTCCATTGATGCATGGTTTATTAGGATAGGACAATATTTGGACGAGATACAACTATCAGAAAATCTCAAATCTGAGGGTGCAAAAAATCTCAATATTTCATATAAGTTGTCTAAATGAAGTCAAGAATAGCAATAATAATTAAAGGTGCAGTGTGTAATTTTTAGAGGGATCTCTTGACAGAAATGCAATATAATATACAAAACTATATTATCAGGGGTGTATAAAGACCTTTCATAATGAACCGTTATGTTTTTATTACCTTAGAATGAGACGTTTTTATACTGAGGGTCCCCTTACGTGGAAGTCGCCATTTTGTGCCGCCATGTTTCTACAGAAGCCCTTAACGGACAAACTTTTTTTTACAAAGTTGTCTCCTACAATGACATGTGTTTCCGGTGGCGGCTATCGTAGCTTCTCTGTCTTTCAAAAGCGAGGGGTGAGCAGTGGACTGAGCCATTGGTTGCAGTTCGCAACCTCACCACTAGATGCTGCTAAAATTTTCACACTGCACCTTTAATAATGATAAATACATTTTTGACATATTTACAGTAGGAAATTTACAAAATATCTTCATGATATTAAATAAACTTATAAACAATATTTTTTACCCATACAATATAATGTATTTGGTGGCTATTGCTACAAATAAGCCTGTGCTAATTATGACTGGTTTTGTGGTGTGTGTGTGTGTGTGTGTGGATGTGCGTGCGTGCGTGCGTGCGTGTGTGTGTGTGTGTGTGTGTATGTATGTGTGTGTGTGTGAAAAATTAGTTACTCCCAAAATCAGTATTGTATCAGGTCAGTATTAAAAAGTAAATTCTTCATTTTACGCAAAATCCGATATTCTTTTTTTCCAAACTGCGACAAACGCCACTCCTTCTCTGCAAAATGCAATAAATCCGCTTAACAAATTACAGCGCACCATTCCATGCATTGTAAACAATAATGACGGCGCTTTTATTAAACACAGAATCCTAGTTTTCCTCATCTACGTAAGAAACGTAAGCCATCAAAATGTAATAATTTACATGAGTCACTCTGGCGAAGGAAAAATGTCGGCTGTTACTTGTTCTCAAACAACAGCATCAGACTTCTGTCATGCTAACACATTGACCCCAGGGGATCTGATGAAAAACTTTCCATTATTTTACTCAAAGTCAACGAAAATTGAGCACAACCAAAAGATTCTACAGCTGATAGCTGTCAAAAAAGTTCAGAGACGACGTCCCGATGATGACAGAAGCAATGACAGTGTTCTTAATATGACAAAGAAAGTGTTTTGATTAATGCCATTAATGTTTTTTTTAATCAGTGTATAGCACTAGTCATCTAAATGAATATAACATGGCAAAGATGAATGCACATTTATATATTGATTCAATAGATTTATAGCATTTAGAAAAAAAACTTTGAAAATCAAATTATGGGTTTAAATTTGTAATGTTATTATAACCTAAAGATGCTATGTGAAAGTTTGTAACACAAAATAGTGATTTTCATCTTGTCACCTTCTTGGTATAGAAAACACATTTTTACCCAAATTAGTCAAAATGGATTTATTGCGTTCTGGAACCAAACTCTTCATTTGTATGTTTATGTATTTAAGTATTTATAGATATATGTATTTCTGGACCGTTTAACACTTAGTAAAACATGTTAATATGATAATCTACACCTGTGATTACTCCGCTTGGGCACCTGTGTGAACTTCATCTGCTAAGATTGACCTTGAGACCATTTGATTAAAAATAATCACAAAAATGAATTAAAATAAGTGAAGTTTTGAGCAGAGGTGGAGCAATGACTTTCACATTTTGTGTTAGTTTTAAAGTGTGGTCCGATACTTTTGGGAGCAACTGTACGGTAGATACGTTATCATCTTCAGTCCTTCTGATTTAAATCACAAAAACAAAGCTACAGTTTAGTCAATCCATAATAATTATTGCTGCTGTATAATAATTGCTTTAATTCTGCATTCTACAAGCAAAGCTTCTTTAATGAAGATAACAAATATCAGTCATGCTATTAAATAATTAGGAATTTGCTTTCAGTCATATCACAAGGACACAAATTCCCCGAGACGTCGAGGTGCTCTCCTTCTCCCCTTGTCATTTTGCAGCTTAATTTGTCATGTATTAAACGAAACCCTTGCTAGCCGCTGAAGTTGATGAAGCCTGATAGCGGTAATTTTTCGAGACACCGTCACCAGCTGGAGGGGCTGGACCCAGTATCAAGGACACAGGGGAGTAGTATGCAAATATCAAGAGTAGTATGCAAATATCAATTAAAAGCATCAGCACCTTCACGCCGTTGTGATAGTTAAACAGTCGAAGCTCACGTTGAATGTTCGTCAACATGGGATTGGGACGATGAATACACAAGGTGTGGGCGTATTGTCATGTGTATTCCTTTCTTGTGGTCATGCTGTAGATAAATCTACTTGCTTGCTTATTTATGGACTCAAACTGTGGTCTGCAGTCGACTCCCGTAACTGTATGGATACCATATTATGTTTCTCAACACAATGAACTTAATATATGAAGATGTAGTGTGGAGTAATGTAATACAGTCTGTATTGCATCTGGTACATACACTTGGTCAAAATGGTCAAAAATGGTCCAAAGGCAGTACCCTTTAAAAAGGTCTTAATAAGACTAGTACTAGTATGCGCTCTTTCGTACCTCTGAGGTACAAATATGACCTCTTTAGATACACCGGTGTACTGCCCTAGGATTTCAAATGCTGCCACAGTAAATATCGAGTTAAAGCACATGTGGTATTAAATTCATACAGGTCAACTTCAAACATTAATCCACCCTGATCACAGTCCGATCACCCGTTTCCCAGAGACGAGACCCGAAGCTCCCGGCAACCGCATTTATGAACCCGTCCAGAGACGTTAACACTTCACCTCCAGATAGGAACCATCCCTTCGGGCCTTGTGGAAGTCCCATCCTGACCTTTATTTTCCAGTTCATGGCTTGGTTTTTTGCAGATAAATGCTCTCCGATGTAACGTGACAGATGTCACGATACATCGTCTCTATTTTGATACATACCCTCTGATCCTGCCACATACGATAAAGAGCGTGCACGAGGACCGAGCCGTCCCCAGACAACACGCTGACATCTGTGATTATTTTAGAGAGCGTCACAGGCCGCGGGAAGACACGTAGCCAGCTCGGTTCCAGAAAGGTGGACACCCACTGATGGAATATCAATATGCGAAGTGCCCTACTGGAGGACTACAGTATGTTAGCTAAGTTTAGACTCAATGGACACATCCGCACTATTGACATATAATCAAAACCATCACTGGAGGGGCTAAAGTTGTACTGTAGCTGTATAGATGTTTAAGACGGCTGAGAATGAGTTATGGTGCTTTTCCATTGCATAGTACCCCACGGTTTGGTTTGGGTCCGGTCAGCTTATTTTTTGTTGCTTTTTCACTGGGTGCAGTACGTAGTACCTGATACTTTTTTTAGTACCACCTCGTTGGGGTTCCAAACGACCCGAGCTGATACCAAAACGTGATGCAAAAACACTGTAGATCACTGATTGGTCTGAGATAATCGTCACTATCAGCTATTCGCAATAATGTAAAGATTAGCTTTACCTTCATGCCAGCTTGCCCTGTCTCGAGTAAACCTGTTATCATCTCTGCTTTGCTGTAAGTTCTCAAACTACCTTTTAGTGCTGAATCCACAGGTTGAGAATCAGTGACACCATCAGACTTGCAGTTTATGTGGCGGCACATTCGTGACGCGCACTTCCGCATATATGCTTAAATGCAATTTAAATGAGGCTCAGTCAAGTGCGTCGACCGACGCCACGGGTGTTTGTACAGAAACTGTCATGTGAGGTAGTGATAAACGCAATGTGCAAACATTTATTTGTGGTGGTCAATTTAAATTTAAATTTGTGGCGGACTGAGAAATAAACAAATTTATGGGAATGTACAACGACGCTTACACTAGTTTGATGTCACAGCAGTAGGCAGCGCAAATAACCACACGCCTATAATCCCTCCCACTTCGAAGTGTTACTAAACTGGATGGAAAAGCTAACCAAGCCAAAGTAAGGTGAGCTGACCCGACCTGACACAAACCGTGGGGTACTATGCAATGGAAAAGCACGATTAGTTAACCAAACACATGCTTACCACAATCAAACCAAGGTTTTTAGGTGTAAATATATAAATAAACCTTATGGGTGTCATGTATCTATTTTTTTAAAACGCACAGGGTGGTTTTGGATCATTTGATATACAACAAAAAATGCTTTTTTTGCAATGGCAGCAATATGATGATAGTTTTGTTGCTTTAAAATCAATTAGTTTTTACATCATTGTGTTCAATAGGACATAAAGGTTATGCCCATTTGTTCTTACTTTTGTGGTGATGCTTGCAAAAGTTGTCAGCCTTTGAAATTATTTGGCTAGTATTACTTGGCGTAGTGCCTTTATAATTTGTCATCATTTATGCATAACATTTAGAGTTTTAGTTCCATTGTTGGATGCAAGTTTTTTTTTTTTTTGTGAAGACACCGAATTACCATACCCTAAACACACATGACTGTAATGGACAAAGAACCGCTTCCCATTAGTTTGAAATCAAGGTCAGCCATCCCGATAGTTTGGGTCTATCTGCACCCTCCAGAGTTTTGTGGCTCTCCATTAAACTGAGTCTCTGAGCATGTCGGCTTAGCGATATCACCTCAGGCCTACCCAACATTTCCAACATGGAGTTGAACCCAATTATCCCCCAAATTAAAACGAACAGACTTGGCACGAGGTACATTTACTGCTGTGACTTCATTCTGCAAGCTAAATGGGCCAAGCGCAAACAGACCGTTCGCACGTGTTGGCCACGAACCAAATATCTGAGTAGTGTTTAGGTTGCGCTTACATTAGCAATGTATGCGGGTAATGGTAAGGTGAGAGGTTACTGCAGTCACTCAGTTCGATGTGTTTTTGTGTTGCTTGTAGAAGACAGGAAGCTGTTCGTCGGGATGCTGAACAAACAGCAGACCGAAGACGACGTTTATCGTCTTTTCGAGCCATACGGCATCATCGAGGAGTGCACCGTGTTAAGAGGTCCCGATGGAAATAGCAAAGGTGGGATTATTTCGCTTTTTCCTACATTTTGTTATATTCTTGATTAATTGCATGCTGTGTGCACACATTATAGAAAGAATAAGTGATCTGAATTTGATCTTGTGTACAAAAAATACCAAGATTTAGGTTGAACTGTTTCTTTAAGCATTTCCGTTTGACATGTTTCAGTAATTTGTTTGGAGTCACTCATCCAACATTAAGACTCATTATGGAAAACCAAGTATTTGAGTATTAAAGGGGCCATGGCATGAAAATCTGACTTTTCCATGTTTAAGTGCTATGATTGGGTCCCCAGTGCTTTTATCAACCTAGAAAATGTGAAAAAGATCAACCCAGTAACTTAGTTTTGATAAACCATTCTCTGCAAGCACATGAAAAAATAAGTTGTTGAAATTTGGTTCTCCTTATGATGTCATAAGGAGCTCTTATTATAATGATACCACCCCTTAATCTGCATTATCCAACCACAGCACTGCCATGTAGTGCAGAGAGAAAGAGAGAGAGAGATAATAATTCACTGCACAATTGAGTTTCAATTTCAACAAACTACAATCATTGTGATCAGTGTTTGCACTTCATCCGGTCATTTGCATTTTAAAGGACACACCCACAGACGCACATTTTTGCACGCACCTACAAAGTGGCAATTTTAACATGCTATAATAAATTATCTATATGGTATTTTGAGCTAAAACGTCACATATGTGCTATGGGGACACCAAAGATTTATTTGACATCTTAAAAAAGTCTTGTGACATGGCCCCTTTAAACTTCTTGGAGACTCAATTGTTTGCCCACCAAGTCTTTGGGGACATTGTATGGCGCTAATACAGCACGGCATTTGCCAAAGCATTGTGGGAGACAAAGTTTTCTTCTTGACAGTGTTTTGAAAATTTCTAAAGGGTTATTTCTGCTATTTAGGGGTGGATCTGTGAATATCCAGTCTTATTGAAGAGACAAACAAAGAAAGCCGCCATAACATTTCCCAGTACTTTAAATAACGAGACGAGAAAACTCGTTTTTCACGTTGCTCCTTATGTGTTATGACTTTTAATTCGAGGCCGATTGCAGACAAAAATTGGCACGTTTGTAGTGTTTTAAGACCTATATTTAGTACGTTGGACAGGTTTTCAATGGCATGCCACACTACAGCTTCACAGCCGCTCTCTTCATGAAGTTCAAAATTATATGAATTATGCTGCGGCACAAATTAGCTTCATCAGTACAGTCTGTATCCTGTACAGTCTCCAGATTTCTGTCGCTCTCCTGCATTTTAATGTGGTTAAAGTGTGTGTTTGTGTGTGCTTTTTCGAGCAGGCTGTGCCTTTGTAAAGTTCTCCACACACGGCGAAGCTCAGTCTGCAATCAGCGCCCTGCATGGCAGCCAGACCATGCCAGTGAGTACACGCTTGTCCTTTCATTGCCTCAATTCTCAAGTCTTGCTCACTTTATGCCTTAGTCGCACATGTTGAAGATGTTTTTCCAAACAGTCAACTGTTAGTATTTTTGCTCCAACTAGGGGGGAAAACTTTTTGCAGATATTCACATTTGTCCAACAGAAGTGTTGTTCAATATACGGATACTAATAGTACAGTTAAGGCCTTAAAGGGGCGGATCACTGAAAAATAAAAATTCTGTCATCAATTACTCACCATCAAACTATATATAATTAGGGCTGGGAAAAGATTAATCGCAATTACTCGCATACAAAATAAAAGTTCTTTTTTGCATAAAAATATGAGTGTCTGCTGTGTGTATTTATTGTGTATATTTAACCACACACACACACACACATACATATATGAATTCAGTCAGATTTTTATTTATTTGTATATCTTTATATATATATATATATATATATATATATATATATATATATATATATATATATATATATATATATATATATATATATATAGAATATATAAAAATATAAATAAATATATATACACATGTAAATGTTTCTTAAATAAATACATAAATGTGTGTGTATTTATATTTACATAGTAATTACACACAGCACACACTCATATATTATGCCAAAAATCACTTTTATTTTGTATGTGATTAATCGCTTTTCCCAGCCCATATATATATACTTCTGCTGAATGCAAACAAAGAATGTTTTTAACCAAGCAGATCTGGGGCACCATTGACTGACAACTAATACTATTGAAGTGAATGGTGCCCCAGATCTGTTTGGTTATTAACATGCCAAAATGTAAATGTTTCGATAACTATCAATTTAAGCCCCTTTACACCAACACTCTTAGAAAAAATTGTCAAAATATGCACCCCAGCTGTCACTGGAGTAGTACCCTTAGGTACATTATATATATATATATATATATATATATATATATATATATATATATATATATATATATATATATATATATATATATACATTTGGTATCAATATGTACAGTTTATAAATGTAAGATAATAGCGACATCTAAACCACAGCTATAACAATAACTAAATGAATGATTTTTTCACTTTTCAGCAATATTTTTTCCATCTGATGAGCGATAAAACACTGACAGCCAATCAAAATTCATTTAAATATAAAGGACATTTAAATGAGAAATTGAAGTATTTGAGCTTAGAATAAACATAATGCTGTCATTTGTTGGTGTGGATGCTAATATAAATTTTTCTGCGGCACTTAATAGAAATATGAACCATTTTAATGTATTAAGGCACTACATAAAACATTTACAGTACATTTGTATATTCTGTGCACTCTCAGAAATAAAGGCACAAAAGTTGTCACTGAGACAGTACTCTTTCAAAAAGGTACACCTTTGTACCCAAAAAGTGCATATTGGTAATTCAAAGGTACATATTGGCAGTTCAAAGATACATATTTGTACCTAAATGGTATGTGTTAAGACCTTTTTTTACAAAGTGACAGCTTTGTACCTTTATTTTTGACAGTGTAGATGCTTTTATCCAAAGTTACTTAACACTGCAATACAAAGTATAAATTCCTTGGGACGCAATCCTCTACCAGTTGAGCTACAGAAACACTACAGTATATAGTTATTGTTTTTGGTGTAAACAGGCCTTTAAAACATTCACCATTGAGGCTAATGAGATCATGCTGACCAGCCAAACCTTGACCCCCAGCGTAATAGGTTATTTGTTGTAGCTATAATATCGAATTTCGTAACCCGTAACAACAACTTCTGAATATTTTTTTTAAAACCAGGCCATTAAATGGATTTCCAGACAAACAAATAATGAACAAATCAGTCACCACCTTCAACTTCCAAACTGCATACTTAGCCATATTGTTTCCATTGAATAGCTGCATAGCCAGCGTGTCAGCGCGTGGCCTTTGTCCGGCTGTTTCAATCTTGAGTACTGGACTCTGAGCCGTAAAAAGCCAGCTATTCAGCAGAGCCTGTCTGAATCACAGCGCTATTCAACCACACAAACATTGTTCTGCTCTCAGAAGGAGCTCTCACGCTGCTGTTTTATTTGCTGAAAGTCTCCTGCTGGATACGGGCGAAGCCTTGGACGGTCAAAAAGCATTAATTTACTATGTGCTTTTCATTTCTTAGAACACAATAGCACAGTTACATTCAATAAATTGTTCAGTCAGAATTGGAAATTTTGTCAACATTTACTTTCTCTTGTGTCTTTTTAAAAATCTGTATGACTTGCTTCCCTGAAACGCAGGATTCAGAGCCGGCCCTAGACCTTTGGGGGCCCTAAGCAAAATTTCGTCGGAGGCCCCTTTGACCGTTTTAAGTAAGGCCTAAAGAAAAGCAATGACTACCTTATGACTATACTGCACATATTATCTCTACTATGTTATTTTTTTTAAATGTGTCTATTAAATTATGTTTTAATTATTCTATGTATACTGTATGTTAATGATCTTTTTTACATTGCTGGTCCTGAGTACGTATTTCGTTCTTATGTGGCAACATGTAGCCTACAGAATGACAATAAAAGACCTTGGGGTGGTCCCGGACAGGGAATATCTTAAGACAGGACTCGGCCTTAGTTTAATTAGAAAACATAACTAATTTGAACAAAAATGCCTTACTAAAAACATTATTTGTGTGGATTTTGAGGCAAAACAAAGAGCACTGGTGTATTTTAAGATATGTCAGTGCAAGCTTTTTTCAGTTTGGACAGCTCTTAGCCTACTTTTATTTTAGTCTAGGACTACTTTAATTCCTGTCAGGGAAACTGCCCCCTTGAGTTCTTGATTTGAGTTCCATGTTTGATGTCTAACAGGAAAAAATATGATACCACTGACTGAACTGAATGGCAGTGCAGTGCAACAAACACACACTGATGAACTTGCTAAATAAAAAGACTTTTCACTGACCATCAAAGAAACATTTTTAATTGACACCAGAGTTTAAGAGGCACAAACAACAGCCTATATATAATTTGAATGAAATTGAGTAAATAGAATAACATTTAAATAAAATATAATATAAAATAATAAATATAACACTTAAATGTTTAAATTTTTCAAATAAACAAAATTAACAATAATATCTAAAACATCACAAACAAGGTTAATAGTACCTAACATTCGCCTCACTATATATTATCCCTTACGTAAATAGCATAACAAAAGTTAATAGGCTTGTTTGAGATGAGCAAAATCTGACACAAACATAGGTTTGTGGATAATAACAATTAACTTGCAAATAATATTAATAATTGAAGATTAACAATTAACATTGCATTCATAACATTAATCTAACAAAGCTGACTACTGTATGTCATATGCATTGCTATAGTTTAAATATTAAAGACTGAACAGTGACATTATAAACTTTTGCAAAGGCCAGCAGGTGGTTTTAAAAACAGTTCGCTGTCTGGGCATGTACCACCACGCATATGCGCATGAGTTTGTTTACTCTTACACATAAAACACTTTAAATTCAGACGTTTAACAATATAATTACACTAATGACATACATATGTAGAAATGACAATGGCATACGTGAAATATAAGCGTAACAGAATTAATTTACCACGTTAAACCGTTTAAATATTAATTATTAAGCTTAATATACCAATTCACGTTATGATGGCAAATATAAGAAAGAGAAGTCAAACAGAACACAGGTTTGGTCATTACCGAAGTCAAATAAGATCCACTTACTTCGCATTTACGCACAAACACACATAGCATTAAAGAAATTGTCCTTAAAGCAACAGCAAAAGTTCGCGTCTGTATCAGTGATCTGGCTCAACTCAACTTTGCGTTCTGTGGGCGGGATGCTCGCCTGCACATAGATCGCGGGCACTGATTGGCTGCTGCGCTGGATGTTGTGTGTCAATCAATCTCGGCAAGAAAGAGATCTTATTTATTAGCGAACTTTCATAATAACTATAATAACAAGTAACAGCCTTTTTAACATTGCCATAATAATAAATAATGAATATTTATTTTATGTTACTTTTGATGAATGATTTTTTTCAACCACTAGCTAAGTGATGGCCCTAGCTAGGGGGCCCTCTGCTGGCCACGAGGCCCTTTGCAATTGCAAGTGTCGTTTAGTGGCTGGGCCGGCTCTGGCAGGATTAATATATTGCTGGATGTCGAAGTCTTTCTATACAGGGATAGTTCACCAAAAAAATGATACTTATGTCATCATATACTCAAGTTGTTCCAAACCTGTATACATTTTTGGTAAAACTTTATTTAAAGGTGTGTTTATAAGACTGACATGACGTGCTATGAACAGAAGGAGATTTTATGCATATTTATGTCATTAAGTGTCATTGATTTAATTATATACGTTTTAATGCAAAGGTGACATTGTTTAAGATGTCTTTGTCATAACAACTTGACATTACCAAGACAACATAACTGATCACTTTTTACTAGTGATACAAATTGAATTTGTCCTTAAAGTGCCGTTAAGTGTTAATATTCTGTCAAATAGTTTTATAACAGCATCATGAATATTTTTCTTGACCTCAACTACAGTGGTACAAATACAAGTCTTCAGTTCATATTTTTTGATGTTTTCTTCAGGAGTTTAAGAAATAAAATCAATCATCCAATAATAATAATAATTAAAATTGATAAAATTATATCTTATTCCATTTGGAGACTGATTCACCTAAAATTAAATGAAAACAATAATGCCATAAGCCATGCAACGTTGGGTCCATATCACTGTAAAACAGTTAATAACATTAATTCATTAAATTATTAAACAAAAAAAATATTCTATGTCAGAAAATTTCAGAACACTCTGTGTGTATTGTGCACATATATAAAGTTAAGTATAATCTTTTGACATGTCTGTTGAATTTTGTAAGGTATTTAAAATAATTTGACGTAGTATTAACACTTAATGAAATTTTAATGACAAGTTCAATTTGTACCACAGTAGTTGAGGTCAAGAAAAATATTAATGATGCTGTTTTAAAACTATTTGACAGAGTATTAACACTTAATTACTTATTATTTAAATGACAGTTTATGGAATGTTAACCCATAAAGCTAGATAGTTTGATCATTTATTTATAATTATTCTGCTATGTCATGTTAATGACAGATTTATGACAAGTTATGATGTATTGGTTTATGTCAAGTTGTCATAACAAAGACATCTCAAACAATGTCATCTTTGCATTAAAATTGACATAATCGAACAAATGACACTTAATGACATTTGTTATAAATGTGCATAAAATCTCCTTCATGTTCATGACACGTGTCATGTCATGATTATGACAGCCCAGTCTCACGAAATTTCGTTATATAGTCACATAACTTTTTGATTCCTTTTTTGTTATATTATCACAAATTTTCGCTTTTTTTTGTGATCGTATAACAAATTACAGTTTTCGTGCGATTATCACGTATTGGTTACTCAACTGTTTTGTCCTATTTTCTTACCATTGTCGCTTCGGTTTAGGGTTAGATTTACATAAAATGACATACCCAAACCCAACTACAACCCTAACGCCAGGTGACATATAAAAAATAAATCAGAAAAAATAGTATAAACCAATACATAAAGGAAAAAGGAATTTGTTATACGATCACGAAAAAACGTGGAAATTCGAGATATCACGAAAAAAGAATCAAAAATGTACGTAACTATATCACGAAACCTTGTGAGATTGGGTAAGATTATGAACCGTGTTGGGCGTAACGCATCACAAATAAAAGGCATTACGTAATAATATTACTTTTCTGAAGTAATGAGTAAAGTAACACATTACTTTATAAATGTACACACTAATATTTGAGTTACTTTTTTAAAAAAGTAATGCGAGTTACTTTTCAGTTTAATTAATTTGATTTAAAAAAAAATAATAATAATGTACTAAATTAAACTGAATGTAGTCACTTAAAATTATGCACTTTATGTGTGCGAGAAGGTTATTATATAGTTATATAATAGTTATTATATGCCTGAGAAGGAACAGTTTGAGTCAGAAACTGAGATGGCAGGCCAGAACTTGACATTTTTGCGATGGAAATATGCAATTTCTGAATGAAGAACTTCTCAGTCATAAAAAACACCTACAAGGCCTGAAAGAGATCAAGCCTCAGCCAAGTAAGAAAAAGTAACGCAAAAGTAACATAAGCATTACTTTCCATGAAAAGTAACTAAGTAACGCAATTAGTTACTTTTTTGGGAAGTAACTGAATATTGGAATGCATTACTTTTAAAAGTAACTTTCCCTTAAAACAAAGAGTTACCAAATGTTTTTATGTTAAACACAAATGAAGATATTTTAAGAAGGTTTGTAACAAAAGCAGATCTGGGGCACCATTGACTAGTAGGACAGAATAATAATATGAATGGTGCACCTGATCTGTTTGTTTAAGAACATTCTTCAAAGTATCTTCCTTTGTGTTCAGCATAACAAAGTAATTTATACAGGTTTGGATAAACTTGAGGATGAGTAGATGATGACGCAATTTTCATTTCTGGGTGAAGTATTCCTTTAAAGGGGACGTATCACTAAGTCAACTTAGTGACTTAGTTTTGGTAAACCATTCTCTGCAAGCATGTGAAAAATATGTAATTAAAATTTGTCTCCCCTTGTGATGTCAGAAGGGGATAATACCACCCATTAAACTGCACTATCCAACCACGGCACTGCCATTAAGTGCAGAGATCAACTCATTTGCATTTTAAAGGACACACCCAAAAACTGCACATTTTTGCTCACACCTACAAAGTGTCAATTTTTACATGCTATAATAAATTATCTATTTTATTTTGAGCTAAAACTTCACATATGTACTCTGGGGACACCAAAGATTGTGAAATGTCCCCTTTAATGCAATGAAAGTGAATGGTGACCACGACTGCTCAATTTGCAAGGCAAGAAATAAAAACCAGTGACTTTGATATCAGTTTGTTCCTCGTGGAAAATTAGCATTTGACTTCAGAAGAATGTGACCTTGTCTGTAAAATTCAGGCGAAAGTTTCATAATCGAATTATGAGGAGCATCAAAGTTTGACGTGATCTTACTCATTCAATATTAAAGATATCAAGGTTATTTTTCACAGAATGTTCTTTACATTATGTAGGATGATTTTATATAGAAAACTTTAAATAACAAAAAATGACACATAGGTTGTACCAGAAAATACCAAATGTTTTGTTTTGCATGAACTGTACCATTCAAACAGAGCAAAGGGCAAAAGGAGATAGATTTATGGTGTGCTTTGCTCTCATTATAACCTTTAGGGTCAACCGTGGTGCGAATGATTCAGGGACATTGAAATGTAAACCACAGCCCAAAAATCTTCACCTCACACACACTCAGACATCCTTTTCTCTCTTTCTTTCTCTCCCCTGTCTCTCTCCTCCATTCATCCTCCCGGGACATAAGGCAATAGACTTGTTTACCTCACCTTTCACCACATTGACTGGTGAATTATTCATTGGCATGTACTAAGGGTGGGAGTGGAGGACAGAGAGAGGGAGAGAAAAGAGAGAGAGAGAGGGGTGCAAGATAGAAAAATGAAAAGAGAGAGGAAAGCGAGCAGGAAGCTCATGGGAAAGGAATGGAAAGGTTTATCGTCATCTCGAAAAGCAAATTGATTTTGGAAAACCTCCCCGGCCTCCATTCTCTTGAGTCTGAAGTTGCAGGGGGAGGAGTCAAGACTCGTGAGGGTCCCAGGTGCCAAAGTGAGATGCTTAGCTGAGATAATGCTATTCTTCTGGATGCAGGGCTTGATGAAGTACTCGTCCATCTGTGCACCCTTCAGATGAAGACCAGCAGAACTTAACAAACTTAATGAAAACACCCAGGAGCCATTTGCGGCCCGCGTTCCCCCTCTTTGCAGCCCACGTCTGCTTTCAACAATAAAACATAATCTGGCCCGCAGAATTTTTTTATTCATAAAAGTTTAATTTAAAACATTTAAGGGTCCGTTCACGTCGGCCCTAACAATGCGTGTTAAAGATGAGTCAAGGCGTCAAGGGAGGTTGTGCGGCGTAGCGTCTTCCATTGCTACGCAGCCATGAGCCGCGCTGTCCGCGATGGCGAGGATAACGGAATGCGTGATCGGGTTTTAATATCTGATCCACACCTTGCGTCAATCATATCATTGTCACCATGCGATCAGTTAATCTGGTCGGGACTTTGTAGTGTTTGTCCAGAAAAAAATTGTTACTTCCGGGTGGATACTCAGAGAAGAGCTGCGGCAGGGATAGTTCACATCAAGTCACAGCTTTTAATGGAGACACAGCATAGGAAGCGTTAGATATAATGCGACATATATTTAGCTCCGGAGGTCGCATATTATGCGCGCTGCACGTCATCTAGCTTGATTTATTTAAGTTAAATAAGCATTTAATTTGCAAGTTATAAGCATAATTAACCGTTAACTAAGAATAATAGTCAACTTTATAATTGTTAATATTCTGAAATAGCCTACGTCTTTATAACGCATGCAGCCTACAAATGTGACCTCTGAAGGTGGCAGCCTTCAGATTAAGAAACATGCCTGCATGTTGTCCGAGTTCATATCAGTGAATAAAGAAATCAGTAAGTATTTTTAAAAACCTGCATAAATCTGCATGTTTGCAAATTATTTAAATTATAGCGTCTTGTTTTCATTAAACATAATAATAATTTTGATTTGGTATAATGGTTTTAAATTATCTTGAGATCAAGGGGGCCCCCTAGTGGTGCGGGGCCCTATGCAAATTGCATAATTTGCATATAGGAAAGACCGGCACTGATACTGTGACTGAAAAAAATCCAAAATAAATCAAATCAAAAACACCTAATGTGGTACAAAAATGATTAATAGTATTAATGTATTCAGAAATTTTATTTCTTAGTTAAGTTCACGTTTATTTCAAGTATCAAGTTTATTTTATTTTACAATTTTTGTGTTTAAATATAGCTTAAATAAATGGATTGCAACCACTTACCTTAAAAAAATTGAGTAAATTGAATGAATCATTTTTTTTTCAGTGTTCAAGGTTTTAATAGGCATAAGGTATTTAAAGAGTAACTAAACCCTAAACCAACTTTTTTTTGTTAATGATCTGTAAGAATGGGGCTTTATTAGTGCTGTTCATTGATTTTAGTGAGTTTTTTTTACATTTGGATGTAAAGTGTTTCAATACTACAATATATGGTGTAAAAACGTCTGAGTGCTGCCCTCTTCAGGATGAACGGTGGCCATTACAGTTGAATTTTCCTATTGGATGGTGGCTCCAAAAAATGACTCGTGACGTAAGCAGATTCAAGCTTACCACGCCCTTGTTACAGTCTCACCACTAGGGGTGGCACGGTTCACAAAACCCTCGGTTCGGTTCGTATCACGGTTCTATGGTCACGGTTCACGGTTCAGTACGGTTCTTGTTGTTATTTTTTCTTTAAATTTTTAACACTCCAGAAATGTATTATCTTATTAATGTATTAATTATCCATAATTTAGGATACAGTATTAAAAAAAGTTATATCATGTAATCATGCACAAACTGAATTTGACTTTAAGCACATTGGACCATCTCTGAGGAAAGCCAGATGAGATTTTGATAGAGCAAGAGGGAAGACATTGATGATTTCAACATGCTTTTCATTTAATTGGCAAAAAAGAGAATGTGTATTGCCATCTACATGAACTTTATGTGCATTTTTAGCACACAAAGATAACTTGCATTTATTAAAATGCCAACTTCAGTGTAGCTCTTAGATTTATCACTGAGAGGCTGCTTTAATACTGAAAGTTTATGTGGACGAGAGAGAAACATAACCTTTGCACCTGTAATATTAAAATCTCTTTAAGTCTATTTTGTCCACTTTTGACCACTTCTGATTACTTTGAGGGGCAATTTCTGAAATAAGATCGCGCAACTTTCACACGCTAGCAAAATGAAACTACGCGGAAATCAGCCGCTTTAATTTTATCAATGAAAGGCTAAAAATAGCGCTGAATATGAAAAGACGTAAAACATTGTTGTCAGTACCTCAGATTAGATAAATGGTCGGAGAGAAGGCGATCTCCTGTGGCTGTTCGAGCACATTCAACCCATAGACTGCAGTTCTATCTATTGTTTTATTTCCGCTGTCATCATAGGTAACATGAAATAAAAATATGTTTCCACACACCAAGCTTATACGACGCTGGCGCATCCTCCAACTGCGGGCAGACTTCCATTTCTCTCCCACTTGCCATTTCTACACGTAACATAACCTGCAGTACTTATACTCCAAACCAGTCACCTCTTCTTTCGCGCGAAAGGGAAATACACTATCTGAGGTCACATACAGGGCATGAGACTACATTGCGCATGCCATGAACCGTTGAACCGTGCGGTACACACGCGCTCCGAACCGAGACAAGCGAACCGAACGGTTCGGATTTTTTTCATGGACCGTGCCACCCCTACTCACCACACACTTAGTTCGTCCCCTCTATCTCCTTGGGATCTGCCCACTTTTCCTGCATTTTTCAAATATTGCCAGTGGGTGGAGTCAGGCTCTGACCAGGGGTTTAGTTACGCTTTAAGATACAGGTTAAGAAAATATATACTTACTTTTATAAAATAATGTATACAAAAAAAAAGAAACCACTGCTTCATAATTTTCAAGTATTATTATACATTAAAGGGGACATTTCACAAGGCTTTTTTTAAGATGTGAAATTAATCTTTGGTGTCCCAAGAGTACGGAGGTGAAGTTTAAGCTTAAAATACCCCATAGATTATTTATAATAACATGTTAAAATTGCCACTTTGTTGGTGTGAGCAAAATATGCTGTTTTGGGTGTGTCCTTTAAATGCAAATGAGCTGCACTAAATGGCAGTGCCGTGGTTGAATAGTGCAGATTAAGGGGCAGTATATCCCGTTCTGACATCACAAGGGGAGCCAAATTTCAATGAGCTATTTTTTCACATGCTTGCAGAGAATGGTTTACCAAAACTAAGTTACTGGGTTGATCTTTTTCACATTTTCTAGCACTTGGGATCCACTTATAACACTTAAACGTCGAAAAAGTCAGATTTTCATGATATGTCCCCTTTAAGTAATAAAATGTATATAGTGCATTTACAGAAATATTGGGCTTTTTTGAACATTAAATGTCAATCTCAGAAATGGCCCCAAGCCAGTCTGAGTTTGAGTCCCTTATGTAGTATGTAGCTCATGCATAGATTGCCTTTTGTCGCAATACACATTCGTTGAATGTCTGTGTACAGTTCAAATAAACTATGCTTTGCAAGGCTGTGCATTCGCGCATAAATACACGTAAATAAACAACATATACTCCGGGCTTTAAGATGGAGCGTTTGGACCCGGAAGAAGCGGATTGGTTGAAGCAGACTTTTGGTTGCAAACAGATTTATTTTTTGTTTAAAGCTTTAAATAGCCTACAAATGCCTTACTTGTATTTACGTCTGCAAACGAAACTGAGAAGTATTTCTTTTTTTTTAATGTACCTATTCACCTTTAACAAAAACACCCACAAGGCTCTCATACCCTCTTTTACGCTTTCATGGAAACACACACAGCTCGTAGTGTATTTATTACAACACCAAGTCCAGTCAAGAAACGAAAGCTAATTCATTTAAAGTATTCATGCATATAGCCTCATAATAATGAAGTGCTTGTGGGCAGCGATAAAACTGGCCTTATTGCTCGACTTCATAAGTCATTCACATCTTATATTGGACTCGTACCCCCAGCATGTCACAATCACATTTATGTTGCATTATCTGCAAATGTGCACATTTTTATGTATGCATGCATGCACACATACAGTGCAGTGTTTCTGTCTCTGTATTTGTCACTTTTTATCGCTTGCACAGCCATGAGCAGAAGTCAGATTCACACACACTGGTCTAATTATCCAGCTATGGAAGCCTGGGTTGAATGCATTTGCATGCTTTACTTGTGTATGCATGAATCTATGCTTATATGTAGTATACACACATAGAGCAGGGACTTTATAAATTATATATTTGCATTCAAGTTAAAATAATTTTACACTTTCATTAATAAGTCCAGTCGAACCCAGGCTCAGTCTAAGCAATCAAACCAAATGCCTTTGGGTGAACTGTGTGCGTATGTGAGACAGAGATGGTTCGAGGTAGGGGTTTGATATATCCTTTATTCCACGCACGCTTGCCCCCTGAGCCTCCACACTCCCACCCTTCGCGTTCCGGACATGGCGCAATTAAAAATTTACACCGCCGTGCCGTAAAGCAAATTGCCGAGCTTCGGGAAGGCCTTGTACAATGGAGGACCAGGGACAAAATTACGCCCGGGAAAGGTTGGGGGGTCAAGGAACTCTAGCCCCCTGTTTCAGTCTCATTTCCACCTGAGTGTGTACACGAGGGATTGACCGTATTTTAACAAATACAGGAAAATGAAACTGCAGCAGCTATCTGATATTACAATCTACCCGGTTTAGGAGAGTGTGTGCCTCCAACCGATTGCCAATGTTTTTGGTTGAATGGCAACGTGTTCAGCTGTATTTTCATTTCCTCATGACTAGGCTGTATGAGAAAATATACAATAGCAACTGTTGGCTACACAATCAAGTGATATGAAATGCTTTGGCATGAGCTCCATTATGTCCAGCTGGTAATTTACATTATTATGTTTTGGTAAAACTTACAATAAGGTTGCATTACAATAAGGTTGTATTATGATTGAATACAAAATAGGTATGCTTAAAGGTGACATAGAATGATTGAATGAAGTATTTATCATTGTTCTGTGATGTGACATGTAGACAAAAATGTTTTTGTTTGGGTCTGTAATGCCTTAGAAGCTTCCTAAAAACCTCTCTCAGATAGATTTTAAACAAGTGGTTTTGCACCTATTTGGCTCCCCCTACTGGCTTAACTTGCAATTTCATTACTGATTGGCTGACTTTGATACCACTCAAAAAATGTAGCCAATTATTTTAAAGTGGAGGGGCAGTGAGATGCCTGTGATGTCATAAGCATCAGTTTTTCAGATTGGGCCGTTTTCTGGCTGACATTTCTAAAAGAGGAATTTCTATGAGACTGAGATGTTTAGCATGTCTAGCACTTTTTGTATGTTTGTGAATGTGGGTAGACTACCATTATTCAACAAAGACAAGGTAAAAATGGTTTTTCATTCTCTGTCCCCTTTAATGCATTAGCTAACTTGAAATAACAATGAACAACTAGCATTTATTAATCTTATTTTATGTTAATTTTAGCATTTTGTACTATTTTTTAATTCAAAAGCTTTAACGGTTAACAATAGTTAAAGGATTAGTCAATTTTCTTTTAAAAAAATCCAGATAATTTACTCACCACCACGTCATCCAAAATGTTGATGTCTTTCTTTGTTCAGTCGAGAAGCAATTATGTTTTTTGAGGAAAACATTCCAGGATTTTTCTCATTTTAATGGACTTTAATGGACCCCAACACTTATTAGTTTTAATGCAGTTTAAAATTGCGGTTTCAAAGGACTCTAAATGATCCCAAACGAGGTATAAGGGTCTTATTTAGCGAAACGATTGTCATTTTTGGCAAGAAAAATAAAAAATATGCACTTTTAAACCACAACTGATTCTCGTCTATCTCCGGTACAGTGCTGCGCCAGCGCAACCTCGCGTAATTGCGTAATGACGTCGAAAGGTCACGTGTTACATATATGAAACGCACATTTGCGGACCATTTTAACTCTTTCACCGCCAGCGTTTTTAAAAAAAGTTGCCAGCCAGCGCCAGCGTTTTTCATGATTTTCATCAAAGTTTAATGCCTTCCAGAAAATGTTCTTCTTTAAATAAATAAACATACAATATACCAAATGAAAGAACAGACCCTCTGCTTTCAAACAAAAAAAAACCGTTTCATCCTACCTTTAGTGGTTCTTTTGCAATCAGCTTTTGAATATGGGTAGGTTTTTGCAAAAACTCCATATTTTGAGCAAAAAGCAAAAATAATTCCATATTTGTGACGGACTTTTCATAGAGATCCCATTCAGAGCGATCTTTAAAACAGACACGGACATGCAGCAGCTTGCCATAGGGCAATACTTCCGGTTTTAAAAAGTTGCGGAAGGGCGCACCTGGTGGAAAATAGCGGTATTGCGGAAAGACGGAAAATCTCGTCATTGGCGGGGAAGCGTTTTCTCTTAATTGACGAGATATCTCGTCAATGGCGGGGAAAGAGTTAACCAATAAACTGACGCAAAGACATTGATTAGTATCATTCAACATAAAAAATTGTCAGAACGGTCCTCTTTCTCCACACCTGAACACTGGGGTGTAGTTTCACATACGTCCTCCGTGACCTCTTGATGTGATGACGTATTACGTGAGGTCGCGCTGACATGTCACAGGACCGGAGGAAGACGAGAAGTTGTGGAATAAAAGTGCATAATTTTTTTTCTTGCTAAAAATCATTTTGATAGATAAGACCCTTATACCTCATTTGGGATCGTTTAGAGTCCTTTGAAACTGCAATTTTAAACTGCATTTAAACTAATAAGTGTTGGGGTCCCTTAAAGTCCATTAACATGAGAAAAATCCTGGAATGTTTTCTTTAAAAAACATAATTTATTCTTGACTGAACAAAGAAAGACATCAACATTTTGGATGACATGGTTGTGAGTAAATTATCTGGATTTTTTAAAGAAAAATTACTATTTCTTTAAGGGGACCTATTATGCAAAATCCACTTTTACAAAGTGTTTGGACATAAATATGTGTTGGCTGTACATACAAAAAATCCATCCTCTCCTTTTTATCCCCATTAAACCAAAGCAGTCTCATTAAATATCTTGTTAATGTGATGTCACACTGATAAAGCCCCACCCACGGCAACTGACTGACAGTCCTGCATTAACATAGTTTCCGCCCTCAGCCTGTTGTACGCTGTCCATATCCCAATAGTGAGATATTATTGCCTCAGACTGTATTCACAGGAATCAGATCTATTAAAACTGAAATCGCTCACTGTCTATTTTGATCAGTGAGGAATCTATGAGGAGTAGTAGCTCATTTGTATTTAAAGGTACATACATGAAAACATCACGTTTTTGGTGTTTTCATTTCTGTATCTCTTTTGGTATTTTGAGCTAAAACTTCACACACATTCTGGAAAATGTGGGCATAATAATAGGTGTACAATGAATTAACATGAACAATTGTATGGCATAACTAACATTAACAGAGAGCAATAAATGCTGAAAAACTATATTGCTCATTGTTAGTTCATGTTAGCGAATGCATTTACTAATGTTAATAAAAACCTCAATGTAACATTCTAAGACACCTAAATCAAGTCTGACCTTTTTATATTTTATTATATATTTAGTATTCAGATTTTGTATTAAGTTCCCACAGTACACAAAGTGAACTACATTACCCAAGTGAATTTTTTGTCAGTTCACCTTTGCCAGCATTTTATAGAAGCCTTTTAAAGTCATGCTTGAAATGAAATGACCATGGTGAAGGCAACACAACCTTAATATTCTCAGTCTATACAAAGTTTACATGAGATGAGACGCACTGCCAAGCTTTTCCAATCTGCTGGTTCTCATATCAGAGGATAGTGCAAGATAATCCATACTTATTGCCTTATTCAAAGTTAATGCCCGGAGACAGATGTGTAGAGTTAAAGTAATATCAGATATATGGCTTAGTTAGTGTCGTTTACGACCCACATCCACACAGAGGCCTCCAGAACCGGAACGGCACCCCCTGCGTCGCGGCTTCTCGTAAAGACGGTCCATCGCTTTGATTTCAGGCCCTGTTTTTCCTCTTTTCCTCCGCAGAGCTGCACTTTTTATTCCCACACTTTTACTCTCTCTCTCTCTCCTGAATCCATTTCGCTGGGCCCTGGACCTGTGGGAATTCCAGCGGGTGCTCAGCGGCTTAAAATTTAATGAGAGTTTTTACTTCACAGATCAAGCACCACTCTCTCCCTCTGTCTCCCTCTGTCTCCCTCTCTCTCTCTCTCTCTCTCTCTCTCTCTCTCTCTCTCTCTCTCTCTCTCTCTCTCTCTCTCTCTCTCTCTCTCTCTCTCTCTCTCTCTCCCTCTCTCTCTCTCTCTCTCTCTCTCTTACAAACATCTTGCCAGACCAACAAGCCCTCAACCCTCATACTCAAAGCAAAATTAAAGCAAACAGTCGAGAAAAGATTGGACAAACACCACATTTTGGTAAATCTAAAAATAACAGATTTTGACAGGTTGAAGTTGCGGCTGTAGGAACATGCATTGTGTGTGTATATATATATATATATATATATATATATATATATATATATATATATATATATATATATATATATATATATATATATATATATATATATATATATAATTTACAAAAACGTTCGGGATATACAGTACACTTTTTCTAACAGCGTAAAGGTCACATTTAGTCTTTTTAGTACTCTGTAGGAACAGTGGAGGAAACATATTTTAGCAGTTTGACGAATGAAAATAAATCGTGTTCAAGACTTTGAAAATTAAACATAGCTACATTTAATGTTGGCAGGGTCTTTTAGCGCACTTATGCTATGTGGCTGACAAAATGTTTACTTCCTGTTGATGTGGACACGACGATCATTATCATAATTCTTCACGCTTGGACTAAAATGTATGGTATGTGGAAAATAATGTGTTTTTTAACCACAAACCACGCAAACACATCGTATTATACCAAATACACAAAATAACATTGTTTTTAGCAATGTAATAGGTGCACTTTAAGAGAGTGGTTGCAACTGTAAGATATTGGATATGACCAGATTGAGCACGCCTATTATTATGAATAGGGGACGATGAAGCGCTCAACATGGCCGCCCTGGCAACAGAAGTCCCGCCTTTCAGTTAAAAGAACCAATCATCAATTAATAAAGACTGACAATTCTCTGGGGGAGGGGCTCTGTACAGTGCCATGTGAGGTACTTGCCAACCTGTACCCTGAAAAGAAAAATAATGGACTGTAGGATTTTAGTAAACGGACAGAGTGGGACATCTCTGAGTGTTAAAATCCACCAACAACTTAATCTCCCAAGCAAGAGGTTTATCAATGACAAATGATGCTGCAGGTCCCGATGCCATCCTTTGAAATATCTCACCAGTAAAAATTCCTAAAACTCCCCTAAGGTTTTACCCAGAAATCATTTAAACTGCTTTGGTGATAAAACCTGAAGGGATACAAGATAAAACTTTTTTTGGAGATTTCAGGCTCTTGCGTTTGGAAACAGCATCCTGACTCATATCCAGCAAGGGTTCATGTGATTTCATCATCCAGCATGTCTAATGAACAGTGGCTGAATGCATGGATAGTGTCCCTGTCAATGGTAAACTGACTAACCAGTGAAGGAAACGATACAAAAAACTGTTTTGGAAAGGCTGGGGGCGTAAAGTTCAAACAGAGCGAGATCGAAAATCAAATCTACATTTATCTTCCCAAGCGATTATCTTTCGCCGTGTTTCTGGCAAACCCTACAAACGCCCACAGGAGTGGAGCTGTGTGCTCGGAGCCAAAGTTTTTAAGCTTAGATGTGCAAAGTTATTGCCTTGTGGTTGGTTCGAAGTATTCTGAGAGAGAACACAATAGTGAGCGCCCACTTTTTTGCCACCATCATTCTGGTGACTCCACTGAAGTCATTTGGATTACTTTAATGATGGATGCATGTGCTAGGTATAAATAAATTATGTGTGATTCATATTTTGGTGAACAATTCCTTTTACAATCTCAGAGTATGTCTGTCCATAAAGGTTTTTTTTATACTTGTCCAACACGGACATCAGGCAAAAGTAATAGCCCCCATTCATCACACGACTTGTACCCCCACCAGATATCCCCCATATTGTGGCCACTTGTCAAAGTTTTCACGTCAGTTTCAAGGAGCTTCTTATCTTGCCTGATGCACAACCTTTCTCCACAGTCATATTCCGGCCTTTTCGCCGAAATCGATTCTGCAGGTTTTTTCTTCGGACAGCGGGGTGAGAACAGGGGATGTTGTAGTCTGATAAAGGTCAAGTGTTTTTGAGTCATCGGGAGATTCATAATGAATGTGAGCATGGCTCTCGCGGCAGGTGTTTCATTACCGCGGTACGGGAGAGAATGAGAGGGCTAGACTTAGAAACCTGCACTTCCAAGGTCAAAACTTGAATGTTGGTGGCCTTGTCAATCTTTAAACCCACCACGTTCTTCTCTTGATCCGTTTGATATTTCAGGAGTAATGTGATATCTTTTCAAATAACAAATCTGATGGAGATTTGTATAATAGAGTGCCTGAGGGCCGCGGTGATACTGAAAAGGATTGTGTCAATCTACCGATATAACAAAATTGACATACAGTGGAATACAATTGGGCATAAGAGAGACATTATAAACATGAAATGAGCGTTGTATTTGAATTTTTGCCTTTAGTAAGCTGTAAAGCATACATTTAGTGAATCCCCTTGGATCTGTGTTATTCCTACTGAAAAATCCAGTTAAGACCAGCTGGTAGCTGGTTTTAGCAGGTTTAAGGTGGCAGTAGCTGGTTTAAGCTGGTCCTCCCAGCCTGGCAAAGCTGATCAAGATGGTGGGTCAGTTGGTCTTCCAGCATGACCACCTAAATCCAGCTAGACCAGCTTAAAAAGTGACCAAAACACAGCTAGAGCAGCTTGCTACACCAGCAATACCACCTAAAACCAAGCTGGGAGACCAGCTAAAACCAGCCCACCAGCTTATGCTGGTCTTAGCTGGATTTTTCAGTAAGGATATTAAAAGAATGTTCCACTTTCATAAAAAAATCTGGGAAACCCTACAGCCTTAACTACAACGTCCAAAAAAAATATAAAAGAATTTCGCTGCACAAAAGGCCGTCAAGTGCATCTAGGAGCGCTCACCCTAACTAACAATTTTTTTGCGGGAAACCCTGTATGTTTATGTCGTTCTTTGTTCAGTCAAGAAGAAATTACGTTTTTAAGGGAAAACATTCCAGGATTTTCTTCATATAACCTCAATAGTTTACAGTTTCAATGCAGCTTCAAAGGGCTCTAAACAATCCCGAGGCATACGGGTCTTATCTAGTGAAACGATTGTCAAATTTTACTTTTAAACCACAATTTTTCGTTTTGATCTAGCCGTGTGACGCACCAGCTTGACCTTACGTATTTTATAATCACATCGAAAAAGTCACGTATAACGTATGTGAAACTACCACCCCAGTGTTTTTAAGTGTGGAGAAAGAGGACCGTTCCGACTTTGTTTTATGCGGAATGATTCTAATGAATGTCTTTGTGTCAGTTTATTGTTAAAAAAATGGTACACAAGTGTGTGTTTCACATATGTAACACGTGACCTTTTGACGTCATTACGTAATACGTAAGGTCACGCTGGCACCTCACACGGCTAGTGCTACACGAGAAGTTGTGGTACAAAAGTGCTTGATGTTTATTTCCCTGGATAAGACACTTATGCCTCGATTAGGATTGTTTATAGCCTTTTAATGCAGCATTTGAAACTGTAAACTGTTGAGGTCCAATAAAATCTATTAAATGGAGAAAAATCTTGGAATGTTTTCCTCAAAAAACATAATTTCTTCTCGACTGAATAAAAGAAAATCATAAACAGCTTGGATGACATGGGGGTGAGTACATTCATTTCATCATCATCATTAATCGGCTGCGAACAAAACGGGTTTGCGAGTACATTATCAGGATTTTTTTTAATGAAAGTTAAGTATTTCTTTAATATATTATACTGTATTAAAATACCGCACATCCTGCTTGTTGAAAAGGTAAAAAAGTCATAGCATGCTGTGTACAAACAACATATAGGGCCCTATTTTAACGATCTAAGCACATTGTCTAAAGCGCACAGCGCAATGTCTAAATGGGCGTGTCCGAATCCACTTTTGCTAATTTAACGACAAGAAAAATTAGCCGAGCGCATGGTCGAAAAGGGGTTGGTCCTATTTTTTTAATGGGTAATGGGAGTATTTTGGGCATAACGTGTAATAAACCAATGAGAGTCTCAGCTCTCATCCCCTTTAAAAGCCAGTTGCGCTGGCGTTATGTCTAATTCCTATTTAGATGACGGACTTTGTAAACCGAAAAACTAAGCGGAGGAAGAAGATCCCCAGTTTAAGATTAATGTTAAATAATTGTGTTGTTTTTCACTTGTATTGAAATTGTTATTTTTTATTTCTAACCTTTAAAACCCGTTTCTTTTAGTCATGGAAGTAAAAAGCAGGCTTTTAATTGCTGTAAATGTATGGCTATCCAATATCACCAAAAAATAATTTACAAGTATGTAAGAAAATGTTTGTTCTCTAAAAATACTTGAGCATTACTTAAAAATGTTTCTCATCTCACCATATCCGCAGGTACAGAGTCATCATATACAATAAATCCGTGAGGTAGCATTAAAAAAAACATTTAAAAACAGATGCATTTGTTTAAAGCAAAGCATTTATTTACTTACCAGGCTGCAGGTGAAGCAGCTCTTTGCGCCTTCTAACGTCTCATAATCGATCCTCATTTATGTCCAAGAGACTCAATAATAATCTTTTACATTCAATCCTTTAATCTTTCATATTAAAAGCGTTTCTGTGCCGTTGCGCATTCATGCATGTGATAAGCAAACCCGCGGTGTCGTCCCGTTTATAGGCGCATATTACTAATGCGCTCTTTAAATAACAAAAAACATATTGCGCCATTGACTTTAGACTTTAGAGCAGGTATTTGTTGGTCAATGGTGTAGTCTATTTTAGTTGCCTCAAAATAGCAACGTGCCAACAATGCGCCTGAACACACCTCGTTTTCAGACCAGAACGCCCATGGGCACAAAAGGGGGCGCAAATGCATTTACTATTTAAACAACGTGGCTTTAAACGTGAAAATTATAATTGCGCAGGGTGGAAACTAGCAAAAGGCACTTGCGTCGCGCATTGCGCTGCATTGCGCCGGGTGTAAAAGAGAGCCCATTGACACTGAGATGAAGTTTTTTACAGTAACTGAATGGCTGTTTTAAAGCAGGTTACCCAAACAATCTCCCGTCTAACATTGGTCAGACATACAGATTTTGAAACTCACCATTATTTAGGCTAACAGGTTGCTGGGTCTGGCTGGTCGGGATGGTCAAAGCAACCAGAGAAAATGCTAAAACCATAGTTTTTAGATATGTTGGAGAAATAAACCTACAGTACGAATGACAACAGTTTCATATTAAGCTGAGATAGGAAAACAATTTAAAGATGGTATAAAATGAATCCATCACTTTATCCACTTCCAAGTTACAATAATTGAAACAAATAATCTCTTATAACAGAAATATCATAAAAACATTGAATTCTTTTGTACTGAATGTCTATGCAAATTCACACTAATATAATATGACCTGTATGTACAGTATACATTTTAACTTATAGTTGTTTGGCATGGTGCGAAGGTCTCGTTTGCAAAGCGGGAGGTTAAACACAGCCTGCCCTCTCTCCTCAGACTGGCTCCGATTCTCTCCTCCCTCAGGGTGCCTCGTCCAGCCTGGTGGTCAAGTTTGCGGACACGGACAAGGAGCGCACCATCCGCCGCATGCAGCAGATGGTCGGCCAGTTCGGCATCTTCAATCCTGCTATCGCCCTGCCGTTCAGCACATACAGCACCTACGCACACGCGGTGAGTACCCTCCCCTCTGCAAGGCACACAGAGGCCCTCACATGCCGACACGTTTTGATTATCTCATCCGTGCCTACGCACACTCCCGTCACATGCGTGTCTGCTGCGCACCAACAGCCTGGGATGACTCAGAATAGTCCATAGGAAAATCTTCACCTGGATATTTATAGCATCCATGCTAAGTTCCTTTAGTACGGGGGAGGTTGAAATACAGCCGACAGGTTGAGCTGACACATACCCAATACATATCTAATGTTCATTCATGAAGGGATGTGCAGACTTGTGAACGAAAGAATTATAGTATTTTTGATTCAAACAAATTACCAGTTTTATTATAGTAAAAGTGTGGTGGGGATGTTGATTACAAACAAATGGTTAAACTAATTTAATACTTTATTACTTGAAAAGCTAAATTGTGTTTATTTTTAAGACCTCAGAGTATTAATGTCAATGTCTTGAGTTTATTGTTATCATATTGGGAAAGAAGCAGATAAATTTTGTTAAATAAAAAGTTGCCTAGAGGGAAGAATTTTTTTTTTAAAGATATTACAGTAATAATATCCTATTGGGGTTGTCTTCTAAGAAAATGTATCATGTTTAAAGAATGTTTAGATTTTTTACTTAAAAATACAACTAAAATAGTACAACAAAAATAATCAACTATAATATACTAATAAACCTACAGCTACTGTAAACTTAGTGATACAGTACATTTCATTTCATTTGAAAATACAACTACTATTCAGTTTCCTTATGAACCAAAAATAAATGTATTCATGTACTGATAAATGTATGCGTAAGTACATTTTTTACTCATATATGCCAGGATTAATTGTCAGATGCAACACGGGCTCTCGGGGCTTATCATTCGCACTAATTTTCATATCACAGACATGCATTGACAAACAAACCCACAGTAACCGCAAGGCCTGTACAAGAATAAAAACGACTTCATTATTCATGAGATGCTGACCGTCCGCAGGATATGCAAATTTCACAAAAGTTCTACAAAAATGCCTTCCAGAAATTTTTCTTCTAAAAATATATACCGGTAAACATACAAATATATCTAATGAAAAAACAGACCCTCTGCTTTCAAACAAACAATAAACAAACAAACAAAATGAAAAAAAAAAAAACGTTTAATCCTATCTATATTTTTTTCTATGCTTATATGGGTATTTTTCTAAAAAAAAAAGCAAAAAGCTGAAATAATTGCATTTTTGTGAAGGATTTTTGTTCAGAAATAGATCAGATTCAGAACGATTTTCAAAACATACACAGGGTTTAAAATAAGTAAATAACGTTTTGGCTTCAGTTATTTCATAAATTTGGTAAGTGCATCTAGTGGATAAACACGGTATTGCAGATACTAAAAAATTCATCAGGAACACTTTTTTATGCATTTCTTAATTGACAAGATAACTCGTCAATGGCGGGGAAAGAGTTAACTTTAAGGACTTTTTTAACCATAAAAGCCAAAGGATGGTCAATTTTTTAAGTGTACGTGAGGGTCTGTGTATGCTAGTCGCATATAGGCCTATAGGAGAATGTAGTATGTAGCACAGGAGATGCATTACATTGCATGCTTGCTTCGAACGTCTGTGTACACGTACGAGTCAAATAAACTATACTGTGCAAGTCTGTGCATTCGACTGTGCGCGTACGTTCCCATGCACGCAAAAACAGATTATACTCTGTGCTTAAGTGTTAAACCTGTGCGTAGCTTATGCTGTGGTCACACTAGACTTATACCTCATTTACACAAAGGAAAGACACAGATATTTCCCTGTGGTTTGGCCTCTCATTTACACGAAAACCCTGTTTTTATCACAGAAAATTATTATTTCTAAAACCTCCAATAAAACGTGTTAATTCGCTTTGAGCGGCCATTCCCAAACTGTGGTCCGCGGACCACTAGTGGTCCGTGAGGGTACTGCAGGTGGTCCGTGTAAAGGCAAAAAATATATATATATATATTTTTAAGAAAAATATATTTTTTTAAGAATAGGTTTTAAGAATCTGTTGTACTGATGTAATGACCAGTTATAGTTTTAGTGCTAGTAAGCCTATTTAGAGGGGAAGATAAATTCAGGACTTCGTGTAGACTCCTATTTTATTATGAGGTGGTCAGCGAAAATTCTTGATTACAAATAGTGGTCCACACACACAAAAAGTTTGAAAACCCCTGGCTTAGAGCACCTTTAATGTCATGTAAGCGCTCTATGTTTACAGTTGAAAGGAACAGGAAGCCGCTCGTGTTGGTGTTGATTTTGATCGGTTTGCATGGATTTATTCCTCTCCCTACACTGCCGTCTATAGGTTTGGCATAGTTATTATGGCGTTCGACAGCGTATTTATGCGGGTTGATGTAGATGACAAGTTTTTTTTAAACCAATGTTGTGTGCACGATGTATTTTGGAAACGGAGGCGGGGGAAATTCGTTTCTCTAAATACCTGGCTATGTGTAAATGTGGTCTCAATTTCTACGAAGTCCTCTGCACATATGGACAGCAACCGGATGTAATATTACATGCTAAAGCACTGTTTTTTTTTTTTATTCTAACGTACTTACACTGTTGCTTTTTTCAGATTGTGCGAGACTGCTAATTTCTGTTTTTTTAATCGGTTACGTTTTTACGTATCAACCATTTATTGGTCACGCATAATCACATGATAAAAATTCGCAGGTCAGAGTTCACCAAACTTAAACTTCAAAATGCATTTTTTTTAATAGCATTCCAGCCTTTTGCATTTATATGCATATGAATAAACGTCAATGAAATGAAGTTGTGTGACCATAGCATATTTCTCATATGAAGTGCACCGGCATGGTAAATTCTAAATAATATAATGACAATAATAATAATAATATACTATAATTGAAACTAAATTATGTAATGTAAATAACAAATAATTATAGGAGTTATATTGTTAGTAAAAATCCAAAACAAATGGCCAAAGAACACGTCAACTTATCAATTTTAAAATCTCTAATTCATCATTGCATTTGGTGCCCAAACAGACTGGCGAAACGCACAAACATTAGCACAAATGGACAGCTATAATTAAGACTTTTGGCAATTATGTAATTGTCACACTCATAATTGTAATTCCGATTAGTTTTCCGATTAATTGTGCTGCCCTAGAACCAAGCCATAATACTGTACACCAACTGCATAGCAGCAACCTGGCAACCAACAAGAAAACCCCTGCATTGCAGTTGTGAGTTTAAAAGGTAAATCTAGGGTTGATTTAGTTTATCTGTCATCTCCACAATCATCGGTTTAAAAGAGCGGATTTGTTTCTGTACTGTACCTAAGCAGAACCTCAGCAAGCAAAGCATTCACACCTCCTTCAAAACCAGCCAGGCAACAAAGCCACATAAGCTAAACATTCAGCCTCAGATATGGCAATGGTACATTTAGAAATGTGGAGGATGAGCAAATTAAGAGGCTTCTCCACAAACACAGCTGTGCTGAGGATTACTGGGTTCAGCTGACAGCCAGTAAATTGGATTTTAGTCGGAGCAGAGGAGGGGTGCATGCGAGCGCAAATTGGAGGGGTAATAGCACCGACAACATCGTGCCATGAGACAGATGCATTTTTTAAAAAAGGTACATCTAACTCCTAAATGTGACAAACATCTCATCATTCAGCGGCACATGAAGATGCTCAAAATATCAGATACGGCCACGTACTTGACTCTGGAGTGGGGAGAGGGGTGTGACATAAGACGCGATGAAAGCGAGAAACATTAATTTTCTTTCAGACGCCTCTTGTCAATACAAGCCGAACATCTTTTATCTGTTTTTTTCCGTCTGTGCCGCGTTTGATCCTTTCTTTTTCCGAGTGAAGCCATCTTCATTTTCAGCTTTTTTTTGGGGGGGGGGGGTGATGAATAAAAGCCTGGCTGTTGATGGAAAGCCAGAAAGATCTTTTTTGCTTGATGCCAATCACCAGAGACGGCGTGTTAGATTAATATGACGCACAAATGGCTTGAAAGCACTTCAGAAGGTTTTGAAGGCAACATTAATGAGGAGAATGTTTATCTGTGTATTTGGGAAGGGGGGGGGTTTGGGGGGTGTACAAGCTGTATCATTGACCTACATTGCCCCCTGTTGTTGAGAAATATAACACGTCAACCATTCGAAGTGCATTAGTCATGAAATTAAAATTTTTGTTGGATTTAACTTATTGTACAGAAACACAGTTGTGTGTAAATAATCTAGCTGGAGTAGATTCACGCATTGGATAGTAATGCACACACTGCAAAAAATGACTTTCTTACTTAGTATTTTTGTCTTGTTTTCAGTAGAAATATCCAAATTATTTTAAATTAAGATGCTTTTTCTTGATGAGCAAAATTACCTAAGAAAATAAGTCTAGTTTTTAGACAGAAAATATACAATTTAAGTGAATTTGTGCTTAAAACAAGCAAAAAGTTAGACTGCAAAAGAAAAAAAAAAGTATAAATAAAATAAAAATAAATAAATAAATTCTTAGTATTTTTGTCTTGTTTTCAGTAAAAATGTATAAAAATTCTTAAATTAAGATGTTTTTTCTTGATGAGTAAAACGAAAAAAATCTGACAATGGGGTAAGCAAAAAAATCTTGAAAATTTTTCTTAAACACTAAATTCAAGAAAAATTCCAGGAAAATGTGCTTACCCCATTGGCAGATTTTTTTTGATTGTTTTATGCTCAAAATCACTTAAATTTGATATTTTTTTCTAAAAACTACACTTATTTTCTTGGGTAGTTTTGCTCATCAAGAAAAAGCATCTTAATTTAAGATTTTTTAGATATTTTTCCTGAAACAAGACAAAAATACTAAGAATTTTTTATTTATTTTTGCAGTGTAGTTAGACTGCAAAAAAAAAATTATAAATAAAATAAAAATAAATAAATTCTAAGTATTTTGTCTTGTTTTCAGTAAAAATATCTAAACATTCTTAAAGTAAGATGCTTTTTCTTGATGAGTAAAACGAAAAAAATCTGACAATGGGGTAAGCAAAAAATCTTGAAAATTTTTCTTAAACACTAAATTCAAGAAAATTTCAAGAAAAATGTGCTTAAACCATTGGCAGATTTTTTTTTGCTTGTTTTATGCTCAAAATCACTTAAATTTGATATTTTTTTCTAAAAACTAGACTTATTTTCTTGGATAGTTTTGCTCATTAAGAAAAAGCATCTTATTTTAAGAATTTTTAGATATTTTTACTGAAAACAAGACAAAAATACTAAGACATTTTTTTCTTGAAAATCGTTTTTTGCAGTGTAATCTCTACACTGTCTGAATAAATTATCAAAAAAAAATCCCTAGCTGTCACTGGGGCGCTACCCTTTCAAAAAAGTACACTTTTGCACCTAAAGAGTTCATATTAGTATATCAAAGGTACATATTGTTACATATCTGTACCTAAATGGTACAAATTAGGCCCTTACTGGCCCAGTGACAACTTGGGACCATTTTTATAAACTTAATCTCAAAGATGTGCCTTTAAGTATTTTCAGGCCTAAAACGGACTCCAATACAACCCAAACTATTTTCGCACCATCTTTAAGCTTCGTCCAGAAGACGTGCCGTCGGCGCACAGCCGAAAAAGCCGTTCCAGGCAATCTTCAGAGCCTGAGACCTTAATAACCGAGGTCCTCGCGTTCAGCTCAGTCCATTTCTCCTCTCTCTATAAATATCTCCACAGCTCATCCTGCCATTCTCCCTGCGCTGAAGCCGGGCCAAGCTGAATGCAAGGGGTCATGTGTGATGCCGGCAGAGGTGGGCAGAGACACAGAACAGCTCTGGGTAGATAATTGCCAAGTGATAAAGAGGTGATTGCCTGGTGCCACCGAGGGAGACTAATGCCATCGGCAAGCCATAAAAAAAACCCACATGCCTGACGCTAAGCGAATGCCGTCGTCCGGGGCAACGTCTTCCCGGAGCTTCTTCAGTTTTTTTACTTTTCCATTCCGAAGGAAGAAAAGGTGGTGACCCTTATGATGAAAACTCTACTGAAGGCAATTTGGTTTCTTTTGCCTGGGCTCGAATGCTTGCTGTCTATTCAAGATGTGTTGGTCCTGCGATGGTAAAGCTAAATGTGAAGCAATAGTTCTGTCGCTTTTGACTCATCCTCATGTCGCTCCAAACCTGCATGGTGTTATTTTTCTGCAGAGCACAAACTAGAAATGTCTAGAGAATTTTTTATATCACTTTTGACAAACTGTGACAACAAAACGAAAGTTCAACCGAACAGAAAGTTCGGATGTGGACAACTTGCTACACTGTAAAAATTCCTTGTTGCGCCTAAATCATTAAGTTTAATCAACTTGAATGTACAGTTAATTTAAACTTTTTTGACTAGTGAGGAGTCGCTATAAATTATAAAAATATAACTTAAGCTAATTCAACTCTTCGCTACTCAAGAAAGTTAAAATGAATTATACACTCACCTAAAGGATTATTAGGAACACCTGTTCAATTTCTCATTAATGCAATGGTGAAATGGTGTGGGGGATGTTTTCTTGGCACACTTTAGGCCCCTTAGTGCCAATTGGGCATTGTTTAAATGCCACGGCCTACCTGAGGATTGTTTCTGACCATGTTCATGCCTTTATGACCATCCTCTGATGGCTACTTCCAGCAGGATAAAGCACCATGTCACAAAGCTCGAATCATTTCAAATTGGTTTCTTGAACATGACAATGAGTTCACGGTACTAAAATGGCCCCCACAGTCACCAGATCTCAACCCAATAGAGTATCTTTGAGATGTGGTGGAACGGGAGCTTCATGCCCTGGATGTGCATCCCACAAATCTACATCAATGCTATCAATATGCTTTCAGCACCTTGTTGAATCAGTGCCACATAGAATTAAGGTACGTAGAAGGCGAAAGGGGGTCAAACACAGTATTAGGATGGTGTTCCTAATAATCCTTTAGGTGAGTGTAAATTCAAGTTGATTAAACTTCATAGCGTTGCATATTATAAAAAACAACTTTTTGTGTTCCACTGAAAATAACGTGATGAGCACATAACCGTTCCTGAACATAACAAGAAAAGGCGCAACGTGAGAGATTATCTTTTAATAGTCTCGTCCGGCCGCCGACAGCCAAAGGACCTTGTTTTCCCCCTTTATTTCCTCTCCTCTACCACTCTCCACCCCTCCTTCCCCCAAAGAACAAATTGATGTTGCTCACTTCTCCCCAACATAATTACATGCTTGGGCCTCCAATTTTCTGTTTTAATTCCTAAAGAGCAGAACTGAATGCCACGTCGTTATCCGAGGCAATCTGGTGGCAGCCATGAAAGGCGACATTATCCGAGCTGTTCATGGAGGGAAATTACAATATGGAAGTCTTCAACTGGCCGTGCTATGCTCTGCCCAGAGCCTGTCCCTCTGGCTTTTAAAAAGGCATTAGCAAACTGTCACCCGGCTAGAGCCAGCCGGCTTAACCGTACCGCCCCATTCAGCTCGAGAAAGGAGGTCGTGAAATGGGCACAAAAGCGTCTGATTACTGTGTCATTGCTATTACGTTGAGAAGAGGACAGACTATCTCATCTCACACAGTGAAAACCTTGCACAAACGTAGCCATTGTTCAGTTGTAGTTATAGTAGAGCTGAAGTATGGCATTGTTTCGATGTTACCGTACCTTCTCGTATCCCAGCTTGATATGCAGATGCAGCTATCCAAGTTGAAAATTGGTGTCAGGTCATCGTTTGCTTGTTTGAACATTGCAATCAACCCAACATTGGCTTAACCAGTAGGGCGAGATTGGGGTGTGGCTGTCTGTTTGGGAAACCAATGGCAGCAAGAGGCGTGTTTAGGGAAAAGGGAGTTTTTAGATTTTAGATGTGAGGTGAGGTGAGGTGAAATGACAAACTTAAAGGAAAACACCACCGTTTTTCAATATTTTACTATGTTCTTACCTCAACTTAGACAAAATTAATACAAACCTATCTTTTTTCAATGCGTGCACGTAATGTTTGTACAGCACATTGTGAATGTGTTAGCATTAGCCTAGCCCCATTCATTCCTTAGGATCCAAACAGGGATTAATTTAGATGCCACCAAACACTTTCATGTTTTCTCTGTTTAAAGACTGTTACATGAGTAGTTACACAAGGAAGTATGGTGGCACAAAATAAAAATTGGTGATTTGTTAAGCGGATAAAAAATGAGAACTATATTGTATGGCAGAAGAGCACTTAGTTTGCAGCACTTTGACCTCGGGCGCAGTAACATCATCACTCCTGACTACTCCCCCTTTAAATAGGGAAAACATGGAAGTGTTTGGTGGCTTCGAAATTCATCCCTGTTTGGATCCTAAGGAATGAATGGGGCTAGGCTAAATGCTAACACATTCACAATGCGCTGTACAAAGATTAAGGGCACGCATTGAAAAAATATATGTATGTATTAATTTTGTCTAAGTTGAGGTAAGAACATAGTAAAATAATAAGAACTGTGGTGTTTTCCTTTAATCAGTGCGAAAAGTAGCTCATGATGAGCGAATTTCATAAATGTATGATATTTTACTCATACACTGTCAGAAAAAATGGTCAGAAACAGGTCCCAAGCTGTCACTGGGACAGTAACCGTTAAAAATGTCCTAGCATTTAGGTACTAATATTTATCTCTGAGGTACTAATATGACCTCTATAGGTGCAATTTTTTTGAAAGGGCGCCGCCCCAGTAAGAGCTAGGGACCATATTTTGACAATTTTTTCTGACAATGTAGGGTAATGGATGATCCTTATGAAGAGTGGCAGCTGTTCGGTCAATGTACACAGTGGCCCATTGGCCTGGGGAGGGAGGGTACATCAGGTTGATTGTATTTATGGGGTACACTGTAACGTGTTTATGCTTTATTTAAAAAAACATTATTTTTCATATATTTTACATGTATATATCGTCGGTGTTTCGTTCCTGGGTCTATGAAGCCCCTCCCCAGAAATACTCAATATTCTCAGATTGGTTAAAAAGCCCCCTTTGCTGCATGTTTCCCAGGGGAAGAGTTATGTAAAATGTGGGGTTTGTGATGTCATTAACACAGGAAGAAGCTTGGTGGTAGGCAATAGGCTTTATGCCCAGCTGCACTACTTCCTGAACTTCAGCCAGCTCCTTGTTTCCTGTCTGCCATTATTGGACAAACTGATTAATCCAGGTGTGCCTGACCTCAGTAGTCACAAACAAACTGATTAATCCAGGTGTGCCTGACCTCAGTAGTCACACAAACAATAATCAGACACACCTGGATTAATCAGTTTGTCCAATAATGGCAGACAGGAAACAAGGATCCGGCTGAAGTTCAGGAAGTAGTGCAGCTGGGCATAAAGCCTATTCGCTGTAGTTTTTTGGAAGTGATTTCAGCTAAAGCAAATATCTCTCTTTAACTTTGCAGAAATTGTTTATGCTCAAACAGCTACGTTACACACTAACTGCAGTTAAAAAAGCGGATTCAGAATCAACCAAATGCTCATCATGGACTATTGTATTCTGATGTACATGATTTGCTGTTGGATTCATTTTTATTGTATAGCTGAAAGGTGTAGTTTAGTGTCAAGCATGTTTCAAGGCTAAATTCAAACTAATATATCTCAATCAGGGTATACAGTGTAGCCTATTTAGAGGTAAACTCATTAAAAAGCTTTACATATAAAGAAAAAAAGTATTTTGAAAAAAATACGTAGTCATCTCAAAATCTAGTCATTTCAGTTCTTAATAAAAGCTTCATTATGCTCAATTTGTACAGCTGTATAACTCACTGTCATTCGATACAGTCAAATTATATATTTCAACCAATTTGCAATGCACAGGGGAAAACAAGGGTTGAGAAAATTGCATGCGATCTATACCAGAAAGACCAGCAACACGGCAGACCAGAATGTGATTTTGCAGAAGATTGCTATTACTGCTTTATTCATTTCAGCATTAACAAGCATTAAATTGCCGTGTAGGGTTTAAGAAAAAGTGCATTACCCACAACACAGTCTAATCCCTATCTGGCTATTGGTTTTAACATTATTGGTTAACGTTATTTCCCCAGCCCACGTAGTCAAAGACTATAAGATCTATAATAAGATGAGGAACACGTATTAAGAAAGTAAATTGGGTCAGTTTTGATTTCACGCCTATAAGACAGCATATTGACTGGACTGGATGTCTATCTCAGTCTCATTTCCACTGGTGATAAATGAAATATGGCATCAAGTCTATGGATAAGTGGAGTGATGTTATTAGAATAGACTTAACGCACATCTCTCATGTATGATACATGTAAACCAGCATGCAGATATTATAATGCACACGGAATGTGGTTTTGCATCTAATAATCATTTAGCCTACATCTAAGAGTGTCTGTTTTAATATAGCTGATATATTCAATAGGTGGCTCATGCCATTATAGCGGTCACATAGCTTCTTTATGTCATTCCAGACGTGTATGACTGTATCCTGAATGGGGACTGAGGGAATCCAAGCACAAGAAATGTCTTTTAAAATCATACTACAATTTTGTATTTGTGACAGACTAAAATAATTTTGAAGTATTAAAAGTCATTTTTGATTTATTTGTCATTTAAGAGCTTAACAGTCCTTATTCACTTTCAAACCTGTATGATGTTTCACTGAACATCATACAGATTTGGGACGACATGAGGCTGAGTAAACCATAAATGTTTTCATTTTTTGGTGAACTATTCCTTTAAAAAATAAATACAATTTATAAAGGATCACAATAATACTCTCTTCGATCCCTCTATTAGAATAAGCCATGCCGACAGCTATTAAAATGTTTCGAGGGGGCTCATGACAACCCTCTGGCTGGATAGATGGGCGCTTTCACTAAACATAGTTTGACACATTTTTCCCACTTTTTCCGCTCTACTTTCTCTTCTATTCTATGAGCGCTGCCTATCCATCATGCCCCCACATCCAGTATTGTAGCCCACATGCATCTAGTAACTTTTCCTTCTCTTCCTCTCTGTTTTATTTCAAGCTGATGCAGCAGCAAGCCGCCCTAATGGCCGCCAGTCATGGAGGCTACCTGGCACCCAGCGTGGCCTTTCCCACCACCCAGATACACCAGATGGGGGCGCTCAACATCAACAGCCTGCCGCCCACCCCCATGACCCCGGTGTCGGGTGAGTTTCATCATTCACTGGGTGAGCACGACTGCTTAATTTCTCTTTCTTATGGGTTGGGTGTCTAGTTAACTCCGCATTAGCGTCTAATGCAATGTTGCTTGACTGAAAACCAAACCAGAAAAGTTATGCTTTAATAACTTTGCGGTCTTTTCATTTGGTAGAGCAAACCAGCGCAAACCTACTTAAAAAAAACCTACTTAAAAAAAACCTATAGCTTGAATGCGCTTTAAGTCGATTTGGATAAAAGCATCTGCCAAATGCATAAATGGAAATCGTTCGACTGCAATGTAGTTTCAAGAAACCGCTGTGCACAGGTTTCTATCTGTCAGTTGGGAAATAAGATTTTGAGTTAATTTTGAGTTACTGGGTAGATATTGTGTCTCTTAGAAAAACTAATCACTGGATTATCTAATGTTTCAAGTTTGTGGATTCGAATCTTTGATTATTTATTTTTTGGAGTTTTGTCACATATTTACTTTACACAGTCAGAAATTGCTCCCTAATCCTCACTGAGGTAATACCATTTGAAAAAGTACACCTTTGCACCTAACAAGTTCATATTAGGATACCAAATATGAACTCATACCAAAGAGTGTATTTTAGTACCTCAAAGGTGCATATTGGTACCAAAGAGTTCACATTAGCACCTCAAATGTGCATATTGGTACCAAAGAGTGCATTTTAGTACCTCACAGGTACACATTGGTACTAAAGAGTTCATATTAGTACCTCAAAGGTGCATATTGGTACAAAAGAGTGCATTTTAGTACCTCAAAGGTGCATATTGGTACCAAAGAGTTCATATTAGTACCTCAAAGGTGCATATTGGTACAAAAAATGCATTTTAGTACCTCACAGGTAAACATTGGTAAAGAGTTCATATTAGTACCTCAAAGGTACATATTGGTACCAAAGAGTGCATTTTAGTACCTTACAGGTACATATTGGTACTAAAGAGTTCATATTAGTACCTCAAAGGTGCATATTGGTACCAAAAAATGCATTTTAGGACCTCACAGGTAAACATTGGTACTAAAGAGTTTATATTACAGTAGTACCTCAGAGGTGCATATTGGTACCAAAGAGTGCATTTTAGTACCTCAAAGGTAAATATTGGTACTACAGAGTTCATATTAGTACCTTAAATGTGCATATTGGTACAAAAGAGTGCATTTTAGTACCTTACAGGTACATATTGGTACTAAAGAGTTCATATTAGTACCTCAAAGGTGCATATTGGTACCAAAAAATGCATTTTAGTACCTCACAGGTACACATTGGTACAAAAGAGTTCATATTAGTACCTCAAAGGTACATATTGTTACAAAAGAGTGCATTTTAGTACCTCACAGATACACATTGGTACTAAAGAGTTCATATTTGTACCTCAAAGGTGCATATTGGTACCAATGAGTGCATTTTAGTACCTCAAAGGTAAATATTGGTACTAAAGAGTTCATATTAGTACCTCACAGAACTCTTTAGTACCAATGTTTACCTGTGAGGTACTAATATGAACTCTTTAGTACCAATATTTACCTTTGAGGTACTAAAATGCACTCTTTGGTACCAATATGCACCTTTGAGGTACTAATATGAACTCTTTAGTACCAATGTGTACAAAAGAGTGCATTTTAGTACCTCACAGGTACACATTGGTACCAAAGAGTTCATATTAGTACCTCAAAGGTACACATTGGTACTAAAGAGTTCATATTAGTACCTCACAGGTACACATTGGTGCCAAAGAGTTCATATTAGTATCTCAAAAGGTACACATTGGTACCAAAGACTTTATATTAGTACATACTGGTACCAAATGTGTAAATATCTGTACCTAAATGGTACGTATTAGGACATTTTAAAGAGGTTCACATTTACCTTTAAAACAATGGCGAGTTGTTTCTGTGTTTCTTTTACTGTGATTTATTCATTTCAGATGAAAAATTGTTACTCATGTAAAAAACATAATGCGGTTGGTTGCTAACATGGCAGTCGGACACAGTCAAACTTAAATGACATGTCAGACTATCTGTTGTCAAAGGGTTTTGCATGGAATAGCAGTTTCAAATGAGAGCATTGGTTGCATTATGTAATGTGTTTAAAATAGTCTTACAACACAAACCAATCACTTGGCCTGCTTTTGGACAGTTCAGTCTCTCTCACATCGTATTATTATTCACAAAAAACGGCAATGCTGACATTTCCAAATTGGCATACACGTACCAGATGAAGAATTGCAGCTTACCCGTCGCCGTTGTTCCTTTAAAAGCGGAGCGCTTCGATAATCAGGACATACGGCCGCTCTGATTGTCATTCCAAACACCCGTTATCACACAATCTAAACAAACAGAAGATCTTACTGGATAATGGCTACCTTACCCAATTTGCTTATGCAGCACTATTGCACTTTTTCAATCCCTTACGAAAACATGCCACCCAGTGATATATGCTCGGCTTTAACAAAGCTCATTCCTCTTTTGTCAACGGCACTGCTGTACCAATTTATGCCATACCAGCGACACCGGACAATATCATTTGTCATTCCCGGTAAAGCGCGTAGTTTGGCAACTTACGAGTAGCTCGCAGCTAACCGGCTGACCAATTTCAAAACACATTATTAGTCGGGCAGCTAATTGACTGGCTGCGGAATGACTAAACGTTTACGTTTTTATGCGAAGTAAAAACAAAACAGCGGCGGACGCTTTATTACCCGAGGCGCTGGCAAAGCAAGGTAGTCCCGCTGGCATCACATACTGTAGGTTTAATACGGTTCCACCTTTTACAAGCTGCCATGGATCTTGTAAAAGCCTCGTCCAATTAAAGCGCCCGAGCTGTCAAGATCTTCTGCAAGGCTGAGGCTATCCATGTGTGGCATTACATGCAAATGTACTTACTTGCCACTTTAAATATTAAGTAAGACAGACAGGACGGTTTGTCAAATATTTTGTCAAGATGCATGCATGCACTTTTTTATTGCGGTTTATCTGATGAGATGCCGTTTGTGAGTGTCACCCGTTGAATTAGCTATTTTAAAATGTTACATTTTATAAGTGAAACTGTTTAAAGCGAACATGGTATAACTGTGGTCAATTGTATTGATTCAATTTTATTTTTGTCATTTTTAAAAACATTTGTATAAGTTGGGTTTGTCCCTTTTTTACCCAACGTTGGGTTAAAAATATCCCAGTGTAGTATAAATTATAGTGTTTACAGTAAGCAAAATAAATGTGTATATTTTAACAACTATAGGTGATTATAGAGAGTATTATATATGTAATGTTTTACAGTTTACTATGATAACACAGAGCAGAATTTGTCTGTTGGGTCATCTGTAGTCTTCATAAGAGATTGGATCCAACTGGACCATGGTGTAGCCTTTAGTCTCAATAACAGATGGAGAATACACACTACTGTTTTCATGTCCAGCAACATAATGATAATAACATGTGCTGTAGTTCCTTTAGCTTAACTAGTAGATCATTGTGTTAAAGAGCACCTATTTCATTGCTAAAAAAATTTATTTTGTGTATTTGGTATAATACAATGTGTTCGTGTGGTTTATGGTTAAAAAACACATTTTCCACATAGCGTAAATTTTTGTAGCTCCAGATTTCACTCTTTTCCTGAAATGCACAGATTTTAAAAGCTCTGTGTCCCTGATTGGCCAGCTAATAAAAAAAAATTCAATTAAATTTTATTTATATAGCGCTTTTCACAATTGGTAATTGTTTCAAAGCAGCTTTACATTAGAACCAACAGACAATATAAGTAGCAAAATACAGTGGCTTTGAATGAACTTTACAAGCGAGCGTATTAATACTGTATCGTATACAAGAGGGTGCTAAGTTAAGCCAATGTCGGCTGACTCCCCGGGGGTTGAAAAAACCCCTAGTAGAAAAAACTCTCAACTTTTTTAGCCTGGGAGGAACAAAAAGGTCCTAGGAGGGAAAAAACCCTTGGGAGATATATTTATATTGACTCTATATATATATTTATATGGGATGTAAAGGTATTTAAACGGATAAGGAGATTAAATGGGTTCCGTTGGTGGTCGTTGGTCAGGCATCGGCTGGGCATCACGTTGAAGGACGACCAGTAGATCAGTGGTGTGTTGACCTCCACGGCAGCTGGAACTGGGTCTGTTTGTCTCAATGTCCTCGGGTTCGAGGACAAGACAGGGAAAGAGAAACAAAATCCTATTAGCGTAGGGGCTGTTTGCATGTAATGCAAGTGTCACACAATGTTGGTTTTTAATATATGCTCGGTTCCAGACAGGCTAGCTATTGCGGCATTAGTATATTACCCAGACGAGTTATGTGAATGCTTTAAGTACAGGCTAACTTTTGCGAGATAAGCATTTACTAGACAAATAATGTGAATGCTTTGGTAAAGAAAAAGGTCTTGAATTTAGATTTAAAGTGCGTAATCTGTACATTGTGATTGACCTGAATACCTCTGATGCAGCCGGAAATGTGACGCTCCTTACCCGGTTTAAAAGATTTGGGTCACAGTGCAATGCTAACAGGAGTTAAGAGTGCAAGCTGGAGGAATTATGATAATGTCGGTCTTGTCTACATCACCAATCCCAGGAAGTAAACTGTTGCCTATAATCCATGTGTTTGTTGTGTACCAAGAAAAGAGATTTACATTAGAGACGATAACTCGCCTCATCGTTTACTTTGGGGTTTGTACCTTTTGCATATCGTTAACATGTACTAATACACACTTACACACCAAAGGAAATGTAAAAACGTGAACCGGAAAATAGAGTCATAAAGTCATATAAAAATGTATAGCTTGAATGCACTGTGAGTCACTTGCGTAAATGCGTCATGTAAATGTCCAAAAAGGTATTACAGTATCATGGTAAATGTCCAGGAAACCATTACCATGGTTTGCTAAACAAAGAAACATGGTATCATGAAAAAATCGTTGTTGGTTATGTGCCACAGTGATGCCATGCTTTGTAACTTAAAATGTTCACATTTTGTTCCTTCACATAAATGCTCAAGCTCTGTGTAAAACAACTGCGCTCTCATGTTTGGATTTTATCCTCTTTGACTGGGATCAATGTCATATTAACATGCAATGCAGCTGCTGGGGTGAATTGGCCTCTCTTACACTGACTTAATTGAAAGAGACTGCCGGAGCTGTGCAGATCTCCTGTGTACGCGAGATGTGCTGAAATATGCCGAGCATCAGACACGCTCCTATGTGTGTGTGTGTGTATGCGCGAGCGAGCTCTGCTTCACTGATTGCCTTCCATTATTGAACCTATTGGAATCTGTTGCATTATTAATCCTAAGCGAGATAGCAGAGCTGGCGTTAAAAATATTCCAAGGACTACAATAAATAAGATATTCATACGTTTCTCTTTTTCCCTCGTTCATTCATTCATTCATTTACATTTCCCTGGCAGGCCCAGAAGCTCTGGTTTATTCAATACATCTGCCGTACAGGCATAGACACACACACACATCGGTTGTGACTTGTGTATAAAGTATTGTGGAAGCATAAACTACACTGCCATGAATCCAGTTTGACTCTGGTACTGGAGAAATACTAGGTGCTGTCTTGAGGGCATTTCATTTCTGTTTCCATAAACAGAGTAAATGTTTTGGATGGCAAAGTCATCAGGCTTGAAAATTTACTGATCCGTTGTGATGCAAATAAGACCAGCCTTACATTTTTCCCATCATGAAGTGGTTTGTTGGGAATTCTGCAATCTAAAGACATCTGGCATGACCACAATTGAAAGCCCAAACAGCTGTCATTTAATTTGAAACTGCTTTCTGATCTTCATCTTTTAGTTAATGCACAAGTGCAGAATATTATTAGAGCGGAATAACATCGTGTTAGAATTAACAGCACAAAATAACAAGCATTCGCTAAATCTTACAGCGCTTAACACACTGAGTTACAGATAACAGATTACACACCAGACTACATCTAAAGCACATTATCGAGAACCACAATGAATAATTTTAAGAACCGAGACTTCATTATACACTGTATGACATGTTTTGTCAGGTTGTCTAAAGTTTGGTTATGTGTTAACTCTGTTTATTCAAGTTATTGGAAAAAAACGACTGTTCTGAACAGGATCGAATATATGGAAGACCAAAGCTATAACTTAAACAATAACAATATGGGGTGGTTTCCTGGACAGAGATTAGCAAAAGCCAGGACTAGGCCTTAGTTTAATTAGGAAATATAACTAGTTTTTACAGACATGCCTTACTAAAAGCATTACCTGTGTGCATTTTGAGGCAAAACAAAGGGGACTGATGTATTTTAAGATATGTTAGTGCAAGTTGTTTTCAGTTTGGGCATCTCTTACATATTTTTTAGACTAGGACTAGTCTAATCCCTGTTCGGGAAACCGCCCCTATATTTAGTAATATTTTACTCATTAAACATTTAAATGTGTTATATTTTACGAAAATATTATGATTATGAAATGTTTTTTATGGACAAAAATCAATATTTTGAATTTTTAACCCAGCAAGCAATTTTGCATTGAAAAGATGTCTAATAGACGTCTAGGCTTAAACAAGGCAAAATTTGGGCTGTCAGTGAAAATTTTATAGACGTCTAATAATAGCCAAAAAATTTATAAAATAAAATAAATAAAATATTTATTTTATTTTATTTATTTTATGGCTATTATTAGACGTCTTTAAAATTTTCACTGACAGCCCAAATTTTGCCTTGTTTAAGCCTAGACGTCTATTAGACATCTTTTCAATGCAAAATTGCTTGCTGGGTTAAAAAATTCAAAATATTGATTTTTGTCCATAAAAAACATTTCATAATAAAAAAAAGAATTTCTGAATGATACCTATTTGACAGAAAGTATTACCATAATTTTTTTCTTCTTAAAAACAGACTTTTGGAAAAATAAAGAAAAAAACTCATTTAAAAGGGTACATGGACATGGAGAAAGTATTAAATAAAGTTTAGTTTCGCGTGCTAAACTTTTTTTTTTTTAATTCTGCACATGAAGGTTTTGCAAGAGCACATGAAAGTTTCACGTGAGCATGCAGAAGTTTCATGTGAGCAGCGAAACCTTCATGTGCAGAGTTTAGTTTCGTGTGCGTACGTGAAAGTATTGCGTGCGCACGTGAAACTTTCGTACTTGTTGATTTTATTTTATTTTACTTGTTGATATGTTAAATCATTGTTTAAAATGTTAACAAACATAAAAGAAGCCAAGCGAATATAATTTTTTTATAAAAATTAAAATTGAGGATATTGATAGAATGTGCTTTGGTGTGCACAGACTCCGTGCGGGCACCATGTTGGAGACCACTGTTTTAGACAGACAGCTCTCAACTGTGGTCTATCAATACACCAGGTGTTATTTTGTACAAATGCAGAACGATTTCATTAAAGTTTCACTTTGAACACAAGTTGCACTAACCGTAAGTGAGAAAATCACTTTGTTAATTTTATCCCGCTTTTCTTTCGACCCCACTTTCCCTACAATTTTTCAATACAAAAATATAATTCAGTTTGGTACTTTAAAGTACCAAAAAATTACCATATTCACATACACTCTTAAAACTAAAGGTAGCCTAATAAAAATATATCTTTTTTTGCAGTGATGTCATTGAAGAAGTCAAAGTTTTTTAAAAGAATACCTTTTTATAATATGTTTAACCTTTCTTTGACTCAAAAAATAAATAAATAATAATTTACAACATGGACATTAAAGGTTCTTTACAGAATCATACAGCCCAACAAAAACTTTATTTCTTATGGTATTTATTTACATGGTATTCCAATGTCTACTTCAGAAAATAAGTATTCATTTTGAGAACATTGTAAGAACATCAAAAGTAACATTAGAACAAGCTAATACTGTACATTGATATGTACCATGGTGTTTACATTTTGCAATCCATTATCCATTATGAATCAACCTAGACGTCATCATCCAGAGGTAAAGTCACGATGTCCCGCTCCGTGCGCTGTGTTTATCGGGTTCAGCCGAGAGGTTAAAATCGCTCGCCGACAACAATGGCGCGCTCACTCTATTAACAGATGTAAAGCACTTAAGCGCAATGGCGCGTACACACTCAGCCAGATGGCGCCCTCTATTAGAGGATGTATCGGTACCGTGATGCATGGGGATGTTTTTCTCCCCTTTTTGTTTCTTTTTAGCAGAGAAATGTTCAGCAGGTGCAAGCTCTCCAGCTACAAAGAGCTCAAAGTCAACAGCATAATTGTCAGCTCCCGGGATTAAATGGTTTGAAACAGTGCAGCTAGGCTGCTTGCATTATTTGTCTCTGCCCTGAAGTTCGTAGGCCGGCACGGGCTTGATGGGTTTCGTGAAGCCTCTGTCCCGCTGTCTCCGATGTGTCGCAGACGGATGAGAGGCTGCTCTTTGGTTAAGCATATGCCGGATGTTTCTGTTGTGTTTAGAGAACAGGACGAAGTTAATGAGGTGTCAGGTGCGGTATTTGCGAGCCATCCGAGAGACTCGGAACATGATGGGAACGGTTGAGTTCACCTTCAGGGTCATAAAACCCATTGACTTTCTGCTTTGTCTCGTGGGGCCGCGAATAGAGATCGCACTCGTACGAACACCGAAAACATTTCACGGCAAGCAGCTGCAGAAAGTTGCGTCGCCTCCAAATTTACGACCGCATGCCAGTGGCTTATTAAACCACAGAAATCTAAGTGTTGCCATTTATGTGGATTTTTTTCTGCTATAAACATGTTGTTAGAAAGTCACCAGTTGTGAAAGTCACGATGCGGTGCTGTCAAGGTTGAAAAGTGTCACCAATGTTTACATATGCCTTGCCTTTGCAAAGCCTTTTCCAATGACCAATGACCGATGACAAGATTTTTAAATCTACCCATCCGTACAGTAGCATAAACACCTCTTTATATTAAATTATACCGTAAAAAGCCATAAATAAACACACACCAAAAGTCATCCATTGTGATGCAGCGTTAACCAATACGGTCCCACTCTTCATTGTTGAGTTCAGTGTATAATTTGCATAATAAATCCTTTCGGTACATATGGTAAGCCGTTCCTCACTACAGTCACCATCGGGTGCAAATCAGCAAGACGTACGAGGGCAGATTGCAGTAATGTAAATTCAATTACACTTCCCTAACATGAAAAAACAGTTTTTCGTAGGATAGTGCACATCTCGTAGTGCTCAACATACTAACAGGGGTGGCAGATAAAATATTTGTTTAATAACAGATGGATTCATTCTGGACTTTTGAATTGGATGCCAAAATAGACTCCATCTGGAACAAATTACTGTTATATGGACCACACACAAGCACAAAAGGAAGGTTGATGAAGTGTGTATGCTTTGGATCTGCACTAAGAATTGACTATCGATTCTCTCGATCTGTGAATTGTGTGCCATATGCCAGTACAAGCGAATGGAGGAAAACATTTTACACTGTCATTTTAAATGTGTATTCTTTTTCATATGTATTATTTGTCAGTTCGTCACTCATGTCTAACCATAACCTGGTTTCATTTAGCCAACATCAATTGTCCATCCATTGGACATACTGTATGTGACCATGCCTGTGAAAACCCAACTAAAGTCTTAACTAAACTGATTTACTGTTTTTTTTACATACATTTTTAAATTCTGTGAAAATTTAACCTTGATAAATCTTTAATATTGATTGATTAAGATCAAGTCAGTAGCATTTTAAAGGGATAGTTCGGCCAAAAATGATATTTAACCCATGATTTACTCACCCCCAAGCTGTCCGAGTTGCATATGTCCATCGTTTTTCAGACAAACACATTTTCGGATATTTTAGAAAATGTTTTAGATCTTTCAGTTGATTAAATGTAATGTTACGGGGTCCACGACCTTCAAGTCCAAAAAAAGTGCGTCCATCCTTCACAAATTAAATCCAAACGGCTCCAGGATGATAAACAAAGGTCTTCTGAGGGTAATCCGCGCGGTGTTGTTGTAGAAATATCCATATTTAAAACTTTATTAACGAAAATAACTACCTTCCGGTAGCGCCGCCATCTTAGTCGCGTCCGCATTCAGGATGAGAGCTTACGCAGCTTACGGAGGCTACTCTGCTGCTGCTCTGTGCCCACGCCCTCCGAATTTGTCATACGTCACTAAGAAAAGTGCGTACACTATGCTAATACTCTCTCCTGAATACAGAGGAGTCTAAGATGGTGGCGCTACCGGAAGGTAGTTATTTTTCAAATGAACATTTGAATAAAAAATAGACAGGGGGAGAGCGAGGGCAAAAGTATCATATTTCAGAACAACATAATTTTTAAAGATGATGTTTTAGAGAGACACATAACGACTTGCGTTACTTTCGACCATGTTGTTCCCTACAATTTCTCAATACAAATATAATTAAATTCAATACTAATAAATTTTTTTATATAAATATATTTTAAATAATAAATGTATACATTATTTTTTATAATTAAATTACATTTGTTTGACTTAGAATTAGGGGAGAACAATATCGTGTTATTTACTCACCAACCATGATAAGTAAATTACAAAAGTTTATAATTTTTTTTCTCATAACGCGTTGTGTTTTTCGTTTCATGTGTTACAATACTGATCAATCTACAGGTTATTTAGTGCTCTAACACATCCTGAAGTTTGACCTCTCTGAGTTTTTCAAAATAAAAGTAAACGGGGTTAAGTCTGAGGATATCCTGTTGGGACGAAAGAAACAGTGCTGCTGCTAATACTGTTGTATATGTTGAAAATTTTGATTTTTCTAATTTGATTTAAAAAAAAAATTCATAGTGTTCATACTTTTGAAAAAAACGTTTTATTCTCAACAATTTAAGTTTGTATTTTAAGTTTGTTGGTTGCTCATAGGCAGCGTAATGGAATTCAGTTTAAATATAAAGAGAAAGCGCCTTTATGAAAACTAATCCCATATTTAAAAACTACAATACTAATTTCTTAGTATTGTAAAAAAAAACTACAATACTAATTTCTCCATTTCTGCGCTTGTTTGGATGCCCCGTTTCTATTGGCCGTGCGTGTAATCATCACAGAGCTATTTTAAGGTCTGCTGCGCTCACGCTTTGGTCGACGCAACAACAAAACGTCCCCGTGTGGCGCAAGCCATTGAAATGAATGGGTTTCGCAGCGAACACCGCGTCCTGTGTGAAAGCGCCATCAGAAAAGTAAATCATACATTGGATTCGGACGTGCCTTGATGCCTTGCTGCCTCCAAATGCAGCATTTAAGTGCTTTCGGACGCAGCTGTGTCTTTCCCATATATGGGGTTTGACATCATCGCAATGGCCTAACTGCTAGTGCCTGCATCAAAAATTCTCCATTTCTTCTTCTGTGCACAGCATTCAGTTTGGCAATCAAAAGCTGCACTGTTAGTAAATGTATAACTTGCCAAATTGTAACTAAATGCAGTCATGTTTCCATTTTTTTAAGCGTACCTTGATTTATTTACTGTTGGGTACTCGGTGCTCCCACCGTCATTCGCTCGCTCTAACAACTTTATGAAAACGCACCTAAATTTGCATTTGTTTGTTTTTTCTTTTTTTTGCCAATTTTGAAAAGATCGCCTTTAAGTTTCAATGGAAACCCACACTGTAAAAAATCGTATCTTAGGTCAAAATGTATTAAAATAGTAGGTTGAATTGACTTGCAAAACCGAGTTGTTTTAACTTTGTGCTGCATTTCCTTTATAGTGCAGCTAATGATTACTGAACTATAACTGTATATGATGCTTTCAGTTTTCATGAATCTTTACTTTATTCAGTCCTTTTCTGAGCTTATATACAAAACCATTGAGCTCTATCATCTTCCTGTCATGCTTTCTTTCCATGCCTACAAAAATCTGCTTATTTCTCAACCAGAACATGATCCGAGTTTTCCAGCTCTTCTAACCTTCCGGCGTGCACTGATTCGGCGTTTTGAAACCATCGCATCACAATGATAGATTCACAACATTATAAAGGCACGCAGCTGCGGCCCGGCTCGCACGTGTGGTCGGCTCCTGTCCGACATCCCCGAACGCGCCCGGTCTCCTGGGCGCCGGGAAGAATAGAGCGGAGGCGCCATCTAATTCATCAATGTGGCGTGTGGGTAGCAAACAATCGCGAAAAAGCTTAGGAACGGGAAATAGCGCAAACGAGACTAAACAGCTCCCTTCGGCCCACCTGAATTCCCTTAGGTTACCGCGGTGGGCGGCTTGAATGGAGTGTTGGGAACCTTTACAGTCAACGCAAACCTGGTTCTCACTTTGTCACGCTTTAAGTGAAGCCGTTCGACCGAATGCTATTAAAGCCTGTTTGAATCCGTCAGTCGCGCTGTAATATTCCTGTAAGGACTCTTCTATAGGGTCTCTTTTATACCAGATCGTAATTGAGGCATGCTGGGGGTTTCCATGACAACCGTCCTCTATGTCCAGCATTGTTCACAGGTACAGATTGAGATGGGATCCTATGGGAACTGATTTCTGGCATATAAGGATGCACAGTCACAGCTTAGGAGCTCTGTCAAAAACTCGGCATCAAACAGTTACACATACTGTACCTGTTGACCAAATATTACATAATAATTAACAGATTAGGAGTTCATGTACATTTGGATATAAAATATGTGTATTTATGTGTGTTCATGGCTTAAAACACAATATTAGTCTAGGCCTGTTGACTATTGAATTTGGTGCCTTTTCCAAAATGTAAAGGATGTCAATCATGTCCATGCTTCTGTGTAAAAGCTGTAAACTTCAAAAAGACTCTATAATGATTAAATTAACATATAGCGTGCTGTCTGTTTGTCTGTCTATAGGCCTCAGCTCACCACCTGCCAACATCACCACATCAGCGGTCCCCAGCATCGTCACTCCAATCGTCAACGGTTTTACAAGCATCCCTCACCAGCCCAACGGACACCCCGCGGTAGAGGCTGTGTACACCAACGGTTTGCCCCCTTACTCCACCCAAAGCCCCACGGCTGCAGACACCCTACAGCAGGCCTTTACCGGAGTGCAGCAGTATACAGGTTTGCAAATGACTACAGAAAAATTGCCTCGCATGCATTTACATGCAATACAAAAATACACAAGTGGTATACGTGCCGCCCAGGAATGGATAAAACTGGAACGGATTGACTAAAAACGGATGGTTGACTTTGACCAATCACGCGTCGGTTTGTTGATTTTTTCGCCGTGAAGTGTTGTGTCGGTAATGAGTCGAGTAGCCTTGTTCAATGCTGTACCACATAAATCCAGTCTGTCTGCTCACGCACATTTCTTTTTTGTACCCACAGCCATCTACCCAGCGACCACACTGACCCCTATTGGCCAAAGTTTGCCACAACCACAGCAAGTCATTCAACAGCAGCAGAGAGAAGGTGAGGGTGAGAGGTTTTGTTTTATTCGTTTAAATCAGGCTACATTTTTTTTAGGAGTGGACACAATATGTTATTGTTGCAGAATTACAAATGCATCAGTCAACAACATGTAAAATATTGCTTTTAAAATAAAATGTTTTAAAATGTTGTATCAAACACTGTAAAAATGTCTGTAGATTTAAACTGATGTTATTTATTGGCAACAGTTTGTTGAAAGTTAAATGAAGTCTTTGTCTTATACAGAATAAAACGAAAAAAAAAAAAAACAGAAAAAGGTTGATGAGGATTTCTGGTTCCCAAAATGAATTGCATGTTATTTTATAGTTTTATTCTGTAAAGACAAAGACTTGTTAATGTTTAATGCTTATTTAACTTTGAACAAAAAAAGTTTAATGAACATTTTTCCTCAAGACTTTTGAATTATTGCAAAAAAGCTCTGTGTTTAACAAGTTTATGACACTTACACGTTTTGTCTTCACAGATGAATACAACTTTTATGATTTTTTGAAGTCAAAATGTGGCTTTTTATATTTCTAGTAAACAATTTACACAATTCAACATTAATCAAATTTGAATTCATATGTGAAGATAAAGTTGTTGGACAAAACGTGTAAGTCTCATAAACTTATGTTAAACACAGAGCTTAGTTTTGCGATAATCCAAAAGTCTATGGGAAAAATGAATAGGCTTTTTTGCGAGAGAACCAGCATCCCGCTAACTTCCGTGTTGGCCTTCAAAAATACGTCATCTATTGGCTTGACAAACTGAAGCTCCCATACCAAACTCACGCCATTGGTTGAGCTATAGTTACTGTGTTTGTCTGGTCAGAATGCTAAAACAAAGATTTTTTAACATTATCTTTTGTTTAAAAATTATCTTTTTATATGAAACAAGCATATGTATTTAGTTCAAGTTCACTTTATTTATATAGCACCTTTTTTAACAGCCACATGGCTGACCAAAGTGCTTCACAGTGTAACATTTCACACACAAAAAATACACACATACACAGTTCAATACATTCACAGCTAAAATAACAATTCTTTAAGAAAGATTAAAATATTAAATAAAATATAAAAAAATCTATTAATATAAATGTATTTAGCGATTTTGCACTTTTTGTGGAATTTAAACTACAATTTTATTTGTAATTTAATGGTATTCCATTGGTCTGTTGAATGCTTTATTCTGATTGGTTGAGAAATGTTCCATAGGTGTTAATTTTCTGTAAACCGCACACCTAACTTGTAAAACATGTAAAAAATAGGCACCAGAGCAATGTTTGTGGTAACCGTGGTATAAGAGGAATAATTGACTCCTTTGAATTTGCGTCGTGCCACATAACCACCTTGAGTGTGCATTATTTTCTTATAATTCAACGGCCCGTTGTCAATTATTCCTTACTTATTTAAAAGTATTTTAGCAACAAAAAAAGTAAAATAGATCTAAAATGATGATATTAAAATTCAAGATCTTTCTAATATTTGGCGCCTATGTCACATTTTGTCTCTAAACCTCTTTAATGATGAATCCGTAGTAAGTTACAGCAATGTTTATATTGTGTTGCAGGACCAGAGGGCTGCAACCTCTTCATTTACCATCTACCGCAGGAATTTGGCGATAATGAGCTCATGCAGATGTTTCTTCCATTTGGCTCAGTCATCTCCTCCAAGGTCTTCATGGACAGAGCCACCAACCAGAGCAAATGTTTCGGTGAGACAATTCAAAGACTTGCATAAACTTTATGGGGTGGTTTCCCGGACGGGGATTATTTTAAACCAGGACTAGGACTCAGTTTAATTAGAAAATATATCTAGTTTTAACAAACGTGCCTCACTAAAAACATTACTTGGGTGCATTTTGAGGCAAAACAAAGGGCTAATGCCTGATTTATTAATATTGTGATTATGGCAAACAAGATGCATTTCATATATATATATATATTCACACACAATGCAATTTAATGATACGAAAGATTTATGCAAATGAAGAAAGGTCTCTGCACGCATCGAATCCTAGAGCAACCAATAATCAGTTTATGTCTCTTCTCGCAAGTTTACATTCTCTGGGATGTATTCAGTGTCAAGCCACAAACCAGAGCACTGGCTCTTAAAAACCCCCTGAGTCTGAAGCAAAGCCTTAAGTGAAGCAAAAAGCCCCATTATGGATCAACATCTGTTCTCGCTCCAGGGGGAGACATTTCCCAAGCCACAATTAATAGCAGCTACTGTCTCCTGAGGGGAGTTAATAAGATATAAATTTGTGAAGTAGGTCCTGTTTGCGGTATTGACTTATACACTATGCATTTACTGCATAATGTCAGGTCTAACAGACGCCCGCTGGAGTAATTAATCTGCGGTGAGGTCAGGGGAAGAGATGGACCTGTGGGACGTCACTGTGAACATTGACGTACGTAGATTCCCTATTAAAGGGATCTCTCCACTTTTTTTCTTGCGGATACGAGTTTGGAAATTGGCCTTTCCGATCCCAGGTGGCCGATGACCAAAGAAAGCGCCTGCTGTTTTTCACGGTTTCACGGTTCCTAATGACACACGTAATGCCCGGAAACATGGTTGCCAAGTTTTCACAGCAAAACCTGCCCGATTGCTACTCAAAACTAGCCCGATTGCGTTTCGAGGTGGCGGGGTCCACCAGTAAAAAAATTGAGTACTGTATAATCTACTAAAAATGTGCATTCCCGGGGCTAAAGATCACATTATTGGAGTTGCCTAAACCCATGGACATGGAAAAACTGCCTTCGGCAACAGTGTTCCTGCCCAGAAAAGTGCATTCAGTCAACGGATCTACACTTCAGTGGGGCTTTTTTGGTCAGTGGCTTTTAAAAGGCAATGGGTTTAAACAGGAAGCTGCGAGAAAATGTCTCTTGCGTGCCGTGGGTGGCCCCGTTTCATTGTCCTATGGGGCGATTTGTCCCTGTTCTATACTGCTGGTGGCTTATATAAGCAAATACTGTATAAATTACACACATTTCCACTTTTGATAGATAAAATGTTCCTGTAGCTCAAATGGTGCTAAGGTCATAGGTTCGATTTCCAGGCAACTAGATTAAAAATATCATATTTTTTTGTGATTACTGTTTTTAAAATCAATTTACATAATGTAAAGAACATTCTGTGAATACATAACCTTGATATATTTTATATTGAATGAGTAAGGTCATGTCAAACTTTTATGCTCCTATAGACGGTTTTAGCAGTAACAACATAAACAAGCGGCTGTTGCGGTCCACATGTAACTTCCGGTAAACTAAAATAAATAACAACAAAGTTCTTTAAACGTAGTTTATTTATATAACAAGCAAAAAACAACAACACATAGATTACCTAGGAAACCAAAACATTTGTTATTTTCAACGAGGCATTTGTTCAAGAGATCAGTTTAGCAACTAGTCAGACCATTAAAAAAACTAAACCGGAAGTAAGGTTCGGATCCAGACGTGTATCACGTGTGTCTGATGAAACGGTCTATAGCCTGGATTTTACAGGCAGGGTCACATATATGTAATTAAATTAAAGGCGGGGTGCATGATTTAAAAAAAAAGTCGGGACGAGCACCAAAACACACTTGTAGCCAATCATTGGTAAGGGGCGTGTCTACTAACTGACATCGTTGCCTGGGTTGAGTATGTGTGGGGCGGGTCTATCAAAAGAAGGTCCAGATTCTTTTGGGGATAGCGGCGTGTTTGTTTGGGTGATTTCAAATGTCAACATTGGCTTTCAGAGATCATGCACCCTGCCTTTAAATATGTGTACATCTCAAATTGTCAATAACTTGTCAGTGTCAATTTGTACGTTGAAATGCTTGATTTTACAAGCATTTTACAGCCTTACCATAGAGTAAAATTAAAAGAGCAAAGTAAAATAAAATTAAGGACTGATTTGAGGCGCAGCTCGGTTACATCCGTTCTTCTGGTTCCATACAGGTTTCGTCAGCTTCGACAACCCAGCTAGTGCGCAGGCTGCGATCCAGGCCATGAACGGATTTCAGATCGGCATGAAGAGATTGAAAGTGCAGTTAAAGCGGCCGAAGGATGCAAGCCGCCCGTACTGACAGGGCCAGACATACACAGACTCCCAGCAACAGCACAGGTACCAGATCCTGACACCAGTAATGATTTACCAAAGGAACTGTAGATATATCTCAAACCTTAAACTTATATTAATGATCTTTTAGGAAAAATTATAGAAGTAAATTTAAAGGGACACTCCACTTTTTCTGAAAATAAGCTCCTCTAGAGTCAAACATTTGATTTTTACCGTTTTGGAATCCATTCAGCTGATCTCTGGGTCTGGCGGTAGCACTTTTAGCTTAGCTTAGCATAATCCATTGAATCTGATTAGACCATTAGCATCACGCCCAAAGAGTTTTGATATTTTTCCTATTTAAAACTTGACTCTTCTGTAGTTACATCGTGTACTAAGACCGACAGAAATATAAAGTTGCGATTTTCTAGGCTGATATGGTTAGGAACTATACTCTCATTTTGGCGTAATAATCAAGGACTTTGCGGCCGTAACATGGCTGCAGGAGGCGCAATGATATTACGCAGTGCCTGAAATAATCCCCTTGGTAACTTTCAATAGAAGGGGACTATTTTCGGGCACTGCGAAATATCATTGCGCCTCCTGCAGCCATGGTCTAATCAGATTCAATGGATTATGCTAAGCTATGCTAAATGTCTCCAGACCCGGAGATCGGCTGAATGGATTCCAAAATGGTAAAAATCAATTGTTTAAATCTAGGGAAGCTAGAAAATGAGCTTTTTTTAAAAAAAGTAGTGGCCCTAATTTATTTTTAAAGGTCCAGTGTGGGTTTTAAGCGGCATCTAGGTGTGAGATTGTGAATTGCAACCAACAGATCACCCCTCAATTTCAAAACGCATAGTGAAGCTATGGTAGCCGCCACAGGAAAACACGTCATCGTCTAAGACAACGTAGTAACACAACCCAATCTATAGAGCAGTTTGTCCATTTACAGCTACTATACACCACTTTATACAACACTGATAATATAGTTATGTACAGGGTTTCCCGCAGCACTTTTCAGTTCGGGCGGCCCACCTAAGCTGGGATACCCTACCACCTTAACTAGGTCGTCCAAAAAAAAATTCCACCAAACACCACATGGCCAAAATGAGAGAAAGACATAGTCCGTCAGTGTCTGAAGGATAACAATAATTTAATTCATTAATAATCTAGTATGTGTTTATTTTCTGTCATAGTTTCATCAAGTTTAGTTTTATTTGAGTGTTTTAAATAAAAATATTTTTATCATGACGCATACGCCCCGCCCCTTTGATTGCCACGCCCCTGGCCCGCCCACCTGCACAATTCTACCACCTTAACTAACACATTTTCTGCGGGAAACCCTGTATGTATATTATATTGCATTTCTGTCAAGAGATCCTTCTAAAAGTCCCACATTGCACCTTTAAAAAGCAGAATAATTCAAAAATATTTATGTATACAGTGTTGTTGCTGGTATAAGTTATATTATTATTTTCTTTTCTAGGATTTGAAGAGTGAAAACTGGAAAGGTATTAAACTTTTTCTTTAAAAACAAACAAGAAAAACAAGAAGGGATTTTTTTGAAGACATATCAGCATTTATTTTTCGAAGAGGTTTGGTGGAGATTTGCAGGCGGGCACCCGTGGACTAAAAAAACACAGTCGGCACCGTGCACGAAAGACGAGAGGAAGATTTCTCGAACGACGGAGAACCGGACACGTCCTCTTCCGCTGAGCCTCGAAGCGTTAGTCAAGAAACAAACGAAAAGAAAAAAACGAGCAAGAACAACTTTCTTTTTTCTATATACATATTATACACGCATACGTTATTTAAAGGAAGAGGCGCGTACGGCTTTTATCACACTGGACAAATGAGGGTTAAACTTGATGACCAAGGAAAAATGCAGTGGAAAAAAAAGCTCTTCTTTCCCACTAGTGGACTTTCTCTTTGTCTTTTTTCCTCTTTCCTTTCTTCTATCATCATGTCTTTCAGCAAACGCAGGACTTTCTGTGCTCGCCGAGGTTTCCCTCGGTGAAACGCTTTCACCCCCAAGGGACCAAAGGACCAAACATTTTTATCCTCAACAGAAATATATGGTATTGTTATTAACTGCTAATACTACAAACTACTACTAACGACTAAGTTTAAAGAAAAAAGCATAAATATTCGCTTCAGGTCGGACGAGGAAAGGGATTTTGATTTCTTTTCCTTTTACATTTATAGCTACTGGGTTTCAAAATATTTAAAGAAAATAGTAGAAAAACGAATAAAAAAAAGATTTTAAAAGCTATACTATTTTAGTGGAGTAGAATATGTTGATTGGAGAGTGTTAGGAGCATGTTCAGCCATTTTTCATTCATTAAGAAGGACACTGGGGAGGGTGGGTATAAGGGGTTATACAGCAACTGTCCATTACTCATTATATTTGCTCTGAGGTTACTCGGATATCAAAAATAGGCCCACATTCCAGAAAACAAATGTTGATATAGCTATATATACATATATATATATTTATATATGCATGTGCAAATAACGCTGGTTCAGCAAAAACTCGGGTAGGCATTCACGTATGCAAACACATTTATCTGACGAAAGCTTCACTTATTGAGTACCTGTGGCTTATATATAAACTAATATAACAGCTGTAGCCACTGCACAGGTCAATAATTACAGCAAAAAAGTACTGACATTGTTCGTTTTCGCAATTCTTATTTTTTTAGTGCCCTTAATCGGATGTAAAAAGATCCACTATATACCCCAAATTTACTGTGCAAGGGACCAGCAGAGCTTTTCATATCATTTTTTTAACCATCTTTCCATCGACTTCCATCTAAACACATACCGGTTGGTGCCAAATGCTTGATATCAACTATTAAAGCACACTGTTAAATAGACCAAGCAGTTACAAAGATACCAAGCCTTAAACCTTTAAAAGGTTATTTACACTCCACAATCCGCCCTGGCGTAGTGGCTTACAAGCGACTCAAAAGGGATTGCTTACAATTTCTGAAGCACATCAGAATTTTACAGGGACCATCTTGCAGCAAAACAATTCCAAGAAATAAACATCGCCTCAGAAATATGCACAACCGATTACGCATTTTTCACAGCCAGAGTCGTTTCGCTAATAAACTAGTTTAAGATGCCGACCATAAACTCCCCTCCACTCGAATGCGCGCCAAAAGCGTGCGGAGTGTGCAAACTAATGATATTTCTAAGAATACGCATCTCAGGATGGTATGGATTAGCGAGACACTAACTGTCTTTGAAGGCCTAATGAGCAGACTGTTTAACAGCTTACCAACAGCTTGCAAATAGCAGCCATGGGGGTTTACATTTGGAGCAAACTGATCCATCAATAAAAAAGCTACTGAGTCTGACATTATGGTGTACTTAACCACAGATGTTGGTGTCACAAATATAACGCAACTAACTCTTTTGCGTCGAGGCAAACGAGAATGACAAGAATTTTAAAGCTGCCATCTGTAACTTATGCCTCTCTATCGCCATCTCTGTTTGAAACATAAAATTGCAGTTTACTTACGCGCTTATCTTTACATCGAATGGCGTCAAACTGACAAAAAATCGTGCATGACAGCTGAAATTATATTCATTATTTTAACGTTACCGTTGTGAATCTTGGTTGGGGGGCTTTTTATGTACTTGCTCAATAAAAAGTTACGGATTGTGGCTTTAACTACTACTGAAATCTCAATCAGGAGTTTAAAAAGTACAAAGTTGAGGGATAAAAAATTAATTTTAAGTATATCAGTCTCAACATTATATGCAATTAAAAGTTAAAAACATAATTGAAATTTAAAGTAAAAAGAGTTTTCACAATAAATTGTACTTGCGTATTTAACTCTTTCCCCACCAAACGTGTTTTTTTTTAGTTGCCAGCCAGCACCAGCATTTTTTTTTTTTGATTTTCACAAAAGTTAAATGTCTTTCAGAAAATGTTCTTTTTAAAATATATAAACATACAATATATTAAATGAAAGTACAGACCCTTTGCTTAAAAAAAAAACCTTTCAGCGACCTTCATTAGTTCTCATTTTATCACCTCTCAAATATTGGTAGGTTTCTTCAAAAACACCAAATTTTGAGCAAAAAGATGAGATAATTACATTTTTGTGACGGACTTTTGATAGAGATCAGATTCAGAGTGATCCTCAAAACTTACACAGACATGTTTGCCCTAGGGCGATACTTCCGGGTAGGGATGGGACGGTATGAAAATTTCATATCATGTAGTGACCAAAGTTATCACGGTTATCAATATTATCATGGTTTTGTTTGGACGCGTTTTGAAAATCACAATTTAATACTTCATGTCCCTGTAATAATTTCTGTAGTAAAAAATATGTGAAAGAAACTATGTTGCATGTATGCGCCTGCATCAAACTGATTTTGTCTGGACAGGATTTCCCTCGAGTTTTCAAAATCACGGTAATCAAACATGGATGTAATGATAATTACATTTTAAACGATAATAATAACCGTCAAGACTGTTTGTAATCGTGGTTAATTGAAAAACCGGTAATCGTCCCATCCCTACTTCCGGGTTGTATAAGTTGCGGAAGAGCCACCTGGTGGATAATAGCGTTATTGTGGAAAGCCAGAAATACTCGTCATTGGCAGGGAGGCGTTTTTACTCGTCAATGGTGGGGAAAGAGTTAAAGCAAGAGTTTACCTTTAAAATAGCGTTTCCAAAAAAGTTTCAGTCGTTCATCCACTCGAAACAGGGTGAACGGCACTTTCACATTCGCTTTGCAGCCCTCGATCGGCCAAAACCGCACTAAAGAAGTTTCCAACCGTCGGGTCGCGGTCCTGTAGTGAAAACTACAAAAACTTGATTTACGGCAGACCTACAATCCAATCAGAGCCAGCTTTGCTGCAGTAGGCTAAATTATTTACGACAGTGGTAATGGACAATTCTGCTTTCAACCTGTAGGGGGAGCAAAGATTAAAAACTCTTTAATGTTGCTTTAAGAGTAAAAAGTAAGTGGTGCACAAACCACGACTTTGAAAAGCTCCAGGATTCAAATATAGTTATAGTTAATAGATCACTGACCGATGTTCACTGTCAATTTCAGCTTGAAAGCAACCGATTATGGTTAACTTTGAATTAGATTTAATTGCAAAATAAAAGAAAATGTGAGAGATGCTTGATTTGACTTATAAGCTCAGTTAAAAATAAACACACAAGCCTGGTAGTTGTTAATCATAGCGTACAATTTATACTTGCAATTGAGAAATGCAAATAGTTTCAATAGCCTTAAGGTAAAAATAGAGGTAATTTACACCCCTGATTGAAACAGACGAAGAAGGAAGGTAGCGTTAACATGCACATTGTCCCTAATTCAGGTCTAAATGTTTTCTTTCCTATGCATTTCTTATTCGACTCGTTGATTTTGTACTCATGCTGTCGTCACGCTAGGCTTGTCATTTGCCGACTTCTCTATAGCGCACTGCCTTCGTAGATATGCCAAAACTAAAGTTAAATAAGACAGAAACACGGGAAGTCCTCGTAGAATTCGCAAATAAACAAAAATAGACATAAAATAGAGCTCTAGAATCTAGATGGGACAGAAAAAGCACATATATTGACCTTGTTTGATTTCCACTGTGGATATCTGACCTGTTTTACCTAAAAATAAATCTGTATGTTAAATGTTTAATCACGCAGACATCAGAAAGAAGTTTTGTGGAGAAACATTAACGTCGCCGTATGTCAGCCATTTTCGCCCTCGGGTCGCGCTGAAATTGATCGCCGTTGATTCGCAGGTTATAATGGCCTTTTTTCGGTGAACCCTTTCCATTTCATTTTTTCCCCTCTCCTGTCCTGTGGTGGCATATCAGAAGGCTGTGATATACAGACACGAAGCCTTCGGGCGTCCGCGGTCTAATAACCTCATGTTGCGGGGCCTTCCTTGAGAATCTCTGCATGCCAGATGTGAATTATTAAAATCAAATTAAATTTGGCCTGCATGTAAAAGCAAGTGTAATGCAAATTAAAAATGGCAACTAGTGCCTGAAGTTGAATAAGTTTGAAGGATGATATCATTAGTTTGAGAGGGAAAAACGAACAACTAAAGTGAACAGGCAATCGCATTTGCGCAAAAAAACGAACATATTGCACTACAGGTACTTCTAAAGAAACCAGACCACCAGCATTTCATACCTGTGTTTAAACCATTTCTTCATTTATTCAGAGCATTTCTGTTTGTTGTCATGCTGAACTTTGATCTATGAGCATGCTCGAGGGGGGGAGCTTTGGGGGATACTTATAAAGGTACTACTCATATTAACAATATGATTCTTAAACTATTGTTTGTATGCTAAGGAAAGTAGCTTATTATAGAAATGAAATCTGTATATTAGGGAGCAGCCGCACAGGAACATTTCTCAGATTTTATGGGGGTGTAGTCGGTTGGTGGGTAGGTGGGTGGGTCGGGGTGGGTTGGGTTTTTGCTTTATAAAGATCACGTTAAAGTTCTGGTTTACTCAGCACAAAGCTTAAGGAAATATATATCAAGATTATTGATTTTTGCTGTGTGAAATGTGCAGTGGGACGGCCGGGCACTCACTGCGCCGATCTTAAAGCCTGGATGAGACAATGCTGTTTACAATTGATTTTGATTTTCTTGTTCATGTT